>CM060469.1:22967016-23119516 GCA_030544235.1 Lepturacanthus savala
AGGGAGAGAAAGAGGTGTGACATGCAACAAAGGTTCCTCTGACCGGGAATCAAACCATGGAAGCTGCAATTCCATGCGAGACCACCAGGACGCCCCCTTTTTTTCTATTAAATGTATCAGCTATTAATTTATTTATTTTTCAGGAAAGCTATGGCTCTGCCCCAATTGTTCAATGACTTGGCCTTGAATTATTCATAGGGCAAACTCCTAAAAAGGTTGTGATGCTTTTCCCTCCAAAGACATTCATTGTCAGCTAATGTCATTTACCCCACTGTGCTGTTTTTTCTAAAAATATCAAACATATTTATCATTTTATCTTGTTGTCTGCCCCCCTTAAGGCCCTCCATCTCCACAAATTGTTCCAAAGAAGAACACATTAGCGTGTTTTGATGCCAGCCTTCCTTTTTACTCATGAATGATTACGTTGGCGTTGTAAAAAAGCAAAAAATATATATGGGCTTCTCTTGACAGTTTTACTTGCTCCTGCCTGTGTTATTAACGTTTTAAGAGAGGTTTGCCGTCACTGTGGATTTTGGTTAGCTTGCACTATTCTATCCAACTCCCTGATGACAGGAGTGCATTAGTGTGGAGGAAAAAACAGAGGAGAGAATGAAGGAATAGAGAGGGGGAAACATGCTGCTTTGTTTTTTTCCCCCTCTGCTAGATTTCCAGTATCGACTGATTGTGAAGACTGCAGAGGCAACTGATACGTGAAGCAGCAAACTTTGAAGCCTTCCTAAATCAGAGCCAAGTGTATTGATCCACCAAGTGCATGTCTTGGATTGTTATTTACCTTTTATTTACCCATTATTCATGAGATCTGGTCCAGACTACAGCAGAATGAAGTTGGACAGAACAGCATTAATACTGTAAACATATGTAATAAATAGAGAAGGAAAGAAAAAAAACACTTTTACATTTATTGATTTCAACCATTGATCCCCTTTCTTATATCTTTCTTGGAAGTTGATGTGTTGAAATTATGTTGTTATGGTTGCCACACTTACTTGATGTAGCATCTTTTCTTAATACTTATTACTTATGATTGGTAGATACTCGGGATGCACCTAGGAATGAAATTTTGTGGCTGTAACTGAATAAAATTAAACGCTTTGCTGAATACTGATTATCAAATGCGGTTGTTAAGTTTTTCACAATTTTTTAAACAGCATAAATAGTCTAGAATTAATTTTTAGATATGTTTTTCAAAGCACACACCTGAGAAATACGGCCTGATTGGTATCGTCTAACAGGCTCAATGTGCTCCACGAACCTATGAAAGCTAATGTTCTCCACAACACTAAACAGTTGATCATCCAAAGCCATAAACTCCATCAATTTTTTTGTGATTCTGTTTGCTTTGGCGCCTTCTTTTTCAAACTTTCTTTGACTTTTCAAAGACATCGGCCATGCACAGATTGGGTAAAGCAGTATTGCTAAAGGCCTTTGCAAAGGAACCCCCTCTAGACAGAGGTGAGGTAGAGATGCACACTGAAATTCTATTCCCACTCTTCAACACCTTAAAATATCTCCACACTACCGACATTTTAACAAAGGTCACTGCGTCACTTGTTTAATTGCATGATTGCGCCACACGTCCATTATTGGGCCTTGGTTATAATTAGGGTTGCAAAGGGGTGGTGAATTTCCACAAACTTTCCATGGAAACTTAAGCTCAGGGATTTTGGAAATATTCAACATTTAGCTCCTAATTTACCAGCTAGTTAGCTACTGCATGAATACATTTTTATGCATTTTTTATTAATACCATTATAGATCAAAAATATTTACAGCATAATATTATCAAAACGTACTTCACTACTCTATGAGATCATAACGGAACATTATGAGACAGAACTGTATTTGCTTCATCCACCACATCGGGAGTTATCGGATTGTGTATTTGCTGATGGAAACTATATTTACTTTATTTATGTTAAGGGCCAACATTCCAACTATTATCTATTTATTTATAATACATTTTAGATTTATTCATTTTTATTCCTACATATTCCTGTTAATTCCCATGGAGAGTATCCAACTTTCAAAATTCCCATAATTTTGCAACCCTACTTATAACTCATGACACCAAAGGCTGCATGTGGCATTTTATATATTCAGCTGAATATATTCAGTTACAGAATATTTGTGGCATCCTTAGTAGAAACCTAAAGAACTGGTGAATTACTCTGATGAATGTAAGCATAAACAAAATTAACAGGCAAGGTGGTTTCATCCAAACTCCTGGACAGGGCCTTTAATGAGACGCTGGTAACAATGCTGTGACTCAGGCCTATAGAAGCCGGCTGCTCTGGGACCACTGGTCCACTTCCAGTAAGAGCCGGCTGTGGGAAAAAGACAGACCAGGCTGTATACAGGGAAAATCCATCAGCATGAATAAGTCATAGGGCTTTCACTGGAGTCAAAGAGTGGACGAGAGATTACTAAGTAAAGCATGTGAAACAGAGTAATGTTTAGTAGGGCTTGTAGTGATATACAGGAAGAGAAAGGCCAGGACGTTTGGAAAAGGGCCGAGATGCTGCTGCAGCTCAGGCCGCGTGGACAAACTATGACGGAGAGTGAAAGGAGCCGGATGGATGACTGCTGCTCACGAGCAGAAATATTTAATTCATGTAAAAACACAGTTTGCAGCTTTGCGACAATGCAGCTTTAAATATTGAACAATGCTTTGTTTAAGCTGCAGTTCTGTCGTGACTGAAGTTAAAACCATACATTAACAAATAGAAGATTGTAGTTTTGATATATATTAAATAAAAAAAAACAAAAAACAAATACAGATTGAGATATCCTACACCAACCTCAATATATAAAACCAATAGAAGTAAAATCAGTAGTATACAGTACGTTGTCTGTACGTTATTTCACAATAGCAACACAGTTTACAATAGAACTAGAGATTGCATGATACTGAATTAATTTACTGAGGCACACACTTTATATCTTCATATTTTAAAGGGATTCCTTTGTTTTGATTTGACTATTTACTTTGTTATCTAGTTGCAAAAAAAGCAACTTTTATTACAGTTATTCAGAGATCTTCTAAAAGTTTATATATAGTTTTATATATAGAATTGAGAAGCTTTGGCCTTTCAAATAACATATTCCCAAGTAGAGTAATTTTCAAGTAAAAATGCTCAAATTCTTCTTAAATTTGAATATTTCCTCATGTCTTCCGTCCTCTATGATAATAAACTCTATGGTAAACTGAATATCTTTGGGTGCCGGGCGGTTGCATTTTAGGCTTTGGGAAGACCATTCACCATTTTCTGACATTTCATAGACTAAGTAATTTATTAAATAAGAGAATCATCAACAGATTTATCCTATAATAATATTTTGTAGCTACTTTTCCCAAGCACATCTCATTATGTAGAGGTTGTCAACGTTGAATGAGGTTGAATTGAATCAGATAGCAAGCTAAAAAAAAAGAAAGAGACAAATGCACCTTTCAGCCTGTATTTGGGGCACTGGGTCTTTAATTAAAAACATTTGTAGATAACATAGGTAAATATTAGCACCAGGTGATATTGAAAAACTCAATATAAATTCAATAAATATCCATCCAGCTCTCGCTGTTTCTCTCTTTCTCATGGTTGCCTAGAACAGACATTATCTAAATTGCAAAGGGGTGGAAAAATTAAATTTCCAGAAAGTTTGCATGGGAAGTTAAGCTCCGCAATTTTGGAAATATTCAACGTTTAGCACCTAACTTACTAGGTTAAACATTAATACCATTATAGACCAAATATATTTACAGCATAATATCATCAAAACTTACTTTACCATGCTACGAGATAAAAATGGAACAATATGAGATGGAACTGTATTTGCTTCGTCCTCCACAGCGTTGGGGAGTTGCTGGATTGTGTATTTGCTGAGTTTGATGAGGAAATGAAAAAAAAGCCATTAGCTGTGTAGCAGTAGCTGAGCAGCTCTGCTCTGCTGGTCTGGAAACAGCTGGTATTGACAAAAAAAAGGTAAAGCACCTATTGCTGTGACTATGGGAATCATGACGATGGGCAAATTTTCAAAAGTGTTGAACTATCCTTTTAAATCTGGAACACTAGTCCTGAGACAAGATTATGCTACTATATTTAAGTTTCCTGTTAAAGGCCAACCTTCAATTGTGTAAACTTTGGATTTATTCCTGTTTATTCCCATGTATTCTCGTTAATTCCCATATATTTCCATTATTTCCTGCAGAAAGCTCCCAGGAGAGATTTTGCCACCCTAATCTAAATATATCTTGACATTACAATCATGATATATCTAGCAATCGGGTACATATTGTACATAATTCTATTTTATGCCCAGCTCCACAACACCTTGACAGGAATGTGTAAGGTTTGAACAGCGTTCTTAGACAAATGCTGAGGGCTTTTGTTGAGCAGCGAGCTGTTGTCACATCTCGTTGAAGGACTCGTCTGGAGGAGGCTCAGCGGGGAAACGTGCAGGCAGCATGTTCCTCCCTCCCCCCTCTCCGCTGTCCCATGACGTCTTAAATGGCCACGAGCATCAGTGTGTATCTGTCTCCTCTCAAGGTCTGGGATGAGAGTTGATACCGAATGCCCGGGGCACACGTTTCAGGATTGGTCTTACCACCTCTGCTGTAGAGTCCTCAGCACCTCAGATAGTTGAGGGAGACTTTGTCACAGGTTTGTTCACTGCTGACAGACACATGTGAGAGTGTTTGTGACCCAGGAAATCGACGGTGACACCACCCCCCTGACGGAGCCCTGAGTTTTAATTCGCCATTACTTTTTCATGCCGTGGTGATCCATGTGGTTGTAGTGGAGCGGTGCGTGCTGCTGTTCTGTGGTGGGGGAGCAGAATGAAGCATGATTTATTCACTGTGCTCCATGTGTTTTACATACAGTAACCCCCTGATTTTATTTGTTCGTCTTTGAAGATTCTGAGCAGTGTGTTCATTCATTGTCAGCGCAGAGATCCTGTACCTAATGTATCCCATTCTATTTCCCTGGCTGAGTAGATTAAACCTGAAAGGCCACGTCTTCACGCTCCCTCCGCTACGTTCTGCCTCATCTGTTTTGCTCTCCATCGTTTGGTTTTACTTTCGCTCCAAACTCTTGTTTCTCCCACCATCTCACCCTGTTTTATTGTGTCCTTTCCCTTTCTTTAACTGTTAAACACATTTAACTTCTTCGCTCCCCCTCTTGTAAACACCCCCTTTTCCTTTTTGTTTCTCCCTCTTAAACTGTCCCTCACTTGTTTTCCAAAGCCTCGGGGCCTGAATCATTTATCAGAGGCATTAAGGCTGCAGTCCTTTGCATGCTTTAGTTTGCGTTTGGGGTTCAGGAATAAAGACGACAAGATGTGGCAGGGAGATCAAGGGGACGTCAGGTGGTGTATGGTGGGATGACTGAGTAGAGAATATCCCATCACCAGGGGATGACCTGATGTGTGTGTGTAATCTGCAATCAACTTAACTATCGACTTGTGTTGTCCTTCTATCATCCTTCTGCTGTGGATTGTTCTGTTTGTCACCCAGGCCTCCAATTAAACCTATAAAATAAACACTTGACTAAATGTAAGGTTGCACTTAATGTTGATGTGGCACACAGCATTGTGTTTATATATATATATATATATATATATATAAAGTGATAAAAACTCTTAAACTCTTTTTATTTTGTGAATTATACAAATGAGTAATTTCCATGAAAGTTTATTTATTTATGGAACTATATTTTACCCGTGTTATTTAGTGGCTATTAAGGTCGAAACCTCAGCATAATACCTTGGTCCAGACTGAAATATCTATACCTATTTGATGGATTGGCACATTTTCCACAGATATTCATAGTTTCAAGATGTATTTTTTTTTCAAACTTTCTTGAATTTCCAATGAGTACGTTTAGATGAACATTACAGAGACATAAAGGACATATTACAATAATAATTCGAATCTAAAGAAGAAAAATGAAAAGGTAACAGTAAAATAGATTTCATATGTTACCACGGAGTTCACTGCTCATGGTGTTATTTTTTTGCTGATGTAATGAAGATGTAACCTGGCTCCACCCTCCTTCTGCTCAGTTTTCACTTTCATCCATTACTCCATCTGGGTTGATGACGTTGAGGTCATGAGCTAATTAGAGTTTAATTTGTCGGTCTATGGTTTTAGTTCAGTCATGGCGATGGAGAAAAATGTGAGTGAAGCAGTTCAGTCTGTTGTGGAATATTAGGCAACGCTGCTGAATATCCAGAAGTTAAAGGTGTAATCTGTAAAATGAGCAGAATACTGACATCTAGTGTCTCAAAATCATAGTTGCAATACCAAACAATTCATCAAGTGGGGTTGCTAGGTTTGTCAAGTGATGAATCATACAGGATAACTACAATTTTCAACTATACGAAACTATACAATACATTTTAATACAGTATATAAGTAACATTATTGAAGAGGAATTTGACTGTTAGCTAAGTTAGCAAACGTGTTAGCTTAACTTACCGACCAAGGAGAAAAGTCACCATTTCTGTTTGCTCTTTGATACCATGTAATCCTTTAGTCCATCTAGCATATGATTCACCAATACTGACTGTGTTCCAGGACTCAGAGACTCTACCATTTTTTACCCAGTATCCTTGCTGTGCCGAGCATAGAGGCTCTATCTGGAGTGGCTGAAAAAAAAAAATATTTATTCACATTACACCTAATATTTTTCTGGAAATGCTATAGTTTTATTCTGTGCCCTTATAACACACTGTGGCCATAATATATATATTTTTTTATATATTTATAAATATAGCATTAAAAAAATCCACATATTCAACCCATAAAGCTATACCAAGAACAATCTTTGGTGAGTTTCTGTCCAGCATGTGACATGTTAGGACCAAACAACTGGTTATAGCAGATCCAATAGTTTAAACTTCAACAGGTTTCTGCCTTCAAGTGAGTTAACTCCTGTCAATGGAGAATAAACAAACTGTATAAATGAAAATTAGTAATATAATACATGTATTATGTTTGAATGAATCCTTAGATTATAACATTATTACATTATATATTTTAATCATTTGAAAGACAAATAAGTCGTTGTTTCCTCCTCTACCATATTGTGGTTGGTGGACCTTATTTCTTTAGTGTTTGTTGTAGGGCTGAGTGATATTGGGGGAATTTTAAGCAAAAGCTAAAATACTTACGTATATTTGTGGATATCAATGATTGTTGATCATTTCTAATTATTTTTTAATAAACCAATAGAAAAAAGGCTGAATGTAGCCACTATATATTAAAATTAATTTTGGTGTTTCTCTGTTAAATGACTGGCTGTTTGATTCAATGATCCATTATCAAGGGAAATGTCAAGTCAATGAGGGAGCAGCATTTTTTTTGAGTGAGTGAAACTATGGATATTATATTAAATGACCTTCTTATTGTATTGAAGATGTAGACATTGACTAAATATATTGATATTATTTAATTGCCAGATATATAATTAAGAATAGCACCTATAATTGCATATGAGAATGTTGAACTTATGCAGATCTTGATAAGTGCAGCTATACAAGCACACCCACTCACACCAGCCACTTCATGTGTCTCTGCACAAAAACAAACAAGTGTCTGATACCGTAGGTCACGCTAACATATGGCCTTGTCAGTTTTTTCCTCTTTAATTTTTGCTACTGAGTAGGAGGAACATCTGCCAGGTATTGAGTTGTGATTTAAAGTGTGAGCCAGGCATGATGTGTCACCACGTGGGCAGTGGCGCTCATCCACATCACTGTCACTGACTTTAATGGGGCTTTGCGGTTAAGAAATTCAGCATAAACACCTACGCTTACCTGCTACTTTCTTTTTTATGCACTTGACTTCATTTCAGCATGCAGAACACCTACTTCCCTGCTGTTTCCAAGAGGTTTTTGCAATTTAACAGGCAAACAATGTCATTTAAGAGGACTTTTTATTGATAGGCATCCTGTAGCCAACCAGTTCCCATAAAAATGTGCATAGAACAAATCACAAAACTCACAGGAATGCACAGCCTGATGATTAATTCAACCCCTGGCTTTCAAAGCAGCTTTCCTCAGACAAATGCTGATGTACTGTAACTCCGACTACTGTTCTCTGGTTGTGAAGATGCTTCATTATTCATGGAGCTCATGCTCGTTCTTAACTTGGTGCTCCCACTAGATGAGCGTGAGGCGGTTCAGAAGAAGACCTTTACCAAATGGGTCAACTCCATCCTGTCCCGGGTCGGCTGTCGCATCTCTGACCTCTACCTGGACCTGCGAGATGGACGCATGCTCATTAAACTGCTGGAGGTGCTGTCTGGCGAACGTCTGGTGAGATGCTCCCTCGACAAAACCTTTCCATTTTTCATGTTTTTGTCTCCTTTTGAAATCTTTTGAAACATTCCTTTCTCTCTCGTAGTAATTCTTGTCTCCCTTATTCTATCTTTTTTAGCCAAAACCCACGAGGGGCCGGATGCGTATCCACTGTTTGGAGAATGTGGACAAGGCCCTGCAGTTCCTCAAGGAGCAGAGGGTCCATTTGGAGAACATGGGCTCCCATGACATCGTCGACGGCAACCACCGCCTCATCCTCGGCCTCATCTGGACCATTATCCTTCGCTTCCAGGTAAATAAACTTCACTATAGTCTGACCTGTCATATTTGGGTCAGTGACAAATAATGTTTGTCAAGATGAGAAAGTCAAAAACCTTTTAAAATATAGTTTTAAAAGCATTCATCAGGTCTTTCAAAATGTACATTTTGTGTTCATGTTGGTTTCGATGTCATTTAAAACTCCATTTGTACCATTTTTTTACAAAAAATACACAGAATGTGAGATTTTTTTTTTGACATGAAATGTCAAATAGTGCAACTGAAAAAATAGATACATTTTAAATATTTAATTCAACTAGAATATAAAACTAGTATTTTTTAAAACCCTCTTTAAGAGAGTTAAACTATCTGGTACCAAGTTTTTAGGGTTACACCACATGACATTTTTGACATTATCCCCTTTACCTTTATATATATATATATATATATATATATATATATATATATATATATATATATATATATATATATATATATATATATATATATATATATATATATATATATATATATATATATATCATCTTTATTCCCATGTTGATACTGTCTAGGATATACTGAGATACAGTTATATAATTCCATATTACTACCATTCTCCATATAGAACTGATTGTAAAATGTCAGTCATCTAAAGAAGCGTGAATTTTTCTTCCTAAGTCATTTTCTGAACATTTTTTTCTGGTTGTTGCTTTTATAAGAAGTGCTTTTTAGACCTAAAAGCTTGTTCAGCAGTCCTTTGGATTTCTTTACATCTAAAAATGACACCACTACATTTCTCATCCAGAAAACCACATGGTATAAGTTGTGCAGGTGGACTGAACATCAAATATGGCAGTGTAGTTAATACATGTTGCAAACACAGACTGAGAACACAACTGTACAGTTAAAATCACTGTGCTTCACCTTCTTCTTCACATAGAGATTGGTCATGGTTTATTCTCATTTGGAGGTTTATGCATGTAGCACTAAACCAGTTTTCCACTTGCAGCCTTGGAATGTTTTCTGACTTTTTATTTTTCCTTGAAATGAAGCTTTCAGGGTTTTTTTTCCAGCCATTTTTATCCGCAGTTAGAAGAAACATTCGGAACATCAGAATATGTCTGTTTGCCTCTTTTATCTTCCTTGGACGGGGGATAGATTTATTTTTAATTTGACAGCAACCGCGTTATTTTTAGACACGTTAGTTCAAACAATATGGCCTCCTGTATTATTCAGCCTCTTTTAAATACAAGAAATAAAAAAAGAAAGAAAGGAGTTGACGGTATGTTTTCAGCTGGCTAAATTTAGCCCTCTCTGTGGACTCGTCTCTCAGATCACATCACTGCTCTAATTACTGGCTCACTGTGGGAAATTAAGATATTTTGATTAGTGAGAATCCAGCTGGCCATTAATGTTAATGATAATCCTTTTAAATAAGTGTTGTTTTCCACAAATAAAAATATTGTTTCTATAAAGCTATGATTAATGAAGTATTTCATTTTTTGCCACTAGTGCTGTAATGTTCCATGTTACTAACAGGCAGGGTTTTTTGTTTTCCACTGTGATTTGTTCTCGTTTGATTGCAAACCTCACAGTCTTTTGTCGAGTTTCATTATTTACCATCCAGCTGTGTTTGTTGTTCTCATCAGATCCAGGACATTATTGTGGAAACCGGCCAGGCGGACCAGAAGGAGACTCGTTCAGCCAAGGACGCTCTTCTTCTGTGGTGTCAGATGAAAACTGCAGGGTAAGTGCGACGTGTGGCCTCTAGCATCACCAACCCGCTGTAAATATTAGTATGAGACCCTGCTCTGTGCACAGCTGTTTAGTGGGCACAGTGTTTAGTGTTTTTTCTTTTTTTCATGAGTGTAATTATTCCAGCTTTTATGATTGAACAAGTTTGCCAAAAGCAACATTACAGATGTTATTCATTTTATTATAATGTTTCTGAACATTGTGCAAAACAGTGGAATACTCTGTTTCAACTTTGATAATAAGAAGTAAATTCATGAAATGTTCACTGTTCACAGTTTTCACCATAAATGGTGATTTTTTTAAAGGGTTATTTAAACATTTGGGAAATTTAGGTGTTTGGCTTCTTGTGTTGAGAAGCCTGATATCACACTCATGTCTGTACACAAAATATACATCTACAGCTGGTTAGCTTAGCTAAGCTAGACTATATTATAACAATTTAATGATAGAGCACATTTAAATTCAACAAAAGTTCATCAAAGAGATCTAATGAATATAGATGTAGGTGAAAACATATAAACGTTAAAGTTTAGAATAAAATTGTATTTGAAATCATAAACAGGTTATTACAGAGAGAAATCTAATAAAAATACAGTTTGACCATTCATGCCTTTATGATAGAGAACTAGGGTCACATTAAGAAAAAGAAAATCTATAAATATATTTTTTAATTATGAGAATAAAATCTTAATATTAGGCCTAGGAGATGTTTTACTGATGTTTTACTTTATGACCCGTTGCACAAAAAAATAAAATTGGCATATCATCTACAGATTATTATCAGTATCAGGACTTTAAAACAATTGTTCCAATGATTGTGTTCATACAGAAGGACAGATCAGGAAGGTAGAATAGGAAATAGCTGGAAGTGGCTGTTGCTCTATCAAAAGCATTTTCTCATACAATAGCTTTTTTTCTGGTTCTCATAACATACGTACTTTATTCTCATTATATTGAGTTTTTTCTTGTTAATTGTTAAAAAGTTAGGAATATTCTTATTTTAAAAAAACACACTGTTTATTTCAATGAAGATAACTTTAAACTAATCAGAAATACCATCTATACATTGCTAATGTGGTAAATGACTATTCTTACTGCAAAATGTCTGGTTTTTGGTGCAATATCTACATAGATGTATAGAGGCCCATTTTCAGCAACTATCACTCCAGTGTTCTAATGGTACAATGTGTTTGCTCATTTCTTCAGAAGGCTAATGTACTCATGGTGGTAAATAAAAGTGTGACTTTTCATGGAAAACACTAAATTGCAGTATATATATATATATATATATATATATATATATATATATATATATATATATATATATATGTCAATGTGCTCAAGTTTTCCTTGTGTTCCATCAATGACATCCCTGGCTGTTGTTTTGCAGATACCCCAACGTCAACATCACAAATTTCACCACCTGCTGGAAAGACGGCATGGCCTTCAACGCTCTCATACACAAACACCGGTAGGAAGAGATGAATGAGCAAATCCACTCTCACTAGCTCCAATGTAAACACACAGGAAACCTGCTCAGTGTCTCACCTCCTCTTCCTCATTCACTCTTTTTGCCATTTTGCCATGTTTCCCTCTCAGGCCAGACCTGGTGGACTACGGCAGCCTGAAGAGGTCCAACCCGACCCACAACCTGCAGAATGCCTTCAACGTGGCAGAACAGAAGCTCGGCGTGACCAAACTATTAGACCCAGAAGGCGAGTGACCCACAGTGGGCTGTGCATTCATTTAGACATAAATGTTTAGAAGCTTTAATCCTGGTGGAAAAAAACACCTCGGGACCTGCAATGTGTCTGGCTCTGACTCGTCTGCCATTTTGTTTTGTAGATGTGTTTACGGAGAACCCAGATGAGAAGTCCATCATCACGTACGTCGTAGCATTCTACCACTACTTCTCCAAGATGAAGCAGCTCGCTGTGGAGGGAAAGAGAGTTGGAAAGGTGAGGTGGAAAGATGACGCGGAATGTGCATTAACAGCAGTTTGCTCCTGGTTCCCAGACTGTCTCTCCTTCTCCACCGCAGGTTCTGGATCACGCCATTGAGACAGAGAAGATGATCGACAAGTACGAGACACTGGCGTCAGACCTGCTGACGTGGATCGAGCAGACCATCATCGTGCTGAACAACCGGAAACTTGCCAACTCCCTGACCGGAGTTCAGCAGCAGCTTCAGGCCTTCAACACCTACCGCACTGTAGAGAAGCCGCCCAAGTGAGTGAAGCACAGCATCTCACACGCTCTAATTCTCTTCTAGTACAGAGCATTAGCGCTCATATTTTAACAATTGTGCATTTTATGATAGAAGTAATAAATAGCTAACATAGTCAGTATACACCATTAGGTTTAATTTCCGAGGTGGAGGGATGTCAGATTTGAGGACCGTGAGAGGTCCAAATCCAAGATGGCCACCAGGGCCCCAAGTCTATTGTTCTGACATGTTTAATTTTGGAGCCTATAATTAAGGTGCCATTTACAAGTCAATTATGAATGCTCATTCTTTGGTGATAATTTTGAGATCATCGGAATTCAACAAAATTCATTTTGGTCATGGTCTGGGTACAAATTTACCAAAAAATAAGATCAGTTAAAATTCACAAATGAACACTCAGTGTGTCACTCTGACAAATTCATTATTTATCGTGTGTGCATGCAGCTGTGTGTGTTTTTTCTTAGCTTACTAGTAAATAAATCCAGGATATTGTCATGTAGTGAGTGTATGGTCCTGCCTTAGCAATGTAATCTACTGTATTACCTGCTAGCCTAATATTGTCATAGTAGCATATTCTAACATGGCACACTGCAGTCTAAGCACCACGTCTCAGCAAACTGACCAATCATAATCAAAATCATAATGTTGGTCATCATTTTGGATTCTGGTGAATGTCAATGTCAAGTTTATTTATATAGCACATTTAAAAATTATTTAATTCATTTTAAAAAAAAAATTTAAATTTATTTCATTTATTTCATTTTATATAGAAAATACCTTTTCATCTGAATCCAGAATGATGACTGATGTTACTATTTTGGGAAATAATTCTTCATTGGTTTGTGTTGACACCTGATGGTTGGACTGCCATGTGTGTTAGGATGTGTTACTATGACAAGAGCAGATAACTAGACAATCACTCTGAGAGCACAGACCACTGCTAAGCATATTGTGACTCCAACCCAACATTGTTGTCCAACATTATTGAATACACACACTATTAAGTGTGAATGAAAAGTATGAATGAAATGAAAATGAATGTATCAATGTATCTAATGAAAAGTATCAATTTGTATCACTGTTGTCTGAATTACAATTGCTGTTGATATAGAGGGTCAATTTGATCCATTAGTGACCTGGTTAGTAGTTTGTCTTGTAACTTGTCAAAGTCCTCTCTTATTATTTTTTGTATAGTGTGCTATGCAGGTGCAAGATATCACCACCAGGTGGCCCCAATCGATAGCATCTGTTTGAAGGTCCATTAACTGCAATGTTATCAAACAACACAAAATTCAAACTGATCCAGAAACCAGGATTTCTTCCAGATCATTACCAAAATGTAATCATCTGTTTATGGTACCATTCCCAACATTTGCTGAAAATTTGACAAAAATCCACCAAAAAATTTGTAAGATTAACAAACACTGACAAAAACATAACCTCCTTGGCAGAGTTAATTAATTGATAAAATTTCTAAGGCAGGACCATTAGTTAGTTCTATGTTTTGTTGAGCCTTACAGGTAAGGCTCAACAAAACATAGAACTCTGGATAATGTGCTAGTGGAAGCATGAACCTAACTGCACTTACACATTCTTACTTTTTGGTAAATCTTTATCTTGACCTTGACCTAAATACATTTCCTTGAATTCTGATTCTAATTGGACCTGGGGGACTGGCGACCATCTTAGATTTTGACCTCTCACAGACCTCCAAATCTGTCTTTTCTCCACATCTGAAAATAAACCTTATGGTGTATACTAACTATGTTGGAATTTTCATGTTGTATCATAAAATGCAAAATTGTTGTGGTTATTCCCTAGACTATTCTATTCTAAACTATCTTTTAGATTTGCCTGTTTGTTTGTGTTTTTGTTATTATATAAGATAAAAGGAAAACACCTGACTTGTATATTTATATTGAGTAAATGTAATGAAGTGTGAGATACAAAGGCAAACAAATACAGCAAAAATTTGATCTAACACCAGTTTTTAACTTAGCCACAGAGCAATTAGGGGTTTTCCAAGAAATCTAATGTGGCTGTTTTTCTTAAATAATACACATCGTCACACAGGATCACATCTCATTAAATCACATTAATACAGAGGAGAGAAGATTCCAAACCTATTGAGAATATTGCAATACGCTTATCGGCTGCAATTATAGCTTTTGTTAAGAAAAAATAAGTAAATTATTGATACAGGCTGCAAATAATTGAAGCTATTCTCCAGTGCAAACACAGTTTAAACCTGTTTTGGTTTTTAGCAGATGCTCTGAGTGTGACACATTCAGCTGAATATCTGTGAATGTATCTTGTGGGGATTTCTGCTCATTTGCATGACCAGTGTGACTCATGATGTTTCACAGGTTCCAGGAGAAGGGAAACCTTGAGGTGCTGCTGTTCACCATCCAGAGTCGCATGAGGGCAAACAACCAGAGGGTCTACACGCCTAAAGAGGGAGCCCTGGTCGCAGATATCAACAGGGTGAGAGGCCAGAGCAGCTCACAGATCCAAATCCCTGATTAGCCTTCAGTCCATAGCACTACTTCCATTTTTAATATGAAATTTGCTTCTTTTGACTGGCAAGCTTCTGCAGTTTGAAACTCAAACATACAGTCTTGAGGCAAGATTTTAACCATTTTTGCTCTGAATTACACTAGTAACCACATAGAAAAATTTACTAAACTATATAATAAATGCCGAAAATTAAGATCTGTGTCCCAACAGGAAGAACTAGATTTATTTCCCCACTGCGACGGCTTAGAATTAGAAATGGATTCACAAGGTCCCGCTTAAGATGTGTTGTGAGTCAATTTTTCCTGAGAAGCGGATTCCTCAGTAGTATCACCCAACATCTGCCCGACAACTTTTAAACACGCCACTCAATCCCTTATCATCTCCAGGAGACTCGTTCTGTAGCTTATCTTAACATCTGAGGTTTTTTTGTCGATAGAAACAAGCAAAAAAAAACTTCTGAAGTGAAAATGCCTCACATTACATTTCCAATCCACACAAGCTGACACAGACCCTCATGATCTCCGTGTTGGCGTGTTTGTGTGCAGGCCTGGGAGCGTCTGGAGAGGGCGGAGCATGAGCGGGAGCGCGTCCTGAGAGATGAGCTGATCAGACAGGAGAAGTTGGAACAGATGGCGAGAAGGTTCGACAGGAAGGCCGCCATGAGGGAGACCTGGCTCCTGGAGAACCAGAGATTAGTGGCTCAGGTGAAACCGCAACGACAGAAAGTTTCTTGACAAAATTAGGAGACAGATTTGCAATTGACCCATTTACTATCCCCTCATTATTAACTATCTAACCCTGAGCTGCCGTTTCTCTCCTTGCTCAGGATAACTTCGGCTATGACCTGCCAGCAGTGGAAGCAGCGAAGAAGAAGCACGATGCCATCGAGACGGACATCGCTGCCTATGCAGAACGCGTCCAGGCCCTGGTGGACATCTCAAAGGAGCTGGAGTCTGAGCGCTACCACGACGCCAAACGGATCGACGTGAGGAAAGACAACATCCTGCGCCTGTGGGACTACCTGCAGGAGCTACTGAAGGCCCGCAGGGGCCGTCTGGACAAGAACCTGACCCTGCAGAGGATCTTCCAGGAGATGCTGCACATCATCAGCTGGATGGATGAGATGAAGGTAACATGGTGCACGGCAGCAGATAACATTCATCATCTAGACTCTAAGCTGACCAAATGTTCTCCTCCTATTCTCAGGCTCGGCTACTGTCTCCTGACTTTGGGAAACATCTGCTGGAAGTGGAAGACTTATTACAGAAACATGCTCTGGTTGAGAAAGACATCGCTCTGCAGGCAGAGAGGGTTCAGAATGCCAGCGCTGCTGCTCTCGAATTCGCAAACGGAGAAAGTAAGTGCTTCCTGCCCACAGTATTATTAGGGATGAGAACAGCAGCTGGATTGAAGGATTACTTAAGTAGAATTATGTGGTACTTGTACTTTACTTGAGCATTTCCATGTGATGCTACAAGCTACTGTACTTAAACTCCAATACATTACAGGGAAATATTATTCTTTTTACACCACTATATGTATTTGGCAGCTTAAGTTACTTTTCAGATGAAGACTTGTTTATTTTATATACAATTGTACTTTAATAATCTATTATCCATTTTCCCTTAAATTGTCACTCCTTTCTTTTTTATATGTGCTATTCACTTTGTGTGAAAGGTGCTAAATATTTTGATGCAGTACTATTACCATTAATATCACCAAAGGATCTAAAATTGGCTCCACATTAATAAACTAAAATATTAAAAGGCTCTAAATGTATTTAGAGATTAAAAACAAAAAGTAGTATACAATGTGTAATAAAATAACACAGTCTACATAATAAGCACTTTGATGATAATATGTATGTACTTTTACTTAACCTGTTAAAAGCCAAACCCCCCTTATACAAGGGCAGCATTGAGTTTTATTCATATACTGCATGAGAAAACCTCAGCTACAACACTAAATAATACGTTTTCATCTGTAGTAAAACATAATATTATTGTTACAGTATCAATATATTTCATCAATATACACATTATCTATACAATAAGAAAATTGTTTAATATAATATCAGTAATGCAGCTAATGGCTCTTTTTATTTTATTTAATTTAGATTAGAGCTATTTAATTTGATCCTTTATAATTTTCTTTTTAAACGTCCTACAGAATATATTTTCATGTTCTGTAATTATCATCAGTGTTATTTCTATGATTTTATGGACAAATAATTGATCTTTGAACCCTTATCTTATTAATCATTAAACATTGCATCACAGATATTTTGGCTTATTTCAAGGTTTTTTTTCATGGATTTGAATCAGTTTGGACTTAGTATTTTTCTCAGTAATAAAATACAACATTAGATTTTGGCAATATTCTAGCTATATTTGTTGTTTTACAGTAACATAAATTGATTCTGACACTTCTGTAGTCACCTTACATGTAGATTTCTTTTGATACCAGGTTTAAGTACGTAATCTTTGTGGTTGTAGAGATATTCCATATTTATTATCATTTATAGCAGGAAAACTGAAAAATAGGCCTGGTGGTTAAGTAACTGGTAGTTATAACTCAGGACTTTTACTTGTTCTTGAGAAATATTATTATTAGTGACCAGGGTCGAGTATTGAATCTCCACTTTTGAAATCATTCCAATAGCTGCATCTTGCAGAATCTTGCAAACTCTCATTTAATGAAAGTTCTGATTTACAGTTTAAAAGTACAAAGAAGCAGGAAGGAAGAGACATCTAGCAAATAAAACTGTTCTGTCTTATTTTCCAGGCTATAAGCCATGTGATCCCCAGGTGATCCGGGAGAGGGTGCAGCACCTGGACCTGTGCTACAAGGAGCTTTGTGCTCTGGCTGCCCAGCGCAGGGCTCGTTTGGAGCAGTCCCGCCGCTTCTGGATCTTCCTCTGGGAGGAGGCAGAGTTGGAGAGCTGGATCAAGGAGAAGGAGCACATCTTCTCCTCCTTGGATTATGGCAAGGACCTGACGAGCGTGCTGGTGCTGCAGAGCAAACACAGCGCCTTCGAGGACGAGCTTGGAGCCCGCCGCGCCAACCTCGAACAGTTGCTGACTGAAGGACAGAAGATGATCCAGGCCAAGCACTTCGGTTCTCCACAGGTTCAAGAAGGCATGGACAACATCAGGAGGCAGTGGCAGCAGCTGGAAGAGCTGGCAGCATTCCGGAAACAGAATCTGCAGGACACCCAAAGGTTCTTCCAGTTCCAGGGAGATGCCGATGACCTCAAGGCCTGGCTGCTGGACGCCAAGAGGCAGATAATCAGTGATGACGTAGGCCACGACGAGTACACCACCCAGCGGCTACTGAAAAGACACAATGACCTGAAGAATGAGACCATCAAGAATGGAGCCACCATCGAAGCTCTCTCCAAACAGGCCAATGCTCTGCCGGAGGAGCTACAGAACACGCCCGATATCCAAAGACGTCTGAAAGACATCAAGGACCTGTACATGGAGCTTCTGTCTCTGGTTGACCTGAGGCAGAAGAAGCTGGATGACACAATGGCCCTGTACACCATCTTCAGCGAGACAGATGCCTGTGAGCTCTGGATGGGCCAGAAAGAGACGTGGCTGGTGGATTTGGAGGTTCCTGAGAAGCTGGAGGATCTGGAAGTAGTACAGAATAGGTAGGTAGTACCATGATCACAACAATATCTTAGCACAGATAAATGTGTGACAAATTAGTTTGTGTCTTCTGAAGTCCTCTAGTGTAATGTCCCATCTGTAGACATTGTGCGCATTGTACTGTTCGCACTTTAACTATCCCTGTTTTTGTTTCAGGTTGAGCATTCTAGCTCAGGATATGGCAAATGTTCAATCGAGAGTTGATGAGGTTAACAAAGCTGTGAAGCAGCTTGAGGACAGCAGGCACCCTCGAACCAAAGAGGTCAAGGAATGTCAGACACGGCTGAATAAAAGGTGCTTTCAACTTATCAACTGTTAATAACTGTTTTACTGAGACAAAATAAAGACAAACATCAGTAAGTTCTCTCATTCTCATAGAGTAAGTAATTCATAGCATATTAATAATTGTATAGCTTTTTCTACAAACAATTAAAGTCCCACCTAAAGTGTTATCAAAGATATTTTCAGAACATGAAATGTATCCTGACATATCATAATCATTGTCTATCAGGTGGGAGGCCTTCAAGGCCATGGTAGAGGAGAAGAAGAGGAGAGTGGATTCCGCCGGTAGTCTGCACAACTACGGGCTGGAATGTGATGAGACGGAGGCCTGGATCAAAGACAAGACCCGGGTAATCGAGTCCACACAGGACTTGGGCAATGACCTGGCGGCCATCATGACCATCCAGAGGAAACTGTTTGGCATCGAGAGAGATTTGGATGCCATCAACAGCAAGCTCACCTTCCTGAGGAAGGAGGCCGACCAGCTGGCCCGGGACCACCCGGAGAACGCGGATGACATCTTGGCCCGCAGAGCAGATCTGGACGCAGCCTGGGACACGCTTAGAAAGACACTGGATGAAAGAGAGGACTCCTTAGGCGAGGTCAGCAAGTTACAGGCTTTCCTCCAGGACATGGACGACTTCCAGTCCTGGCTTTTCAAGTCCCAGAAGGCCATAGCGTCCGAAGAGGTGCCTGCCACATTGCCGGAGGCTGAGGAGCAGCTGAACCTACACGACGCCCTGCGGGACGACATAAACAACCATGAAGAGGACTATCACCGCGTGAGGGACACCGGAATCCAGGTCACCCAGGGCCAGGAGGACGACCCTCAATACCAAGAGCTGGAGAAGACGCTGAAGGGCCTGGATCAAGGTTGGGTGGAACTGCAGAAGATGTGGGACAGTCGCAAGAACTTCCTGGATCAGGGTCTGGGCTTCCAGCAATTCATGAGGGACGGCAAGGCTGTCGAGGCTATCCTCAACAACCAGGTACTGGTTCCACCATGTGGAAGGTTTTGTTGTTGTCTGTGTAGGAAGAATCATTAGTTACCACATAATAAGGGTTAGTCTGTTAATGACGGGGTTAGCGATGCTCCAGGTATTTTAAAGAATGTGGTATGGAAGAAATGTTGTGTGGTCAGTTCCCACACTGCTGGTTTGTCATGTAATGAAGTCAGCTGGTGTTCACGGGGTGGTTCTTTTTCTTTCATGCCTTTGTTAATGTTCTTCTTACCTGATGTTGTTGCAGGAGTACACCCTGGCCCACATAGACAAGCCCGACACCTTGGCTGGCGCAGAGAAGGCTTTGAAAAAACACGAGGACTTCATGAGCACCATGGAAGCCAACGAGGACAAGATCGATGGTGCTCTGCAGGGAGGACAGCGGCTAGTGGACAGCGAAAACCTATATGCCGGGAAAGTTCAAGATAAAATGGATTCTATCAGAGACAGGTCAGTGCTTACAGTATTTGGCAATTTAAATAAAAGTCTTGTGAATAGTACAACTGTGTCAGGATCTTGTAGTACTTTGATTTAAACCACATTAAGTATTGATCGTAATCAATTATAGGGTTCTTCAGGAGGAAGAAAAGGAAGAGTCAATCAGAGACACAGATTTACTCTATATTTTTAGATTATATTCATTAACATGTTAATGAATATAATCTAAAAATATAGAGTAAATCTGTAAAGAGTAGAGTAAATCCTCTTCATGTTAATACATGTTAATTTTACAATAGACACTTTTCCCAGCAGCCGAAATAGTAGGAAAACACTGTTACCATTGATAAAAATTAAAGTTCTGTTCCATTTAGTGCAGCAGAGCCTTTCCAGTGAACCAACGCGCACATTAACAGCATCCTGACTCTCTTTGACCTGACTGGAATCTTAATTATTATTATTGGTAAAACCTGTGTTTACCTAGTATTTCATGTCAATATGAAAATGTATATTAATAATAAGAAAAACTTTAAATGACTAAAACCATCAAGTAAATCATATTCACATGGACACCTGACTGTTGTTTTAGGACAGGCTTGAAATGCTGTGAAACTGTCCTTTAAAGGGAATAAAATATCAGAATATTGGGTTGAAATGGAATCAAAAAAGCAATTGAAAAGAATAAAAATAATATATAACATCCTATCAAATTTTCAAATGCCAATACTAAACTAAAACTACCCTATTAAGAATCATACATAATAACTCAGATAATGCATCATTTATCAGGACCAGTTATAATTGAATTTACTTTGTTTTATTGGCATGAATGCTGCAAAGAAGCTATTGTCAAAGCATAAGGACATAATGTAAAATGACACAATTAAGCATTAGGGCATATTGTAAAATAACACAATTTAAGTAGATACAATTCTATCAATATAACAGATTAAATTAGCGAATGAGTTAAAAGAAGCACAGTTGAGTTTCTTGAAACAAGAAAAAACAGTAAACGTTTGTCTGTGAGTGTGTTGGAGAAAGACTGAAAATGTGTGAAGTTGTGTGTGTGTGTGTGTGTGTGTGACAGAAATAATAAATCATTGAAAATAATCCTCTCGAGCTCTCTCTAAGGTAAGAGGTTTTTTTATGTGGAAGGAAATTCCATATATAGCTTGTATTATGGATGTGATTTGGTGCTAAAGTGAAGGATTTTTTAGTTTTACCTTTCAGTTGAGTCCAAATGTTCAGCTCAGTCAATAATATACAGGCCCTGATCTAATGTTCTTTCTCATCACTGTATCATTAGTGTCAACAAGGGGCAGCAGAGGGCATGGGTGCTTTTCCCATTAACTCGCACAATTCCGCTTGGTAGACAGGCTCCTGCAATAATGGATATTGATCTTTAAGTGAGAGCTATTCCTCACAGTGCAGCAGAGAAACAGATGACTGTTTAGGGTTACTGTGTCAGGTATTTTTCTGTGTGGAGAAGGAGCCCTTATGGATTCACTCTCATTTTGTTGTTCACTAAGAGAAGTGTTCCATGAAGAGGTGGAGGAAAATATACTCGGTCTGAAGCTGTATTTCTTTCTTTTTTAATGTTTTTACTTGTTTTTGTGTGTTTTTGACCTTCAGGCGTGACAAAAATAAAAGAAGAGCTGCGGAGGTGTCAGAAAAACTCAGTGATAACCGTGACCTGCAGCACTTCCTTCAAAACACTCAAGATGTGAGTTTTCCACCAGTTTGCTGCTCATGTAATCATTGTGTAACAACAATTAGTACAATAATTAGCAGCTTAATCATTCATTCAATGAAATTTACCATCACAGTGTTTTTTAATGATTTATCTCTTGATTATTATCAATTTGCTAAGCACACTGCTTTGTTTATTGTAATGCAGCTGCATTTCATTAGATCTTATTAGACTCATTCTGTATCCTCCCTACAGTGTTTGGGACTGGGTCCCTTTTGACTTATCGGTAAATAAGCTCTGTTTTCAACAGACAAAGAAGTAAATCCTCACAAAAAAGTCATCTCAGAAATTTTAACGTAACATTTATGTTTCCACGACTTTCCCAAGTCTTAAGTAACTGTGCTCACATGGATCTCAGTCGCTCCCTTTCCTGCATGGAGGCCATGATTTAAATCTTGCTTGCTAATCCGTGAAATCCACTTCTCCTCTCCACGCTTCAGCTGACTCTTTGGATCAATGAGAAGATGCTGACCGCTCAGGACACGTCATACGATGAGGCGAGGAACCTCCACAGCAAGTGGCTGAAACATCAGGCCTTCATGGCTGAGCTGGCTTCCAACAAAAACTGGCTCAACAAAGTGGACCAGGTCAGGAAATCTGTCCACAGCCTGTGCCTGTGTTCACCTGTTTGTCAATTTATATATAGACTTAATACTATTTACCTACCAGACACTCGTTAACGAACTTGAATTAAATCTGAAACTCTTGCAAAAGAGTGTAAAATTCCTGATAAATTTCTGGTAAATTTTCCAGGAATTTTATACTCTTGATGCTACAATATATTTTCTCCAATTATATATAAGTTTCCTCTTAAGGGCCAGCATAAAATTTAGTACATTTTGGATTCATTCACTGAGTGACATATATACACACAAATATACAAATCTCAACTGTTCTAACTTTGGCAGATTATTTTCAGTTCATTTGTGTGAGAGGTAGGTGGAGGCAAATGTGTTTCAGGGCCATTAAGTATTTATTAAGTCAGGTTTTGTTACATCACTGATATGAAACAACAGTGGAACACATAATAAAATTGTGCTTTTGTGAAGAATAATACATATTTCCCTTTCCACACTTTAACCGAGTCGTTCCTTTTTCCGTCTGATGTTTGTGCGGCCACAGGAGGGCCAGGAGCTCATGGAGTCCAAGCCAGAGTTTGAGCTCATCGTGAAGGAGCGTCTGGCTAAACTCCACGAGCTGTGGGACCAGCTGGAGTCCACCACCCAGGAGAAGGCTCGGCTGCTGTTCGATGCCAACCGCTCTGAGCTTTTTGACCAGAGCCTGAAGGACATAAGGAAGTGGCTGCTGGAGCTGCAGCAGCAGCTGCAGAGCGGAGATGAGGAGGTCAAAGACCTGACAAATGCCAACATCCTACTGAAAAAGCATCAGGTCTGTGCCTCTGGAGCATAAGCTGAATATTATATCATAATTCATAAACTGTTCTTTGGAATTGTATGATTTTATGGCTGCAATTCCGTTGGTTATGTGCACTTCTTCTTTCAAAATATTTGCTTTCTCAGGATTAACTTTCCTGTTTTTTTTTCTTTTCATCTAAATCAAACAACTCCCGCCCACTCTTAACACCCATATACAAAAAAGAAAATCTGAAAAAATGTCTCCATATTTATTCATACACATACACATATACACCTACTCACATATGTAAATGTACTTATAAACTAGTATACTTTCTTGTGTAAATTGGGTAAACACACATATCCATGGACTACTATACATAATAAATAAAATAATAATAACAATGATAAATAAAATAAGAGGAAAAAGTGATGAAGATAAAAATAAATACAAAATCATTATCATCAACACTAATATGACAGAAAAGGAGATAAATAAATAAAAAGAATTGAAGTTAATGAAATAAAAATAAAACACATAGGGAATAATGCACACTCTAATACATGTCCGTTATGTATGATCAAGGCATATGTCTGGGCCTGAATGACATTAGGTCACTGAGCCTGACAGAGATATCTTGAACATCTTAATAAATTTTGGATAGTGCAACTCTTCCTTTTGTGTTTTACTGCTGGCATTTAAACATAACAACTAACAATCTTAAGAAGATTATGTAAAACTACAAAAGCACTCTGAGAGTGACTTCCATCCGGCAATGTTGTTCTATATTTATTAAATACATGCACTGTTTTTTAAAATAAAAGTGTAGTCAAAGTCCTCTCTTAATGTCTCTGCTGTGGTTTGCAGTGATTAGAAAACAAGCTATGTAGGTGCCAGATATTACCACCAGGTGGCCCCAAACCTGTTTGAAGGTTCATTTACCGCAATGTTACCAAACAGCAAAATATTCAAAGTGATACAGAAACCAGGATTTCTTCCAGATTATTACAAAAATGTAATCATCTCTTAATGGTACCGATCCCAACATTCGCTGAAAATTTGAAAAAAATCCGTCCAAAATTTTTGGAGTTATTTTGCAAACAGACAGACAAACACTGGCTAAAACATAACATCTTTGGCACATGTAAAAAGAAAAAAAAACATTGCATTTACTGTTGTGAAATACTAGAACACCACAATTTATATTCTAATATGTTACAGTCAGCACTGCAGTGGTAATGTTTTCCTAGTTTTAAAACACTAAAATGGAAAGCCAACATTTTGGTGTATTTTTACCCTCCTCTGCAGCCTGATGAAACTCTTGAAAGGTTATTCATGTTTTTCTCTAATCACATCTCCCCTTGCCAGATGATAGAGAACCAGGTGCGTGGCCGGGGGAGGGAGCTGGAGGAGCTCCAGGAGGCCGTGAACAAGCACGGTGGAGGCAGGGAAGACCAGCCGGAGCTGGAGGCTGAGCAGCAGGCCCTGCTGCTGGAGTTCCAGCAGCTCCTCACACCGCTGGCCCAGCGCAAGGCCAAGCTTGAGGCCGCCAAGGCTGTCCACCAGTTCTACAGGGACCTGGCTGATGAGCTTGTGAGTATCGATCCAATCCAAACCCCTGATTGACGGCACAGAATTAGAACAATGACTGACAGCAAGATAACGCATTTTGGGATTAGAAATATTGATGCTTTAGCTGTTTTTTCCCCCTTAACTTATTCATTTGGAAATGACGTTTTCAATTACAGTGTGTAGTATTCAAAATAGCAGGACCAGCACCTTTCTCCATGAAATTGACTCTCAGTGGAAAAGTTTTAATCCTTTATTGGTTTCACTGCCTAAATCCATTTTATGTCCGGTGGAGGAGACAGTTTAAATAAGGACTTTTACTACTTGAGATGTCTGATATATTTCTTAAACAGGTACATTTCAGAATAAAGAAGGATCCTTTTAACATTTTCTATACATTTTGTACATCAGAGGTCTGTAAATCAATTTCCCACAGAAACTTGGTCTCTACTATTTTTCTCTCTTTATCGCATTAATCCAAATACCTGTCTGCTTTTTCTTCTTCCCCCGTCTCTCTCTGTCAGCTCTGGATTGAGGAGCGGATGCCTCTGGCAATGTCACAAGAGCATGGACACAATCTTCAGACTGTGCAAATGCTGACAAAGAAGAACCAGGTAATGGATTTATCTAGAAAAAAGGTCTGAAAATAACAAAAGTATTTTCTTTATTAAACGATTAATCATTTGCTCTAAACGTGTCAGAAAATGTAGAGCAACTTCTATTAATTGCTTGTTGTTGTTTTTTTTACCAACTCAGAGATTTGATTTACAACAAATATGAGAAAGAAAAGGAAATCTACACAGAGGATGGAACTTAAAAAATGTACAGCACTTACTGAGTTGTTTTCTCTGTGGAATATACTGCTGAGCAAACCCATTTAAAGCTGAATCCATGTCAGTAAAATTGAAAACAGATACAATATATCTCTGAAAGTATGTGTTGGTTAACTTACTAGTCACAAATACTGCCAATGATTCTGTGTAACAGCATTCTGCACAGTTAACAGTAGCAGAACGAGTTTGGCTTCTATTTTCTATATATATACACTACAGTTTAAAGGTTTGGGGTCACTTATAAATTTCCTTATTTTTGAAAGAAAGTAACTGTTTTTCCAATGAAGATAACTTTGAACTAATCAGAAATACACTCTATACATTGCTACTGTGGTAAATGTCTATTCTAGCTGTAAATGTCTGGTTTTTGGTGTAATTCAGAACTTTAAACATATTCAGGGCCTAGGGGTAATCAGTTGAAGTTTGGTTTCTACTGGTACACAATCATGAATGAACTTTTCTGTACACCAGACGCTGCAGAGAGAGATTGAGGGCCACCAGCCTCGCATCGACGAGGTGCTGGAGCGAGGGCGGAGGATGGCGGTGGCCGCCAGCACCGAGGGCCAGCCTGAGGCGGAGCGGATCACGGAGCAACTGCAGGACCTGGAGGACGAGTGGGCCCGCCTGCAGGATGAGATGGCCAAACGCAGGGAGAGGATGAACAGCTCCAACCTGGCTCATCAGTACTACAACGACGCGGACGAGGCTGAGGCCTGGATCGGGGAGCAGGAACTCTACATGATCGCCGACGAGAAGGCGAAGGTGAGGAGGAGGAGACGGGAGAGACAAGGAGACACAATGATCAGTGGCCGCAGATACAGTTGTGTTCAAAATAACAGTGTGTTTTAAAAAAATGAGTAAAGCCAAAATCCATATTATAATTCTTATTTCAATGCATTGGAAACACTGCATTTTACACTACCATTCAAAAGTTTGGTGTCCTTTAGAAATGTCCTTATTTTTGAAAGAAAAGCTGTTTTTTTTTTTTTTTATGAAGATAACTTTAAACTAATTAGAAATGCACTCTGTACATTGCTAATGTGGTAAATGACTATTCTAGCTGCAAATGTTTTTGGTGTAATATCTACATAGGTATATAGAGCCCCATTTTCAGCAACTATCACTCCAGTGTTCTAATGGTACAATGTGTTTGCTCATTGCATCAGAAGGTTAATGGATGATTAGAAAACCCTTATGCAATCATGTTAGGTGGTAAATCAGTGTGACTTTTCATGGAAAACACAACATTGTCTGAGTGACCCCAAACTTTTGAATGGTAGTTTATATCCTAAATCAAAATGTAAAGAAAAATACATTTGTTTTAATACTTTACAGGAAATGAGGAAAAAATAATATATTTTTTTTATAATTTTGCAATTCCTCTGCAAGAAAAACTCAAACACTGCTGTTTCTTTGAACAGCCTAACATTCATTTTTACTTTATTTTCTGTAAATTAATTAAAAATTGACAATTTTTCTTCGATTGAGGATATAAATTTCAGTGTTCCCAATGCATTGAAATAAAAATTATTATAAGAATTTAGGCTATTATATTGAACACAACTGCATCTGGAGAACAGATCTGATTCAAAAACAAAGCATATCAAGCGCATATAACAAGTGACACTGCATGCATTAACATGATTACATGGCTCTGTTTTTTCTCAATTATGGTGACACACTTTTCACAAGTGGACAGCTCATTTAGGGTATTTTCTTTTGCTTTGATGTGTGCTGTTATCGCACTGTTTCATTGCTCCCACTCTCTTGATTCAGACTCATTTCTCCTCTTCCTCTCCAGGACGAGCAGAGTGCCATGCTGATTCTGAAACGTCACATGATCCTCAAACAGGCGGTGGACGACTACGCTGACTCCATCCAGAAGCTGTCGGACCGTGCCCAGAAGATGTTTACAGATGACCATCCTGATGGGTGTGTGCTTTTGATAATTTGATGTAAACACTGAAAATAAAAATGGATCTTTGCAAAGACTCTAATTCACTCATGTTGTCCCAGTCACTTTGGGGCGATGAGGATGATAAAAATGTAAAGTTTGAGTCCAATCACACGCCTCATCTAGAGTAAACCAAAATCCAATTATTTCCCTCTGTCCTCCCCCCTTCACCTGGTCCGCAGGGAGAACATCATCAGGAGGCAGGGACAGGTGGATAAGCAGTACGCGGGGCTCAGGGAGCTGGCTGAGGACCGCAGGAAGAAGCTGGACCACACCTACCACCACTTCCTGCTGAGCCGGGAGGTGGAGGACCTGGAGCACTGGATCGCAGAGAGGGACGTAGTGGCCTCATCTCAGGAGATGGGTCAGGACCTGGACCACGTCACGGTAGTGTTAGACACACAAAAACTGGCACAGAAAAATCACAGTATTACCTATAAAGCTGCATGTGGGATGCTTTTTATTTAAATTTCCACTTCCAATCTAATTCAGGAGATTAAGATATTATAGATTATGATTCTAAACTAAATGCTTGCTAGAACTTGTCTTTTATGATAGAACTTTACCTTAAGATTAAGCTTTTACTGCTTTCATTGTCTGGTTTGGTGAACAATTTAATAAGGGAATGAAGTATAGTTAGTGTTTATTGTTAAAAAATTGGTGGTGGCTGATGATGCTGCTGACGAATGATGAAGCTGATGAACAGATGAACTGTGAAGACTGGGCGGTGATGGAGAGGTGGAGTGGTGCACGTATAGCAGAGAGAGAAAGTGCTATTTCTACTGTGCTATTAAATAGATGTGATCAGCTGATATATCAATATGACAGCCCAGGAAATGACAGCCAGGAAATTATGAGAGCATGCATGAGAGATGTGGATGTAGGAACAGAGTTAAACCTACAGTCTAAGCACTGATAGTCTTTCGCTCTGATCTCATACTAAGCTGTGTTTCTTGGCTATTTAAATCAAATAATAGTTTTCTCTTGCTGCTATACGGGCTGCCAACTAGGGCTTCTGCATTTTATTTTTTGTAAGTTTTTAATTAGTTTTTTTTTTTCAACTTTCCTAGGATTTGTGAAATTTCTGCACCACAATTTATTTTACGCGCATTTATTATTACAGGCAAATAATACATACAGGGCGACACGGTGGTGCAGGGGTTAGCGCTGTTGCCTCACAGCAAGAAGGTCGCAGGTTCAAGACCTCCTTGGTCCGGGGTCTGGGACCTTTCTGTGTGGAGTTTGCATGTTCTCCCTGTGTCTGCGTGGGTTTTCACCGGGTACTCCGGCTTCCTCCCACAGTCCAAAAACATGCTCAGGTTAATTGGTGACTCTAAATTGCCCATAGGTGTGAGTGTGTGAGTGAATGGTGTGTGTGCCCCACGATTGGCTGGCGACCATCTGGGGTGTATCCCTGCCTCTCGCCGTAACGTGCTGGGATAGGCTCCAGCAGACCCCTGTGACCCTAATGAGGAATAAGCAGGTATAGAAAATGACTGACTGACTGACTAATACATACAGTACACACACAACAATATAATGATGAACACCACATCCTGAGAAAGAAAATACACAAAAACAAGTGGAAAAAATGAATAAATAACAAAATTAAATTAATAAGTTCCCCTCAGTAATAAAAAATAATTAGCACCAGTACATTTAGAAACCAAAATTAGATTAGATTAGACTAGACAGGACTTTATTGATCCCTCTGGAAGGTTCCCTCAGAATGTCCCTGAGTCCCTCACTATAGACACAAAACAACACAAATGAGAAATATGTAAATAAAAAACACCCTAAATACCAACACCAACAGAGAAAATAAATGGATAATAAAAATGAATGCCTATACACACCTTGTTATTGCTAATTGTAAAGTGCATGTGGTATGAGGTAGATGAGTAGATAACTGCACATGGAATTATTGGAAAAATAGAAATGAATTACACATGATTACCTATTCTGTGTACATAAATATCTAAATATAAATATACAAAGATTATAGGACAAGTATAACAGATATAAGGTACAAGTCAGGATATTAAATAGAAAGGATATAGGAAGGATAGGAAAGGATAATATATAAAATACACATATTTGTACAGATATTTTTTAGGGATGGCCTACAATCAACATTTTTTTTTCCAATTAATATTGAATTAATTAAAATATATGTTACAAGTACTGATTTTTCTTTTTTTTTTTTTAAATTTAACTGTCATTCAATAACTACAAACTACTTTGGAAATCATTCATTTTATTGTGTTAATGAAGAAAATATTTTATTAAATTCTACCTTGAAATTTTGAGGCTGTCCAGAGAAAGACTGAAAAAATAAATCAGTTTAAATAAATCATTTTACTACTAGGCCAAATCACACATCAATAAATCACAATGAAAATTTCAACCTCAAAAGTACAAATTCGGATTCTGTTCATACAATACTTATTAAACATTCTTTTGCTGCAGATTCTGAAGGACAAGTTCAGAGAGTTTGCGCGGGAGACGGGGATGTTGGGTCAGGAGCGAGTGGACCTGGTCAACCTGACCATAGACGAGCTGATTGAAGCCGGCCACACGGAGGCGGCCACCATGGCGGAGTGGAAGGACAGCATCAACGACAGCTGGGCCGACCTGCTGGAGCTGATCGATACCCGCGCTCAGCTCCTCCAGGCGTCTTATGACCTGCTCAAGTAAGTAAACCAGTAAATGAGTCAGTGACAAACAATATTTGGCAAGATGAGAAAGTCAAAAACCCAATATCTAGATGATGCAATTACAATGGAACTAAGAATTCAACCATTGATTACAGTGATAAATGTGATAATGATACACTGAGTCAAAGAGGCTGACATCTTCTTTCTCTAAGGTACTTTGATGATGGGAAGGAGCTGGTGGCTCAGATCCATGATAAGCAGAACGAGCTGCCTGAAGACGTGGGAGAAGACTTCAGCAAAGCGGAGTCTTTCCACAGAATGCACGCTGCCTTTGAAAGAGACATCACTGCTCTTGGCAAACAGGTACAAACTTTGATGATTCATGTCTAAAGCGCTGCAGTATTTGGCAATCTGTGGAACATTTTTATAAGGGTGAAAACCCTTAAATGAGAGAACTGTTTGTGTGCTGACTCCTGCTTCCTTTTCCGCCAGGTTCAACAGTTTCAGGAAACAGCAACGAGGCTCCACGCGCAGTACGCAGGAGACCAAGCAGAAGCCATCCAGGCCACGGAGAGAGAGGTGGTGGAAGCCTGGAAGGGCCTGTTGGACGCCTGCAACGGCCGCAGGGCACAGCTGGAGGACACGGCGGAGAAGTTCCGCTTCTACACGATGGTCCGAGACCTGCTGGCCTGGATGGAGAGCATCATCCAGCAGATAGAGACCCAGGAGAAGCCCAGGTGACAACACACAAGCTGGAAAAACCTTAGAAAGAGAGGTTCTATTTATATGTAGAGTGGATCTCCCTCCATGGAACCTGTCATGTTGCACCCCCATGTTTCTACAGGAGCCTGGAATGGACAAACTTTTTGTGTTTTTCAGCCACTTGTAGTTGATTTGTGGATTAGTTGGTTGCGAACTGCAACTTCATCACTAGACACCACACACAAACTAAACACTTTACATTTAAATGAACCTTAATTTATCAACACTGATTTCTGCTCTTTTCCAAACTACAAGAGACTGAATTTTCTAAAGAGAAATCTTATTCAGACTATAAGAGTAAAAACAAGCCTGAAAAATTTCTTTTTTTTTAAATTTGTTTTTCACTTTTTCTTCAAAGAAAGAGAAGCAATAGCCATTAACATACAGGTATAGATAAGGAGTTAGATCAGTAAGATGTAGGATTGAATACATTAATAAAAACTATATATGGAGATCATCATAAAAGTAATGCATTCACAAGAAGACTATAATTATACTACAATCATTTCAGCTGTAGTATATATTATCTATGTTTATAGTACACTACATTAACAAAACTACATTATTTCTGTATTAGATAATGAACAATGTAATCTTGTCCTGTCATTACTGTTGCAATTCCAGCCCTTACCAACAGATAAAACCCGCCAAACCACATGTGACCTCTTAATATCTTTCCCTTTTCTGCATTAGGGACGTGTCATCCGTGGAGCTCCTACAGAAGTACCACCAGGGGATCCGCTCAGAGATCGAGGCCAGAGGAGCCAAGTTCAACGACTGCTTAGACCTTGGGAAGGCCCTGCTGGCACGCAAACACCAAGACTCCGCTGAGGTGAGGCTACTGCAGCAAAGACAGCTTCTTTTCTTCCTCTGACCAGGCCCTTAAATTGCTGCTTTCATTAGATTTAATTACTTTTCTGGGAGTGATTGTTCTTGTCTGGCACAATGGAACCAATTGGATTGCCACGACAGGGAGAAAAAAAAAAAGAAATTCCGTTCATCTTACACCCGTCAGGGAGGCTTTTAAAGCAAACACTAATTATAAATGGAAAAAAGCAGAAAGAATTTAAATGAGCAATTGACCTCGGCCTCAATTTAACGTGCGGTTAATTACTTCACTATCCTAATTCTTGGAAGGATAATAGCCGGTCTTGGGGCTAAGATCTTTAATAATGCTGATATGTAACTGCAACTGTATAACTGTTTGTGTCAGATCAAAGAGAAGATGGTGCAGCTGATGGAGAAGAGGAAGGAGATGATGTTCATATGGGATGACAAATGGGACTGGCTCAGACTCTGTGAGTAGAACCTCAGTGACCTTCAACCTCACATTCCAGCCTAAAAAAACAAATAGTGGCCATATTTAATTCCTTTCACCTTGTTTTCACCTTGTTACTTGAATGCCAAAACCCTCAAGACTAACTGATGTGAAAGCTCATGAATGCATAAAGCTTTGTTCATTAAAGAGCACCTTGGCCTTTCGTTCATCAAAACACGCGCACACACACACACACACACACACACACACACACACACACGTTGCAAAGAGTCAGTTTAAAACTAGTCCCCTCGCTTCAGCTTTGGAATTATAGCCTGACTATGGAATGTTTTCAATATGCCTCTGTTTTAATAAACCTCCACATTAAGATAATAAAATATTTGACCTGTACAGGTTTAAAGGTCCCATATCGTAAAAAGTGAGATTTTAAAAGCTTTTTGATTATAAGAAGGTCTGGAGAAATCAGTATCAGAACTTCTGGGAATTTGTGATGTCACAACCATTCACAATCAAAGGAGAGGCTCATTAATATTAATGAGACAGTTTTCTAGAAGCTTGAAAGAGGTGATTTAAAACAATATTGAGATGATTTTTGGTTCCTAAAATCACAAATATATCATGTTAGGGACATCTAACCATCAAATAAAACCCAGGAAGAATGTATGATATGGGACATTTAAGTCTGGAGGAAATACTGTGAGTTGAACTCTAGACAGACTGCCACAGGCCAAAAAAAATATACCCATTTTCCACAAAATGTCCTGATCACCGTGACATGCTGTCACTTTTCCAAAACATGTCCTCCCCTTCCAAAAACGTCCTTGCTTTCTAAAAATGTCCTCATTGTAAAGCGTGCCCTTGCTTTCCGAAAGTGTCCATACTTTGCGACAATGTCCTTACTTTCAATGTCCTTGCTTTTTGAATAAAATGTCACCCCTTCCAAATATATGTCTATCCTTTTTGGAATTGTCTTATAAGTGTTCTCATTTTCCAAAAATCCAGGCCCTAACTCTACCTTAATGTCCACCTGGAATGAGAAAATGTCTTTTTAAACCTTTTCACATCATTTCAGTTCACTTAATGATATCTGCCCCAAAAATGTTATTTTTATATCAAAAATAAATCACATGTTCTTCATACACATGCAACTTGTCATCATGGGAAATTTCAACAAATAGTTTAATGTATCCTCTTTTCAATGGTCATTTAAATTCCTCCCATACATTTTATCTGCCTGTGTATACTGTTTAAGGGTCAGTGACAAAAATGTGATGTGGATTAACCCTGAAACCGTGGTTCAATGTTTTCAAAAATTAAAAACACATGGTATCAACAAGTTTTATATATTTCAAATTTATCATTCTTTTTCAGTTACACTATTTGACATTTAGTTGTTTTTTTTTTTAAAATGCACAAAATCATGATATTTAAAAAAAAAAACATCTACATTTTTAAAGACCTGATGAATGCTACTTAAAACTGTATTTTAAAAAATGTTTGACTTCCTCATCTTGTCAAATATTTGACCCTAACCAGAAACTTATATATATATATATATATATATATATATATATATATATATATATATATATATATATACCCTGGAAAAGCTGTTTTAGCTGAAAATTGTATATAATTTGGATCCATCCTTAACCAAGTCTTGACCCTAAAGTTTATTGGTGGACCTTGTACTATGACCATTTAAAATAAAACCCATGTTTACAAGTTTGTTTAATAACGTCTCTCTTCACTGCTTCCAGTGCTGGAGGTGTGTCAATTTGCACGGGACGCCTCCGTGGCAGAAGCCTGGCTAATTGCTCAGGAGCCCTATGTGACCAGCAGAGACCTGGGACACACTGTGGACGAGGTGGAGAAACTCCTCAAGAGGCACGAGGCTTTTGAAAAATCCACCGCCACCTGGGAGGAGCGCTTCTCTGCACTGGAACGCCTCACTACGGTACGCAAGAGTATTAGAAAACCCATGAATATGTAGAGAAACACACTTATTAATGAGGGCTGAAGATGATGATGGTCAGAAGTCTAATTCTGTCTGTGTTGCAGCTGGAGTTGTTGGAACTGAAGAATCAGATTGACAGCAGGTACACACATATACACACAAACAAGCAGACAATCACACACACACACACACGCACGCACGCACACACACACACACACACACACACACAGTCTTTCCACTGAAACTCAAAGCTTTCTAATGCGTTCTATATGTTGCCCTTTTTCCTCCAGGCGAGACACTGGCTTTGAAGAAGAAAGCTCCTCCAAACTTGACATTGGGGACCAGACTCTGGTTAGTAGAACTGCCTCAGCTCCGTGTCCTCTCTACTTAATCATGTGTGACCTCTCAGTTTCAGGAAATCAGCCTCTTATCTGCTATGTTCCTAGCGACTCTTGCATTCAAAAGAGCTCCTTGGCTTTCTCACTTTAAAACGTGACTTTGAGTACTTTTAAAGTAATCACAGAAGCATAAATCAAGGACACACTTACCTTCCTTAAAGCGCAGTTCGATCTGCTGATGAATCTTATCATTTTTTCCCCTGCCTCATCTGTTTCTGTCTTTTTTTCCTTCTTGTTGTTCAGCTTGGTTCTGTTACAGTTGAGCCCATTTCAGATCTGCCAGAGAAGACGGAGGAAGAGTCCACGGTGCCGCTAGTTTCAGAGATGAGAGAGAGTGGTTCTTTGGAGCTGGAGCCCTCCGTCTCAGTAGCGACCCCCAAAGAACCAGAGAGAGCTGCCACCATGCCCCTGGAGAAGGCCCAGGTCGTGCTGCTGGAGGGTTCATTGGGCCGCAAACATGACATGGAGGGATCAGGGAAGAAGGCTTCAAATAGGTACATAATAGATGGATTTATTTAAATCAGTGCTTTGGTTTGTTTTAGCCCTATTACTATATACCAGGCATTCATTTGTTTCAAATAATTTCTGTATCGTAAGGAAATCTATTCACATACTCACAGATTTTGCTTAATCACTTCAGCCCAAGGCCTATTTACCAGTTTCCTGCTATAAATGATAACTATGGAATATCTCTACAACCACAAAGGTTATGGACTTAAGCCTGGTTTTAAAAGAAATCTACCACATGTCAGGTGACTACAGAAGTGTCAGAATCAATTAATGTTGCTGTTACAGAGCAAATATAGCTTGAATATTGCAAAGAAAAAAAATAATATTGGGTTGTACTACAGATAAAACTACTTTATTTCAAACTTAAAACAAGACCAAACTGACTCCAATCAAGAAAAAAAACTTTAAAGAAAAATTTAAAGACCAATTATTTGTCAATAAAATCATAGAAATTACACCAAGGATCATTACAGAACATGAAGAATTTATTCTGTAAGATGTTAAAAAAGGACAATATAAAGGACCTAATTAAATAATCACACAAACAGCTCAAATCTAAATTCAACATCAAAACAGTGGTTAGTTGCAGCCCTACTACTGATATTATAATAAACTATTTTCTTATTGTATTGATAATGTTGATTTTGACAAGATATATTGATACTGGAACATTGTGTTTTACTACATATAAAACACTTATAAAACACGCTTCAACACTATTTAGTGTTGAAGCTGAGTTTTTCAGTCAATGCTGCCCCTATATCAGGAGGTTTTGGATTTTAACAGGTTGATTAATATCACTGAACACTTTGAAACATCAGGTTTCTGCATTATTATAATTTGCATTATTTTTGAAGCTGCCTTATATGTTGCTCTTTTAATACTGCTTGCATCTAAAAAACATCATGATTATTTTCAACATTATTTAATCTGCTGATAGCTGGCAATTTGATAGATGAACTAATTACACAGAAAAAAATATCAAGTATACATGACTTTCAAAAGATAAAACTAATTTCAGCAAATCTGATTTTGCACTCGTTATGTACACACTTTCTCAGCTGTGAGACAACAAATAAAATATAACTACACAAGCATTATTTATATTTAATATACACTTACAGTAGGAGTCCTTCAATGCAAATGTACTGAGTAGAGTATTACTCAAGTATGAATTATCTTACATCTAAAACCTACAGATGGTGCTTTTTAAGTGCATGTGATGTGAATGTCACAAGAACAGTTAACGGCATCAATATGTAGCTTATGAACTTTTGCAACTGACAAACAAAAATAAATAAACCCTTATTTTCTGAAAGCTTTTTTTTCTGTAATGAGACTAACTGACTTTACAAATTAAAGCCGTAAAGCTCTAAGCAGCAACTGTATTTTATATCCACCTTTAGCATTTTAAGGTGATTTTAGCAGCTCTGTTTTAACATAAAAATTCAGTTTAGTGCAGCATTAAGTCGATTTATGCACACAGAAGCAACCTAAAAAAGGATGGTTTGTTTTTGCCACTACAATATCATGAGAGCGTTGTCTTACAGAACATCGTTACACAGCAGTGCTCTGCTCCTACTGCTCTCCTTACATTTAATGAACTGAATTAAATCTTAATGAAGTGATGATGTTGTTGTGCCTAACATCAATTTAAACCAAATTGAATAGATTTTTCATTATGGACAGAAATTAGCGACCTGAAATTATCAATATTAAAGTCCTCCTTTCCCTGCCCCTCCTCCTCCTCCCCCTCTCTTTCATCTTCATCACTCAGGTCATGGAACAACTTGTACTGTGTGCTGAAGCCCGGCCAGCTCTCAGCCTATAAAGACGCCAAAAGCTTTGGCCACTCAGTGACGTATCACGGCGAGGACCCGCTGTCCCTCGCTAACGCCACCTGGGAGATTCTCACCAACTACAAGAAGAAGAAGCACGTCGCCAAACTACGGTAAGAAACTCTCAGTCCTCAGGTCTGAAACTTATCGCACCACGAAATTTATGACAGAAATTGATGGAATGAAGGAAAATGTAATCCTTTCATCTCCAACTTCCATGCACACAATAGACTTAAGCAATTTCTGGAATACATGTTCATAATGAGTTTAAAATTAAAATATCACTTATTACATTCAAGAACTAATTTAAGATTTAATGACTTGCTTCGTTTAGTAAGTGTGTTTTTTGTTTTTTATTAGCTGCAGCTTTTACTTTTATTTCTCTATTAATAGTAATGTAAATCAGTTTGAAAATAAAATGAATTAACTTGAAAACTGAAAACAACTGAAGTCCAACAAGCTCCAAGTGAAATAAAAAAAATGTATAGTTTTAAATAACACCTTTAAAAAACTCACTTTGCTAACAATGGAAGAGTTTGGGGATTATTCACTACTTAGAATTAGAAGATTGCACCCCTTATTTTTATTTTGCAGTTCTGAGAAAAGTCAATTAATATTTTTTTAAGTTCAGAGCAAAACAAATTTCAAAGTTCTTCTATTCTATTTTTTTTTCTTTAATTTTTTTTCCCCTCAGAATTCAGATTTTTTTTTTTAACAAATAAAAGCAAATTCTGAGGTTTTTTTTTAGTTCAGAGAAAAAAGAAAGAATCTTGACTTTTTTTTGTAAAATGCATTAAAAACCGTTGCTCCACAATTTTTTCCCTGTGGCCCTAATCCTCCATAGTGAACAGATTGCTACTTCAAGAAACATATATAAGCACACCTAAGTTTTAAAATGCAGAAAGATGTCAAAGTTAAATCTCAATTCCTCACATTACAGAAAAATCCTCCAATTTGTATTCAGTCTAAGTAGGAGTATAAATCAAGCAGAAACACTGAATTTAAACGTGTCTTTTCCTTTTTTCTCTCCCACAGTCTTGGAGATGGCAGTGAATATCTGTTCCAGTGTAAAGATGAGGTGAGTTTTTACTAGTAGAGCGATAATAAGGAATAGGGAATAATTTTCCATAAATCACATGAGTCTGAATGTTCTAGACCTAACAGCTTGAAAATCATGTGAATATATAATCTTTAACCCTGCAAACATCACTTACATATTTACACTTCATTGTTGTAAGCTGTTTCAGTTGGACATCTCTCATCCAAGTAAATATTAGCTGACATTAATGAGGTTATTCTCATTTCTGTTTGAAGTGTCATGGAGCAAGACCTTAAATCACCACCAAAGATTGCCAAATATTTACTTAACAGGGATCATTAATTTAGAATAAAATAATTTACAGCATTTATTTTATCAATATCACGCACATTTCGTTTTTTTTCTACGATTCATTCATTGCCACCTCCGCTTGTTAATTTGTACAAAACACAAACTGGCCCTGTGGAGGTGGACCTTCCCTTTATAAGCTGCTGTGTTTTCTGTGTTTAATTTCAGGAGGAGCTCCAGCGTTGGAGCCAGGCCATGGAGAAGGCCGTTCAGCCGCTGGCAGCGGAGGAGGCGTCGGGGCCCTCGGGGGCCAAAACCCACAGCCTGCCCCCTCCCTCCTCCTCAACTGCCCTCACACCCAGCTCTGCCAAGAAAGACAAGGAGAAGAAATTTGGTCGCTTTGCCAAGAAGAAGTGAAAAGGCGATGGGAGAGCTGGGGGGTGGGGGGGGGGGGGGTTGCCTAGGCAACCTGGATAGAGAAAGTAGTATTTGTGTACAATCAGTCAGAGCAAGCGTATTAGAATTTTTTATATTATTTTGTGGGAATTGACATTAATATTGTAGTTTAGGTTAAAGCCATCACTCTGTTGCCTGTATTTAAGCCAGTGTATCGCTTTTTTCTTTGTGTTCTTTTTAACAAAATGCCAAATTCAAAGCATTATATTAAAGCACAGGAATGCTCCTTTCACACTCAACCAAAGAATGTTTGTAAAACTTTTTTTCACACTTTGTTATTTTTGCTGCATTTTTTTTGTCGTTAGTCTGGCTTGCTTTGATATAGCTATGTACAATATGAAGGCCTGTAATGAACATAGGGTGACTCAAGGGTACGCGTGAGTACTCTTTTTAATCTGCCTTACAAAATGGTTGTGAACTGTAATACTGTGCTGTTTGAATTTGGAGCGCTGAACGCTACTTACAGTATCGGAGTGAACTTAACAGGCTTTAAAAAAGAAGCTTGTAAATGTGGTGTAAAGACTTGGTGATAGGCAAACCATAGTGCAGTGCTGTACAGTGCACACACACACACACCAAGTGTAATTGCAGGTATGCAAACTAAATGCTCTATGCACTGTGAAGGGTTTGACTGTTGAGATTTTAATTTGTGACTTTCAAGCACTCATATGACACCTCAGTCAGTCAGTTTTATGATATAGCTGCAATCCGGCTATATCTTCAGCTACACTGTGGCAGTAGTTATTTCTGTGAACTTGAAATGTATTCAACACTTGTGTATTAAACCTCTGAATTTCATAGCTATTCATTAATATATACATATACAGTATATATCTACAGATGCATGAAGTATGTTTTAGTTTGATATGGTGCTATTGTGATATTCTTGAACTCCCAATCAAGACCAACCTGACCTGCTTTACTTGTCTTACACTTTGGCTTGTAGTTTACGTTGGGTGATATCAGGTAAAACAGGTCATTTAAGGTTCGGGGGTCCAGTCCCTCTGGAAATTAGAGCCAGTGACAAAAAAGGATTTCAAACTGTTGACATAACTGTGCTTGACAAGAAACAGATGATTTGATTAGTTTATGGACTCCATGATGGAAAAGACAATACTTCAAATCTAGACTGCACCAGAAATGTGCATGGTAAGTAGCCTGGAATGACAAATCTAACTAAACCCATTTTATCTGATGAGATGGCCTATTTTACCTGAAACTGCTCATGCAAAAAAAGTGGCACAGCAGATATTTCAAGATTCATAGGGCCAAAATAATTATATTTTATCACATAATTCCAATACAAGGTGACCAGAAACAGTCATTATTAATCATAAATATACATGGAAAAAGCATATTTAGTATTGTGTTATTGTCCCAAGCGATTTACCAAAAAGTGGCCCAATTTACCGGATATCACCCTGTCTGGTCTCACAGTGATAGATTTTACTCACCAGAAATTATAGTTGACAAGAATTTATATGAGGCGTGTGTGAAATGTGAAAAAAATGGGATTGTTACAAAACGTCAGACCATGCCAGCCAAAGACAAAGACAAGGTATACAAGTAGGTCAGATGAATCTTGACTGCTTTTCCCCAATCACACAACAGGACCAGGCGACAGTGGGGATGCTACAGCAGCAGTATGGAGCTGAGGGAATGTGTCGTTTCTACGAATGTATGGGAAGTAATGAAGGCAGTGAGGATTTGGTATATAAGATTTCAACAAAAAAGCCATTATAGAACAAGAAATTTATATATACAGTATATATATATATATATATATATATATATATATATATATATATACACACACACAGGGAATATAGAGTATGTACAGTATATGGAGCTAGATTTATAGATGATAGTCTGTGGTTTATTTCTGATTTTCACCATCTGTCCCGCTCAGCCGCTGCCGTCTTGCCTTGTACTGTGGACTCTGTCCCTGAACTACGATCCAACTCAAGTGACTTCATTGAAATTATGGAACTCAGGTGTAGAAAGAGGAAACGAGACTGTTCAGATCAAGTTTTCTGGATAAAATGTAGTAGCGTCATGTTGATCTCCGTATATTTTAATCTACATTTACAAAAGGAACATGTCCGAAGGGGAAGTACAGATGTTTCAGTGTGCAGAAGGCCAGCAGAACATCACGTCTACGTCTGTGCTACGAGTATCAGTAGTTGAAGTTTTTCTGTTATAAAATACACTTCAAAATTGTTTCCATCACATGTATTTTATTGGTCACTATACATGTATCTGCAAAACCAACTCAGATGGCGCGTTCATCTGCATCTTTTAACACTTCCTCCTCTGGCACCTTCATCCACTTTGTTTATTCCTTCACTCCTTCCTACCTGCCTCTTCTGTTCCGTGGTTTTTAATCTGCATTTTGTACTCTCTAGCTATGTAAAATATCCAAAAATGTTGACAGGAAATATCAAAATACATTTTGAGAGAATAAACTTTAAAATAAACTCCTGAAGCTATGCAGGTTGTGTTTGACCTTTTCACTTCCTTTGCTGAACTTTAAAATTCAGATCCACAGTAATGTGAGACTAGCGAATAGGGTTTACATGTTTATCTAAGATATTACTATAAAACTTCCTTCTTACATTAACACAATTGTGTTTTGTTTGACAAGTTTTGTGAAATATGTTTAATATTTAAATCTAAGTAAATATACACTCATTTGCACACTTTTCCATAAAAGAAATGTGAACATTGGATAAATCCAGGCTGAAAACTCTTGTTTCACTTTGTTGACATAATAGAGCCAAAGGTTTCACAGGGGGATTTTTGGATTTGTATTTTTTATATATAACAATCAGGAAATATAGTCAAGGGTCCAAAAATCCAATTCAGGAATAAATTGGTCTATAAATCAGACTATGAATAATATATGAACAAACCCTGCTGTATATAAAAAAAAAACTGAATATCGTTAGTAATAAAACTAGAACGTTTTGTGTCCACAAGTCAGAGTGAAAAAAAGACTCATTTTGCCTTTGAAGATTTGCATTACAGGAGAAATCTACAGATGCAATATGGCAAAACAAAATAAACACTTAGAGCTGCAACAAATAGTTATTTAATAGATCAGTTGCCAACTTGTTTGATAATTGATTTGACTTGTTTTTAAAATGTCCTAATTCTATGGTTCACCTTCTCAAATCTGGTTATTTATTGGTTTCTTTAGTTTTCTTTAATAGGAAAAACTAATGATCATTGGGTTGTGGAATGTTGGTCTGGACAAAAGAAAAAATACATTTTAGGTTGAAGCTTCAGCTTTGGGAAACGAACCAAACAATTAATAAATTAATCATTTCAACAATCGATAGATTGTTGAAATGATTGATAGAGAACCCTATAAACAAGCCCTGAATGTGGATTATTGCATGAAAAAAAAAACATGTAAAAGAAAAATAGTCCAAATGTATGTGTTCACCCATCTAGTGATGAAATTGTACCCTCCATTCATTCAGTCTCATGGATGTATTATAAGAACATCCGTCTTTAATACAGAACTATAATTCCTCCATGAGGTTGCAGCCACTGAAGTCTATGGTAGCCGGTAGGAGCCTAGAAGCTACTTCAGTATGAAACAGAAGCACCTCATCCAGTTCTCTTTGTAGTGCTGAGGTAACACACACAAACTACAAACTGTACTGAATCATTGGTGTTGGCATGTGTCGTTCTACAGTTCTGCTGCCCAATAAATAAATTACACAACAAAGTATTGAGAGAAGTAGCAACTTCAGAGTCCATGTGAACATCTTTCTCCTTCATTAGCTCCACTTGGGAAAAGCTGCAATGATGTTTACGCTTGTTTTCTGACTTCTGGTCACGTGGCCGGTTTAATTCTTGTTTTTTTTGGTGACGAGGATTAAATAAAATAACCATTGGCATAAGTATGATTTTGATTTATAAAATAACTTGCAATGTCTTGCTGTGCTTCTTCTTGGTCACGGTGGCTCTGAGCGAAACGCGTACGTAATCATTTTTGTCCCTCTGTCGCGTTCGTAGTTTTTTATACACCAGAAAAAAATGGACTCCATATGACTTAGCTATGTAATGTATACGCACAGAGAGAAATATCTTCACTCAGGATAAGTCCGATTATTGCAAGATGTCATTTAACACCAATGAGTACATACTCTTTGTATGTCTCTGTTTTTTTGCTTTTGAATTACTTAAAATGCTACACATTTTTCTTTAAAGTTGTTTAGTTTCTGGGGGGAAAATGTTTTGCCTGCAGAGTATCGCCTCAATTCATTAAGAAAAGGTCCAATAAAATGTATTCGTGAATAGATTTATTGAGTACAAACAATTTAACAGAGGCAGTTGTGAAACAAAAGGCATTTTTACTTTTGTTGAACAGTCCGTTCACAGAGCTCATTTCAGATAACAAGCCGCACAGAACATATTCAAAATAGACAAAACTGTTGTATTTACATTCCAGTGGCTGTTGGTAAAACAATTAACAGCCTCAAAGACGGCGAGGCAGCCTCATGCTAGATCTCAACTGACAAGTTACAGGCAGAGGATGATCACTTATGGCAATACAGAGGCCTGAATAACAGATCATTTCAATCTTTACAATCTCAATAGGTGTATGCCTGCAGCAGAGCTTCTACATCATTTTACTTTAAAACAAATAACCCAGAAGATGCATGTGAGAGATATTTTCAGCAAAAGCTTTTACTTTATCATCAGCCAATTTTCCCACATCGAGGCAGAGTATTTACTCTACTTCTCCGTTTACCCCTTAAACAACACTCATTTACATGTATATGTTTTGCATCTTGCTTCCAGCAATAATCTATCTGCCTGGCTATGGCTTCAACAAAACAAATTATGCTATCCATCATCAGATTTTATCATTTTACTGTAGCTCTCATTGTGAAAACCGGCTGTTTACGGAACAGATGCAAGTTTGTGGTACAATGGCTGTTAGAACACAGCCATTGATCACACACATTGTTCCCATTACTATAGTCCAATCTTTTCCAGAATAATTGATCTAATTTGTTAGCTATTTCCATTGTGACAAAGCTTCTGCATAGAGACATTTCTGATCTAAGAAATGATAGTGGATTAAATATATAGCCATGTATTTCTGATCTAAACATCTGTTTTCACACTTATACAGACGGTGCAATTATCTAAACTTGAGAACATTTAATTGTGTAGGACCCCTGCATAGGCTGTAGATCTCCTCTTGGGTGCTATAAATCTCTATTAACCAGGAGGTAAAGAGTGAGATTAGATTAACAGACTGGCTAAAGGCAAATCAATAAAACAGCTACAGTATGTTTGAGTATTTACACCAACACTATAGTCAGAGTGGAAAACCTCTACATACTAAATGAAATACAGCAGTCAATCCTCCAATGACATATCTGACCATGGAAATCATCTACCCCTATGGTTCCAATTCTCTGTGATGTCATGATGACATAAACAAGATGCTTGGACAAGGTAAAGATGAACGTGATGGTTACTGACCCTCCTCCACATTTGAAGGACAAGAGATTGCTGTATATTAGTTTCTAAACATCAGGTCAGTGCCTTACAATTTTCTTGCAAATTGTTACATTAACCTTGATGTCCCATCAGTCAGAAACTTACAAAATAAAATTAAATTGCTTTCATTCAGGGTGGATGCTTTAAATTCCAGCATGAAAAGATGTGTCACGACTCAACTCAAAGCACATTTCTGAAATAGCTTTTACACCTGAAACAGCATAAATGACATGCAAATAAGTATTAAAAAAGATAACTTTATTCACTAGTCATTTCTGCTTGATAAAGGATAATTAAATAAGCATATCATCTCAAAATAATACACGATACAATAATCTTAATTACAAACTGAACCAATAAGGACTTAACTAAGATGCATTTATTTCAGGCCAAAGTCAGTGATTTAAGATTAAACTAGATGCAGCTGTATCAAGACAGGACCAACTGGGGGGAGACATAAATTAACGCTGTGCTGTATGTTTTCTAAACGACAGATAATCAAATCTAATCAATACGGAGGCAGTTCATAGTTCTTAAAAGGCAAAACTGAGAATGTTGAGATATGATACAACAGACCTGGTACGTATTTGGTTTCAAACAGCAGTGATAGGCAGTCAGGCACTTCCTCTTTGATGCAGTTTCTGATGCCTGCGCTGCTTCTCAAAGTCCAGCATGACTATGAATACATGTGTCACAAGCTATATTTTGTTTTAACAGTAGGGGGCAATTTATAAAATGCACAAATGTATTTTATTTACATCTTATTGCAGTTAAAGGCTAGCACACTGCTGGCAACAACATTCGTCTGGACAGAATTTCTTTTTCTCTCAAAGAGTATGTATTCCCACATGTACACAAGTAGGCTATATCTGTTTGTGTGTGTGTGTGTTTGTGTATAAAGAGGCTCAAGGTTGATGAATAACTGGCAGAAGCTGGACTCCTTCTATTTGAGGAGTTTGTTGGCTCTCTGGTTCGCTTCATCGATGCGTCCTTTGTTTGAGTCCGCCTATAATAAAGAGATTAAATGGTTGAAGAAGTTGTTTTGATGTCAATATCTACCATTTTTAATTTATTAAATATTAATTGCATTGTTAGGTCGAAATGGGAGTGAAAGTTGCACCAACTATGTATTTAAAGAACAACTAAATAAGATCAAACCCAATCCTTAGTTTTATTTGACCATCCATCTTGAGATAAGTAGCAAAGAAAAAAAACTAATTATTTAATGGGTAAAACAGAGTTTGAGTGATTTTCTGAGAATACTGAGGAAATACTAGGAAAACAGCTGATGTGTGACACAAGAGGCTAAAAAGAAGTGTTATAGTTTACAATTGTTACACTCTTACCTTATCATTGATCCGGTCAATCTGTCTGTTCTGCTTGTCGATCTCATTGCCCATGTCCCGAGCCATATCTTTCAGGTTGCCAATGATGCTGCCGACTGCCTCCAGATTCTCCTCCATCTCATCCTCACGTGCATCGTGGGTTATCCTATAGCACAAGCACATATGTTAAACAAATATTTTGGCCAGTTGTCTTTCAATGTGTTAGACTACAGGTCATTTCTAAATTAACAACATGTTTCTAACAATGGTCAATGATTTTCGAAGGAAACATCCAGGACAAAGATGTGACTCTTACTTCTTTATGTAGGGACCTGAGGGGGCCGGGGCCTCCACCTGGCCAACCTGGCCGTTACGAGTTCCTGACGGCTGCCTTGCGACGACTTTTGAACCATCAGCAGCAACTTCACCGTCACCTCCTCCGATACCCCAGGTGCGCTTGTATCGTGAGTCGTGTTCGATAGACGTCACTCTGGGGGAAACACGGAAAGTTAGCCAGGAAATCTGGAAGCATTTAAATAAAACCTAGATGAATGCTAAGTTAAATACAAGCACACTGAACTACCAGAGCTTTAAAAGGCTACATGTCAGTTATGACACACATTGACACATTGATCATATAATAAATTTTATAATACATTTTTAAAAAATGATCCCCTACCTTATCTTTTGGTAATCATCAAAGACTCTGCTTCTCCAATGTGAAAGCATTTTGGGAAGATTTGTTTCCAATGTTTAGAACCAGAAATGATTTTACTACACACACACACACACACAACACTTCATATTGATGTGGTTTGATGGAGTTTTAGGTATGCGGAACACAGAGCACTTCACGTTGAGAACTCAGGAACATTGTTACGTTCCCTACCCATTAATAAACCATTGGAAATGCTCACACATTAGATCTGCATTCTTTTGACAGTAAAATGCAAATTAAACAAGCAAATGTGTAATTTTCTTTTCTCTCTCCATGTTCCACTCTCTGCTATTACCAGCCCCATTTGTGAACAAGGCTGCAGTTTATGCTGCTTTGCAAATGCACCAGATGGATCAGAGTAGCATCATGGAAGCAGTCAACCTTGTGATAATAGAGTTGCCAAGTGGGAGAGGCTGGTTCCTCAAGTGATTTTCTCAGTTCTGTATTTCAAAGTTTTATTTCACGGATATCCTAAGTGCTAGAAACAGGATCATGTATACATCTCTTGCTCATGTTATGGACGCCAGTTTTAATTATTTCGTCTTTGTATCTGAGAAATCATACTTGGCATGTTCTGACAGCTCTAGATACTACAATACTCAAGAGTATCAGCTGCTGTTGCTGCTGCTATGGAGAAGAAGGCGGTCAGATATCCTAGTCAACTGTTTGGTTCTTGCAGCTGCTGAATTCATCCAATGAATTACTTTCCAAGAGTAAATTAAAGTAAGAGAATGTATAATTGATATCATCAATTTGTAATCTTTAGCTTCTGCCAGCTGTTGGCAGCACTCATAAGAGAATTTTAAGGTTGGAGACTGTATGTTTCTTGCCAAAATGCTACGTGGGAGTAGTTTTTAACTTTTTTTTAGTTTTATATGTTTTATCCTCGTCATTTCGATGTTCATCTTTTGTACTGATTAGTCAACTGTTTCATGCATATCCAAGCTGTGGAAGTCAGTTGGCTTACATTGTCTAAAATAGATGAAAATGTTACTTCTTGCACTCAGGGGCCTGCAGAAAACTCCTACCCTCCCATTTTGCAATTCCACAGATGATATAAAAAAATAAACATATCAAAAGCCAAGTGTGCCAGTGTTCAGAAACTTCAATAGTTTTACACAACTCCTTGTCTGTCTGCTCCATACTGACTCATTGTATAGTCCAGTCACACATTTTGTTACCTACCTGTTCCAAAAATAACCAAGATATGAACAAGCAAAACAACACAGACATCATGATATACATTTTCTCTCTGGCAATAAATAAGTATTGCACAAACAACACTCAACAGTGATTTGAAGGCTTTACTGGGGCTGAGTGTTGGTTTACCTGTCACAGGGGCACACACACAGGCCACAGCACTTCGAGAGGTCAGTCAGGTTTTTCTCAGCCTGCCTCATGTCCTGGTTGATCTGGTCCATACCGGCTTCCACATTATTCAGCTGCTCTGAAACACACAGACAGGCATAACGCACCATGTCAGAGTAGCCCTAATTTGTATTTTGGTTTTGTTTATCGCTTTTATTTATCCAGTTTTAGTAAATATAAAATTAATGTATAATGATCCCTATGAGAATTAGGTCAATAACTGGGTCATTGCAGCAGCCAAAAAAGGAATATAATAAAAAAAATAATAAAAAAAACAAAAACAAAAGAAAGGCCACTAGCACATTAGTTTGTGCAACAATATTTAGGGAAGCATAGTAACCAATAACTTCCATGAACATTCTGGCCGATACTGATACAATCAAATACATGTTTTTAGTTGCCAATGTTTCTCCTTTCCTTCATTGGCATTTACTGATTGTATTAGAACAGATGCAAGTATGTATAGAAGATGTATTATTGACTTTCCTGCATGATTATGACTAACAAAAGTTCTAAAAGCTTCTGTAAATATAAAAATAAAAAATCTTTTCTCTTCCACCCTTAAATGTTTTGCAAAGTTAAAATGCAAAGGTTACTGAACTGAAAACAAAAACAAAACATTGCCATCAGGTTGACTTTAGATGAAACAAAAACTTGCAGTCATTAAAAATACAAAAAAGCAAAGGAATCTGATGCTCAAGGACATGTTTCACTGGATTTTAAAAAATCAAGTTTGCAGATTGTAGTAGAATGAAATAGCATTAGCCTGATCGAGTTTTCTGTATGTCACATGTTCATCAGTCACTTATAATTAGTCTCCTTTAAATATTAACTAAGATCACCCAAAAATGACTTAAGGTGATTCTCTTAAATTAACCATCATCATTCACTGTCTTGGGAATACTGCAGGAAGAAAGAAAAACAACATTTGAGGAAGAAAATTTCTTTCAGACAAAACTTTGGCATTAAAGTAGTAGTGCGTTTTACATATAAATGAATATCAAGTTTTTAAATCTTGAGACTGTAGAAAGATTCTGACCGGACGAATACATGCTGCAACAGTGTTTTATTTATAATTACACTCCCTACCAGAAAGGGGAGACAAAAGTTCAGCACCATAGCTTTAAACCTGGTGTTTTTTATGTCAGAAAAAAAGTACCTCCTTGTTGGTCCAACATCACCATGGTGTTGACACCGGTCTGCTTGCTCTGAAAACACAAAAGTTACACAAATTCAGATATTCGCATAATTTAGATATTCGTTTTGATAAAACGTATGACAATTTAAAATATGCAAATGAAAAGATATTCTTGCAATAGGAACAGATCATTTATGACTAAATTGTGACCCATGTTGTCTGCTAAGATCTGCACATATTCGATTTTCCTAAATCCAACTCAGGTGCCGCATGGACAGACGTTCCCGTCATTAGAACTGGACTGCATGTCCTTCTTGTGTCAGTGGGAGCAGAAAATTGTCAAAGTCTCACCTCCTCTGCCATCTGCAGCATCCTCCGTGTGCTTTCCAGTGACTGGGGACAAAAAACAGGAGGTGTTAGTGAATAATGTGAAGTGAGAAAGTTTCTTACCTAAAAATAGTTTGCACAGATAATGAGGGACTGGTTTGGAGTGCATTCACACCACATTTCTCCAGGAGAAGTTCATTTTGTGAAAGTTGGCACAGATGGACTCATTGTGAAAATTTTAGACATATGGCTTTACATTTATCTGATTTCTACCGGATCTGCTTCTTCTAGTTATTGGGAACAAACTATTCAATAGGTGTGAATGTTGCTTTAAGAAGCAGAGAGATCAGAATTGAAGAGAACTGAACAACAAAAGGGAATTAAAAAAAGGAGACAATAGGATGAGAGAAAGATAAGACGGATAAGGAGAATGGAAAGATGCACATGATAAGAAAAACACACAGAAAGCAACACCATTAATATTCATAAAGATATGGAAATAGATGGCAACTAATCTGTAAAGCTGTCCAAACTACCCCTGAAAATATCTTCTACAATGGTTATTATTTCCACCTGTGTCTGAATTATTTTTCTCTCTGCATATAATCTGGGATTATAGTTATAACATCATCATGATAATACAGGTTAAAATTGTTTTTAACAAAATACCAGAAATAGTGAAAATGCCCATGATGACGCATTCAAATTATTTGTATTGTCTGATCAACAAGGTCAAAACTAAACGTTATTCAGGTTACTACAGTATCATGTGAGGTAGTATCACATGAGTGGCATTTTTGCTTAAAATTGCTGATTAATTTCTGATGATTACCTAATCATTGCAGCTCTGGGGATTATTTGACTGTTTCATCTTAGAGAAATGACCAATGACTGTATCTTGGTCATTATGTCCACACTGTTGGTGATTTTCAGTTTAACTTTTGCTTTTAATATGAAAATCAATAGCTATTTCAAAAATGTCACTGGACTATATTTATGGCCATCAACATGGTTTTTGAATTAAAAAATAATTAAATAACTTATGTTTATATCAGCCATCTATTCCTTCTACCACTGCACTGAAATGATTTGCCATTCATCATTTTTGTCATTAAAAAAAATGCTTCATTGGTTCCAGTTGCAAATATGAATATTTGTTGGTCTCCTCTTCTAAAGTCTTTGTTGTTTTTTTAAATTCCAATTTGGCCTGTTAGTCAGAAAAAATACAAGCAATTTAAATGTGTCACTATTTTCTGACATTTTATAGCTTGATTGCACCCAAGTTTCAAAAAACATGATGTGACCACAGTTATTTCAATATCTGGAATACATATAGGCTGCACAGAGACATGATGTGACAGCTTCAATAACTGATATTTTTAGATATTTCTATGCATCCTGTCCATCACAACAATAGACTAGCTACAGAAAACCTTCTTGTGCTACTCTTTCTGGCCAGGTGACATGTAAGCAGTGGTCAGATCCTTTAGTTGAGTAAAACTAGAAATAATGCTGTCAAAAACTACTCGATAATGAAGAAAGGTCTTATTAAGGTCTTATAATTAAAATGTTACGTCAGTAAAAGTATAGAAGTATTATCAGCTAAATGTAATTAAAATATCAAAAGTTAAATCCTCATGCAGATTGTGATATATTATTACATTTTATTAAACTTATTGTTTCAGTAGTATTCCTTACTCACTGAATATGTGAGAGGATTTTAATGTGTTAGTTCATCAATGTGGAGGCATTTTAAGATACCAGAGTAGATTAATAGTAATATTATGGCTAGCTTTTATACAAAGTACACATTTAAAAAAGAAAAGAGCAACAATAGAGTATATATAAACATATCAATTTTAAGAAAAATATTCAAATCTGTATCTGAAAAGTAACTAAAGCTGTCAAATATAGTGGAGTAGCAAGTACAGTATTTTCATATAAAATGTAGTATAGTATGTGCAAGTACCTCAAGAGTGTACTGAAGTACAGTACTTGAAAGTACTTTGTTACTTTCCACCACAAAAGTTAACAATCGGCAGCACAAAAAGTGTCAATGGCAAACTGGAATGCAGTCAGTTCAGGTTAGTTCTGCCTTTGTGTCTCTATTAATAGCAAGTGTTGTACAGAGAGAAGGGCGTCCAAAGGAGCGGAGCACGGAAGCGTCTCGGGGCATGACTCCTTTGATACCGTCACTAATGAACTGTTAACAAGAGGGAGAGAGAGAACAAGAGCAAGAGAGGAGAACAGATTTCTTCTTCCTCCGTGTAATATTTGCTCTGAATACATTAATCAGATGAGAAACAGTCAAACATGGAACTGGCCTGAGGGCTGCGTTGAGCCCGGCCAGGTGTCTGTTGGCAAAGCCAGAACATCACTTGGGTGGATAAACATTACATCATGTCTTCTAAAATCCTTGAACCTGGCTAATTAAGCATCAAATCACACTTTTAGCCAAACTTTCCAGATTGGGGTGCTGTGGCAAATCTGTGAGATGCAGACAACTGTGGTATTTTTATCATTTGTTGGGGAGTACAGTTACTGCAGATTACAGAACAGCTCCATGTAAAGCATTTTAACATTAAATTAAAGGGTTATTCTACCACAAAAAGAATAAAACACACCATGGGTATTGATGGGATGAAGTAAGGCTGCTTGATTATCCCTATTACATCCCTATTATTTTGGTCGATATTGAAATAGTGATTATTCAAATTATTTTTTTTTACAATGCAATTATTCAGCATGAGTGACTTTGTGCTTTTGCTTGAGATGTTTGAGATGCTTGATGATTTGTTGTGTTGCCAAGATTCATGGATATCACCTTGTGGCAAATCTTGCACATTATGTGCTTCTGCTCCTCGTCACATTCTTGGAACGTGAAGTATTCCCATATAAGAGAACCTTTCCCACGCTTTTTCTCAACCACTCTGCCCTCTCTCTGCCATTTCTCTCTCTCTTTATCTCTCTCTCTCTCTCTCTCTCTCTCTCTCTCATACTGTGAAAATGTATTGCGTCTCTTTCAGCGATGTTTTCAGCAATTTTGTAAAAGAAAATGGCAAATCGATTATACAAGTTTGGAGGTCGCTTAACATGCAAATCGAAATCACGATAAAAGTTCAATTAATTGCACAGACTTAGGATGAAGTAAGCCGGGATGCTTAGGAAGTGTCAGTCCTTTCTTATCATTAAAATTCCCTGATACTTTGGCAGCCATGCTCAGGGTGTTTTAGGTATGATTTGTTACCCAAAGAAAGGTTGTAAAGAGGTGTTAGCAGGAGGAAGAGCCCCTCTGGTCTCATAAGCTCAGAATGAGAACGATGTCAGTCAACCAGGCAGCAGCAGAAGAAAGAAAGAGAAAAAAGTCAGAATAAGTCAGAAAGCACAGAGAGGGAAAAAAAACACAAAACAAGAGAGAAAAGAGGAGAAAAGACACACACAATTAGTCCAGTCACAATTACAGGAAGGTGAAGTGCACAAGTGCACAGTCCAGATAGAGCAAGTTAATTTGGAATCAGATGGCTGATCATATGATGCCCCGGAGTGCTGATTAAACAATTATCTCCCTGATCATAAAACACTTCGATATAGCTGACAACATTCAAAATGTCAAAACCACAGAGGGGTGAGGGAGCTATCTGGCTAATTTAGGCATACGGCTTTATACACTTCCTATTAATGCCTGGCTTAATAATCCACTGTGAAAGCAATGAATCTAATCACACATCCCCTGCTCTTCATTGCTTTACTGCAGCAGGAACAGTTTATTATGCGTGTGTGTGTGCCATGTCTATCATACTAATGCTTTTTCAGCCAACATTTTCCTTTATTTTTAAGCATGGATATTGGAAGTGATTACACCAAATGACAAATCTTGATTAATTCTCAATGATAGTGGCCATTATTAAATTAGATATTTAGCAACACTGTTGCACTAATTAGATGATTAATTGAACATGTACAGTTGATTATCTGTACTTATGGTCTGAAATTACCATAAAGTACTTTCCCATTCCATTTGGTGAGTAAATCTTGGAAGGCTATCTCCTAGCAGATAAATGTTTGTACGAAAATCTGACACGATAACTTGGAAAATCCTCATGTTTGTCCCTATCTCATCTTCGTTATGTGCATCTAAACTTTGCTGTGAAGCTTAGAACCCTCAAAACAGTCTGAGGTAAAGAAGCACCAGTCACAGATCCTCTGGAGTGCTCCTAGTTTCACAGCGCTATTTACCATATAAGACAATAGATACCTGATACAGCAACTCTCCACTAAACTGTATATATTTATATAAAAGGCAAATTCTCATTCTGTTTGGTACAAAGTATGCTTGGCTGGTGAATTTGTGTTTGTGCTTTTAGGAAACAAACTTATATGCTTATTTTAGTATTAGACGTATTTGAGATTTGAGTATTAGACGAAAAGATCTAAATCACATGTGTTTGTACACTAGATATAAAGCTAGAGCCAGCAGGCATTTAACTTGGCTTCTGTTGTTGTATGTATTAAAGAAACAAGATAAAAAGTGTTGATCAGAAAGATTTAGAAGTTCTAGGAGGCATATCTTTTAAAACTGAGCTAATTCCTTCTGTTTCCAGTCTTCATGATAATCTAACAGAATTTCACTCACAGTAAAAAGGGAAACAAGCAATATTTTCCTCCTTGAAAGTAAAAACACTTATGTGTAAATAGCTGCAACGGGGCAGAAAATCAACTAAATGTTCAGTTAATCATGAAATTTAGAAACAATGACCCGGCGAGGTAGAAGAAAATGCTGCATTTTCTTTTAAGTCTGCAATTTTTTTTTTTTTAATTTCATGATTTGAAAGGATGTTTTCTGGAAAGATTTATGTAATATGTACTTTGGTATTTGTCTGACCCCATGGATTTCCAGGGATACAGATACGCTAGCATAGTATTAAGTGACCTTAAGCTGATTTCCAGCAATTTGAATTTCTACAGAAATGCAGCAGATGTGCTTGCTTTTAGAATTTTTGAGGAAGCGGGTAACCTATTGTATGAGTCATGGCTCTTGAACTTACTGAAATCACAGCTGAGTGATGCTGTTGGGAAAGAGGTAAGGCAAGGCAAGGCAAGTTTATTTGTATAGCACATTTCAACAACAAGGTAATTCAAAGTGCTTTACATAAAACATTAAAAGCATCAAGATACAATTTAAGACAGTTGATTAAAACAATTTAAAACAGTTGATTAAAATAAAAAAAATAGATATAATATAAAATAAAAATAAGAAATAAAAATTAAGAATTAAAATTTATAACTTTGAAATTAAAACAAAGAACAAGTTACAGTGCAGTGTAGAGTAATTCAGAATGATATTAGCAGTAGGCAGCATTGAACAGAAAAGTCTTCAACTGTGATTTAAAAGCAGTGAGAGTTGCGGCAGACCTGCAGGTCTCTGGGAGTTTGTTCCAGATCTGTGGGGCATAGAAACTGAACGCTGCTTCTCCATGTTTAGTTCTGACTCTAGGAACAGAGAGCAGACCTGATCCAGATGATCTAAGAGGTCTGGATGGTTCATAAGGGATCAGCAGATCTGCAATATACCTAGGCCCTAGACCATTCAGGGCTTTATAAACCAGTAAGATTATTTTAAAGTGAATTCTTTGGCAGACAGGAAGCCAGTGCAAGGACCTTAGAACTGGACTGATATGGTCTACTTTTTTAGTCCTAGTCAGGACTCGAGCGGCAGCATTTTGAATCAGCTGCAGCTGTCTGATTGACTTTTTAGAGAAGCCTGTAAAGACCCCGTTGCAGTAGTCTAGTCTACTGAAGATAAAAGCATGGACAAGCTTTTCCAAATCTTGCTGAGACATAAGGCCTTTAATCCTTGATATATTCTTCAGGTGGTAGTAGGCTGACTTTGTAACGTTTTTTATGTGACTATTGAAATTCAAGTCTGAGTCCATAACTACACCCAGATTTCTAGCTTGGTTTGTAGGCTTTAACATTGCTGATTGAAGATGAGCGCTGACTTTCAATCGTTCTGCCTTGGCTCCAAAAACAATTACCTCAGTTTTATCTTTGTTTAATTGGAGAAAGTTCTGGCACATCCAATCATTAATTTGTTCAATGCATTTACTCAGTGTTTGTATTGGATTATGATCTCCTGGTGCTTTAGTGTAACCACTTTTGAGGAACCAGAAAGAGCTATGACTCATACAATACATTATCCAACATACTAAAAAAACAACCTGGGAGCTGGCCAGTCTGCCTTCAGTTTATTAACCAGATGATTTTATTCAGCTGGTCACCCTCTGATATGCTGAACCGCTTGTATGTTTATAAATTTCGTATTTTTGCACATTCAACTCACTCAACTCACTCAAATCTCTAAATTATACTTGCAAGTAATTGGGAATATACCAGTTACCATAGAGTCATACAGTCTTACATAGTATACAAACAAAATTATTTGAAAACTACTAATAATAAAATACTGAAAAAGTACCAAAACATCCGTAGAAACTTGTCAAACCACTGAAGCAGGATCCACCCTTCCACTGTCAATCTGTACACTCAGTCTGTTCCTGACAATCATAGTCTGACTTCTCCCGGTTTTGACATTTGATACTAAAACTTTTTGGATAGAGTATCACTTTAAGTGATTACTTGCTCAGAAAGAAACTGAAAGCAAGAGAATGATGGACAGAAACAGACTGTGTGTGTGTGTGTGTGTGTGTGTGTGTGTGTGTGTGTGTACCTACCTCATCAGTCACTTGGTTGGCCCTCATGGTCATCTGTTCCACAGTCATGTCGTCCATGTTGCTGCTGTCCTGTTTGGAGGCTCCTCCTGTGGCACCGAGCTCGATATTCTGCGGCCTGCAAAAGGGGTAGAGTTCAAATATTACTCATTAATATCACATCAGAGGGCATCAATTATCATTCTACTCTGACATAAAGTTGCTGCAGGCCACCAAAACTATAGCTTGATTAATACTAGGTTTTATGCCCACAACCAATATCTATACATTTTCAATGTTTGAAAAGAGTAATTCATTAAATAGAAATACAAAACTCAATCAAAGCATGTGACCATAACTGAACTACTGAAGAAATTTTACAGTACATGAAGCAGCTGACATTTCTGTAACATTTCTGTAACTAATACTCTATGATAAGTTACAGTAATATATGGCAATATATGCTCCAATTCTTTTATAATCAGTTAAAGTGAAGGTTTTGGATGTTAAACCCTATTTTTAAGATTTTCTCTAATGAACTAGAAACAAAAGACCAACAACTCAGACATCAGTGCACTGTTTATCTATGCAATCTCTGTGGAAGCAGTGCTCTGTTTGTAATATTTCATCACATTCATGCTGCTTTTTTAAGCCATTACTGAACCTATTTAAACAATTTAGAAATGGTATACTCCTGAGACACTATTTTCTTAACAGACATTGAAATTTACTACTCTTCACTTACACTTTAATAGTTAAGACCATTTATACCAAGTGTGAGTGTACCAAACACTCACTTTTTTCTTTGACTCCTGGGCAAATAAATGCAATTTGGCTCTGGAAGGAATTTAATTATTTTCAACGTATTACAGACTTGAAAGTTAATAATTAAATTACTAACTTCGATTTGATGAAATGACATTCATCCCAGCCTTGCCTTTTCAATGACATCCATCATGTTTGGTTTTGTAAAACAAAGTAGAAGCTAAGACTTACAGGTTCTTCCAAGGTCATTGGTTGTTAACTATCCAAAGTAGAAAAGGCAGACGACAGTGCCTTTAACAATATGTATATTCATTCATGTCACTTGTGTGAAGATGATGCAAAATATAAACAAACCAGACTATTCCCTGCCCCTGAAAGATGGGTATAAAAGATTGGCTGTTAATAAGGGAAACAGAAATGTTTCAATAATGAAGCAAAACTAGAGTTCATTGTAGGTGTAAAACTGAGCTGAACACAGAGCAAAGAAAAGGAGGCTCTAATAGAGTAATCTGAATCAGGAGATTGGATAGTGCTGACAGAAAGGTGCAAAACATTACCAAGATTTATTAAAATAAAACCACATTGGAAGTTCTGTTATTAATTATAAACTGTTGACCACAGAAAGTAAAACAGAAGTAAAACAAGCTAAAATGACTGGTGATGTTATGTCAACATGAAATACTTTGAATAATATTTCAAATGAGTTGATTTAATATATTCACATAACCATCATGTCTGGTAGAACAGTCATCATCATATCAAAATGTGAACCAACAATAAATGTAGTTTGTTTACAAATGTGTATACCAACAACAGAATTAACAGAATACTGTATCTAACCATAAGGATAATGATTACTTTCCCACTACTATATCTATGGTCTGGAAATAAGGGTTATCTTACAGCAGATGAGATAAAATGTTCCAAATTAATTATCTGTAAGTGTGGTGGAAAATTAAATAATACAGTTCATTAAAATACCATTAAAGTCCAACTTTGGTTTCTCAACAATAAACACTGAATGCTCACAGCCTCTATGTATGATTAACTACAAAACTTCTTAAACTAAAGAAGCTACATATGAGGTCGTTATAAAAGGCAGAGTGCTGACAATGTGATGTACTGGGCTTTCACATTTGACAACTCAGATAAAAATGAAGATTTCCTGATCTTGCAAAATATGCACGACTTACTGTGAACCAGTAGCAGGAAGTGTCGACATTGACCACTGAGCTCCACACGTTGTGAAATTACTTTTTAATGCGTTCAGATAGCTTTTAGATACTGCATTAAAGAAAAATGGACTTCCAACAGAGTCCAGTCAAAGTACGGACGATGAAAGCAGATCATTACAAAATACTTCTGTGTGTTAGAGGACTGTAAGAACAGAGGAATACAGCAGAAGAGAACACTGTAGCAACCTCCTGCAGGGCTCTCCACTGAGGATATCACTGCGAATTCTGTCAAGGACAATGGATGGTTTCATGAACTACACTGACAGCCAGAGGCACTTAGTGGAGACAGCAGAACTTGAGTAATATGTGTGGTTTCATTGTGTTTTTTTCCTGGAAATCTATTCATTGTTTTGTTTTTGTTGTATACTTCTGATTATAACATTATTCAAAAATAATATTGTAATATTAATGTTAAATTATTCTACTACGATTTTGCCTCAAAGAGTTTTTTAAAATTGAAAATGATTCCTGTCCACAGCACACTTTTCGGGATTGATCTCTGTCCATGTTTAAACCCCTGAAAATGTATAATAAGCGATCATTCGCATACGCTGCCGCATAAACAGGAAACTGATTGGGACGGGGACTCTTCACCATGCTTGTCAGGAAGAAAATACAGAGATATTCGATTTCTTCTGGAAAGAAGTCATGCGAAATGAAGCGTGATGAATCGTGACTGATAAGACTCGATGACGAAACAAACGTGGGAGTGGTTTTATGTTTTTTCCAATACTTTCCTTTGGTTGAGTCCAGATTATAAAGCAAGTTTTCAAACCAAAAACAGGGTCAGCAGCGTTTTCAGCGCAGTGAGGACTCTTTACACAAACATAACACAAGTTGTGTGTTTAAACATGAAAACATAGTAGTGTGGACATAGCCTGAATGATTTTGAAATTTGATTTATGCATTAAGTGGACAGTATGCAGTCCCGTGTCACAGGATGCACTGAAACGACTGGTGTAATGGCACGCTTTGATGCACAAGGTGACATGACATCAAGTCATGAGGTTATAAGCAAAGAATTAAGCTTCTTTTCAAGCAATGTAGAAAAACTACACAATGAAGGACAGGGAAAGTTTATTCCAAGTCAACATTCAGGAAACACTGCTCACTGTAATTCCCCTTTTCTTTCCTTTTCTTTCCTGTGTTGCAAATAACCTCTGAACTTAAGTTTCCCTTTCAAACCTACAGCAAACACACATCCTGAGGGTAGAAAAGTGGAAAAATGGATAGCCGACATGACAGCTGAGAGGATTGAATGTTGTCGATGCTGCAGTTTTTTCTGTTGTTGAAAAGGGAGCACTTGGTTCACACAAGCTGGACTGCTTTTCCTAGCCGATTATTGGACTTGGCCGGACACGGTTGTGAGCTGGTAACTGTATCTCTGAGTGGGGACTCATTCACACATACTGTGCACTTTTGAAAATGCCAAGCCACAACAATGGCAGAGGAACACGTCAACACTGAAAGATCAATTACATCATGTGCCAGTAAAGTGGACCTCTGTTCAGCTGGATATGAGGTCACACTTATCCTACTTGATTTTGTGCAGTTTGAGCCTATTTTCCACAACACAAAGCTGACACCACACCACCATCTTCACAGCCACAAGAATAAAGAATAAGCCTAGAAGAACATACCTACTCATCCTGGCCCGACTGCGTTGTCTTCACTGCTCCAACACAAAGTGTTTAAAGACAAGGAAACACATTTCTTGTTCTTCTACCCAAACCTGTTCCTCCAGCTTTGACAGTTTCTCCACACCACCGTCTTTACTCATTCTGTCCACGTTATTTACTTATTCATATCCTCCTACTGGATCTTGTCTGGATTCAAACACAAAAGCCATTTCCCCCAAAACTATCTATTCTGTGCTGTTTAGTATGTTTGGGACAAGGTGGTTGACTGATAATGATGACCTGTGTGTCCATAAACAAACTGCAGGGCTACTGATATTATACTGTGCAGAACAAAACCTGAACCATGACCCTTTATTTCTTCCACTACAGCTGCAGGTCATTAAGTGAGCACATTGGAGACAATATCTTTGTGTACGTATATATATATATATATATATGTGTGTGTGTGTGTGTGTGTGTGTGTGTGTGTGTGTGTGTGTGTGTGTGCGTGTGCGTGTGTGTGAGAGAGAGTGTGAGTGTATGTGTGAATGTATGTGAGAATTGAGAATTAGCACCTAGCTATGAACTCTATATGATCACATCAGCTGCATTCATGTTACTATGTATGACTGCAATGTGCCTGTCAAATAAATAAAATAAATAAATAAAAAACAGCATGTGTTAATCATTTCCGGTGTGTGACTATTTAATTAGCTACACACCTGACCTGACAATGATTATCTGCGGAGCAAAAACATAAAAAAAAGAGTTGATAGCTTAGCAGCTATTTAACGTGGGTCACCTGATAAACAGGCGACGTCAGGGTGAAAGAGCCAAAACCATGAAAAAAGATCAGTGTCCCACACCCAACACAACCAAGTCCCCTAAAGTAACACTTTTAAAACACAAACAAAGAGTAAACAAAATAAAAGTTGTTCAGAGCGATTAATAGTTTCCTTACATTGCTGAAAAAGTTGGTGTTGCTGTTGTGAAGTGTTGTAAATTACAGGATCCAGGAACTCGTTATATCTACTGTGCTGTGCTAGCTGGCTAAGTTACTTAGCTAGTTCCGCTTTCCTGTCAACTACCCAACGCCACCACCCAAACAACTATGTTAAGAGGAAAAAGAATAGATGTTTATCTGACGTTAGAGAGTTAATACTCACAGATAACCCTCCTTGTTTCGAAAAGTGACGTCCTCCTTCTTTACGGTATGTGAACTTGGCTTCTGGCAACTTCTGGATTCCTTCAGAGCTTCCAGCCGTCCGAAGTGTGTCGGCTGGTGCCTTCAAATGCCGTCGGAAATTTCAGATTCCAAACCCGACTAACGATCGAGTTTCATCCATGCACAGCAGCTATTTACTCGAGTACTGTAATTAATTATTTTTTACTCGTAATATACTTATTTATATTTGATGCAACTGTATTCTTCTACTCCACTACATTTCAGATGGAAATACTGCCTACACTACATTTATCTGACAGCTGTTCAGATGCAGATTTTAAACAATGAATGATATAACAAGCTTTTAAAATACAACACGTTGTTAAGGATCATAATAGTGATTTTAAACATTTTAGTTGTCCTATAAAATAAGCAGTGTGGTCACATTTCAGAGTTGTTAACAGCTCTATGAAATAATGATTGTCCCCTCTTAATGTTTCACATGCACCTTTAATTTCAAATGACCAAAAATTTCACCAAAACTAAAAGATTGAAGAAAAAGTACAAAAACTGAAAACATGTTTTTCTTCTTTCTTTCCCATTAATGAATTCATGACCACTCAGTTTTATCTAGGGACCATTTGGAGGGGCCCGACCCCTAGGTTGGAAACCACTGGACTTAAGTAACTAAGTATATCTGAGGCTCAAACTACAAACAATAAAATGTTGCACACTGATACTTCCGCATTGAAAATCTAATGATATCACATGTCCAAGGGATAAAAGAAGTCAGCTACTTTTACTTCAATACTCTAATTACATTTTGCTGCTATATAATATGTACTTGTGTACTTTTAATTTAGTGGACTTTTATTTATAATTGAGTAATTTTATATTCCTGAGTTATTCATGAATAGAGGATTGAAGTTCTTCTTGCAACACTTCCCAGGGATATAATGATTTTACCAGAGACACTTTTTATTTCCCTTTGTTGTTTGACATACAGCAAAACAATTTAAAAATACACATTATTTAGTTCAATTCCACATTGTATTCTTGGATTATTATTGGTAATGCACTGAAAGGAAAACATTTTAACAGATGACAGTACTCTTTAAGACGCTAGTCATGTGCACAGATGAACAGTAAAACATTTTTCTTGAAATAATAAGTGCTTAAGGTAATTTGTTTGTATTTTTTACTTTTGTTTTAGTTTATCTCGATACTCTTAATGCATTTTCGTGGGGGACAATTTGGTCAAACAGTTTTAATTCAAACCGAGGAAGGCGCTTTCCGTGCCCGTGAACGCACCACATGATGGTGCGCATGTCTTGTCATATGACTCCAGAGAAAAAGAGACGCTGCTCATTTTCCCCACATGAGTGCAGCATTTACCCTTCACCCGGACCTCCCCCTCACCCCACCCCCCTCCCTCCCTCTCAATATTCTACATGAAGACAGACTGCTGGATATTTTTCATAGTGCTTCTGAGAGATGCTCTGAAATCTGAGCCTCTAGCATTGAATCTGCTGTGTAATTTCCAAGTTTTATGGTTTAAACCACACAAGTCCACTCAAGGTGACTGCAAAGGCACTGGGCAGAGTGCCAGTCAACATATCAACTGACAATGTCTAAAAGGCAAGTGTTTTCCCCACTCTGACTGCGGCTAAGCATTCGCCCCTGGTGGGTCACCTACAGCGAAATACCTACAAGCAGGACACTTCGTAACAGCTGGAAATGTGCACAGGGCGTGCTCCGGGGCTGCCCTCGCCGACCTGTGCACTGGTGCCTGAATGGTGCCTAGCTCTCTCTACCCATGTATCTTTTATAGAGTCTACATAGCATGCATTATTCAGCAATAACACACGGTCCATCTGGACGCCTGCGAGTGTGTGCCTATGCAAGGCTTGTGTGGTCCACAGTTAACTTTCCTGCCGCGACATTTTCACCATTTCACGCCACATCCAATAGTGCTTGAAGAGCTGAAAATTTGTATTTCCTCTGTAATTACATTTAATGTATAATGTATGTAAGAGAGAGACAGAGGGGGAGCAACAGTGTGGGAGGAAAGAAGGGGAAAAGTGAAAGAAAATAAGATAGTGAGAGAAAAAGCGATAGATTAAGTGAATGTGTAATAGTGACTACAGATGGCACGTTCAGGCTCAAGCGCTTTCATCATGCCGTTCCTCATTAATAGAGATGGGAGCGTTGCCCTAATTCCATAATTCCTAAATCATGCCTGTTAGTTGAATCTGAGGAGACAAAAGTAAAGGGGAAGAGGAGAAAAAGATTAGCCTATAGCCTAATAATGTGTCTGTGGGACTGAGAGAGCAACAGAGCAGAGAAGTAGAATGGAGATGGATCGCCATCTGTATTTTTTGGCCTTCCTTTTTGTCTGTTGCCAAAACCAACATTATATAGGCCAAATTTATTCTAGCCAATTATTGTTCCGTATGTAAGCCAGCCAATGAAAATAGCTTAAATAACCAAATGTTTAATTAGATCTGGAGGAAAATACATGGGGAGTGTGTATGTGTGTGTGTGTGTGTGTCTGTATGTGTGTGTGTGTGTGTGTATGCGTGTCAGTGACATGGCCCAGAACACGTTTCTCATGATTTCAAGGAGCACATCTGTTCCTTCCTGGCTCCGCTCCAGTTGTATCACACATCCATCTTTCCCCTTGCAAGGATTGAGAACATGGGTTTCGCGGCCTTGCTTGATTGAGCTCAATTTTACATTCACAGGCTAATTCCGCTGGTACCCGATACTTGTCAGGACATAGATTTGGCTGACCAAGCGTGCAGCTCAATATTCTGAGATAATTTCATTGCCTCGTCTCCTTTCACTGGAATATACTCTTTCTCCGTTTGAATTGAGCTCTCATATCAAGCAATTTGATGGCAACCAGAGACATCGATAGCCATTAGCCTGCTTTGCACAGGAGGGCCAAACATGGGGCTCATCTATTATTCATGGGCCTCAGTTTTCCCCCCAAAAAACAACGTTTCTGGTATTCTTTTTGTATCACGCTGCCAAAGGAGACAAGTTAGTGGTTTCAAATAACGCTTTTAAAACAGGGATGATAAATGTTTCAAGCAACACTGGCCCTGACAACCCCCAAAGGGGAAAAGTGTATATTGTCTGTCTATTCATGTCTGGATCTTCTGCAAACTTATTGAGCTCAAAGAAGAGAGGAAACATTTCATATTCACTTTTTTTAAAGACATCATCAGCTTGTAACTGTTCAATGTCTAGTTCAGAAACACCTGGCTACAGTGGGGGATAAACTTTTTATGTTTCAGGTCAACATACCACACACCTTTCCTTTCCCTTGAATGAGAGAGTGTATACAAACTTTCTGTATATAGTATTCAAGTCCAAGTCCAGCATTCAAAATTCAACTTGTACATAAGTACAAGTTGACTTCATGTACCAAAAAGTACTTGTTCTGTGGAAAATGGCCCTTAACTACAGATTAAAGAATGGGGTCACAATGTTGGGGGTTGTTTTAACGCTCATGTTGTGTTCCCAGTCAAATCTGACTGTTTCAAAGTTTTTGTTTTTGTAAATTCACCTAAGATTCCATGACTTTGTCCACAAAGAGGATGTCAGCACACAAAATAAATTGTATTAATTTACATACAATATTATATAGTTTATTGTGTGTTAACTTTTGTACACTCTTGGTGTTCCAGGTCAAAAATGACTGATCATTCAAAATAAATGGGGGAGACCAGAATTAATGTACAAAATTAACTCAGGTACATCTACATTTGTCAGATGAAAACACACAAACACGTTTTAAATGGTTTCAAAACCATAGACTATGTAGCATCGGATTATTTCCTATAGTCAAGATAATCCAGAAAATGTTTTTTTAGAAATCAAATTCAAGATGTATAAGTTATGTTGATAAAAAAAATCCAACACCACAAGAGGTGATATACTGTATATTATTAAAGTTTTTATAAGGAGTCTTGATGGAACAGTCAAATTTGACCAGGAACACCAAATAGAAACAAACATGAAACAAACACAACATGAGGGTTAAGAAAACACGTATTTGAAAGTATATCTGAATGATATATAAGGCTTCAGCAGTCCAGTCATGTTAATAAAAATCCCTCTGTGTTTTTCTGTTCAACTGGAGTGGAAGGATGTTAGGATATTGATGAAAAGAGGGAATTTATCTTAAAAAAGGCTTTGAAAGATATGAATTTGATTTGATTTATTTGGAGGCCTGATGCTTCATATTGGCTTATTTTAAACCTTCGAATATAACTTTGCAGAGAAGGAGTCTTGCAGAGTTTGTCCACCATAACTTGACATGCATAAATGATTGTTTGGGAACCCGGCTCTTGTTTTTAGAACACACTTGAAAGATCATGAACCTTATCCTTTAAATTACATTAAAGGTGCTGTGTGTAATGTTCAGAAATTCCTTATCAATAGTAACAATTTATGGTAGCTTTTACACACATCGCAGCTCTTATGCACATATGTGTGCTCGCTGCAGCACAAGATTATTGCAGGTGATGTGTTTTTCACTTTAAACTTCTCATAATAGCACAAAATATCTAACTTTGTGTTTTACACCATGCTTCAGCACAATGCAGCATGTTCCTCACCTCTGCTGCAGCTCACACTTGCCCCTGTGGGACTGGCTGGTGAGTTGGACTAATTTACCGTCAGGAGATTTAAAGTGGGGTAAGCTATGTTTCGCTTCCACTTGTTTTCTGCTCATTTGTTGAGGAAATATTATGTTTTAGGTATCTGTATGTGTGCCCAGGAGTGGGCAACTCATTATTGCATCCGTGGTCGCAGTATTCGTCTCATTAGCTGTAGAACTAATACCTGCATGGTGGGGTCAGATAACACTGTGTTTGTTGTGGTGGATGCCGGTGTCATTTGTTGAGGTAGCAGCAGAAAGGGCGAGGCACATGGGAGGGTGCACATTCCCAGACTGAGCGTTCACATAAAAGTCATTCCAAAGCCTGTTATAGTCAACTGAGAAAGTCAGGGAGGATCAAATTTTTGGAAGTTAAAGGTACAGTGTGTAGTTTCTGTCAGCTTCTAATGGTGAGGTTGCAAATTGAAACCGAATGAGTACAATAAGCATGAACCACTCCCCATGTCGATAAAAGTGGCTCAGTCTAATGCAATAAAAACACAGCAGTTCCTATTTTGACTGAATTATATACTAAGTAAAACATACTTCTGAATAATATATTCCACTTCTGCCGAGTCTGTTGTGCTAGATGCTGCTAAATCTCACACTGTACCTTTAAGTTAAAAGCCCATCCCACCAAAAAGGATTACAACATGTAAACTGCTTCACAAGTGTTACACATAGCCCCTTTAATAGGTTGTTAATTCTGATGCATCAATGCGTAAGTAGGATTTTACTGTTCTAGCTGTTCCAGAGGGTTATGATTAATAGGACATGGAAAGAAGAGGTTTTGCCACATTAAACTGTATGTCTTTTCTTTATAAAACGTTTTTTTTTAATCTCTTTGGTCCTAGAATATAAAAGAAAACATCTGAGAGGGAACATGTCTGTTTGGTGGAAGTGCTGACAATTTTTAGTGACAATGGTCCTGACAAAAAAATCTAAAAAGTAACTACAGCTTGGCAATCAATGTAGTGGAGTAAAAAAGCACAATAGTTCCCTCTGAAATGTAGTGAAATAGAAATATAAAGTGGCAGAAATATTAATTATGTAAAAGTTAATTAAGTAACTTAATTCCAGTATGGACTTAAATACATGCAATTTGTTACTTTCCATCACTGGTGGACCACCCTGCTGGAAATCTGATAGAAATCAGAGAGGAAAGGCTATCAGTCTATTTGGTCTCCATGTTGTCAGCAGTTCAGATTAGCTGTCACATCACTGAGGGGGAAACTGCAGATTGGAGAGGGTGATTTCATTTGAATAATTTCATGCTTTGACTGGCAGAGCTCAGTACTCACTGTCCCAAGTCTTTGACGTCAGAGGAAGATAGAGTGGGCAAAATAAAGATACAGGTGCAGTCTAATAAATGAATACAATCATCTGCCCTTTGGGGGGAGGGAGGGAGGGAGGGAGGGGAGAGCATCAAATGAAAATTAATTCCACTGAAGTAATTCCACTCACTTGGCTTGTTTTGTATTTTTTTTTTTTGAGTAGACAAAAAGACAATCTTTATTTGTGTGTTTCTCTCCTTGCTCTGACTTCTGTGTTTACTTTTGACTCACTGACTTTAATGACTGAGGTCAGCTTCCACAAAAAAAGGAAAAAAAAGAACACCACAAACGGAAAAGGAGACAAACTCATCATACATGACGCTCAGACCTGGAGGCATCCTACCACTACCAACCATGGATCACAAACCAGAGAAGAAGAACAATAGAAGGACAGCATCAGTGGAATAGAAGAAGAGAAGACACGTTTTTTTTTTAATCTTCCACAGGCTATACCCCATCACTGCATCCCAGTAATTGACAGTGATTTTTTAAATGCTACAAAAATAAGATGAAACGGGAAAGGAAGTGCTTCCCCTTTGTTTTTTGTTTATTTGTGTGTGGTATGTCTTTGTACATGTGTGTATGTGCATGCCATGTCTTTGTAAAAGTTTATATCTGCGTGTGCTTTTCTACATATGTCTGCGTATGTGTGCGTATCTGTACATGGGTCGTTGTGTGTGTGTGTGTGTCTATGTATGTGTGTGTTCACAGTGCTTACTCATTATGTTCACTTCCCAACTTTAAAAGAAGTCTCTGTCCCATGATGCACACACTTTCTCTCCCCCCTCTGCTCCCTCTCTCTTCGTGCTGTTCCCTTTTTAGTCCAGTTCATGAACGCTCGCACCATCTCAGAGGAAAAGTCTTATTAAGTCTTATTATCAAAAGACTGCATGTGTGAATATATATGTGTGTGCATGTGCATGTGTTTTTGTGATGCTACCACACACACACACACACACACACACCTTGCCTCATTTGCCACAGTCTATGTGCTTCCCTTATTGGTTTAACCCTCAGACCCAGGACCAGCTTCAAGTCAGTGTTTATGTCCATAGTGATCTGTCCTGGGCTTTGAGGGCTGATTTCCAGTCAGTTTCACCCTGTGGGTCCATTTATCTCCCAGCCTGAGCTAATCCATCAACAACTGAGAGCCAGACAGGAGAAACCGTGTGAGCAGAGAGGTTGAATTTCCCTTTTGATGTCTGAAAAGTCTCAGGGAGAGCAAGAGAGCGGTAGCAGGGCATTTCTGATTTTCCCCATGAAAAAATATATCATCATTACAAACAAGATTGATCTGAAGGTTTCACAGTGGTCATGCAACTTGAGTGTCCCCTCCTTTTCTCTCACCTGTCCTCCAGTTCATTCTTTCATCAGCCTCTAACCAACCACAACCCAACCCACCGCCACCCCACTGAAATCCCAGAACCCGATCATCCTGCCAGTCCGAGAGAAGGTACCGTAAGTGACCACAGTCATAATAATACAGAAAGACAGGTGGGTGACCAGTGGTACATTCATACATGAGAAAGTCATGGTTCCAAAAGTCACCCGACCCAATCGACATTAGACAGTGCTGAAGATGCCTGTGCTGGCCAGGCTGTGATAAATGCTTTGTTTAGAAACATGAATAAGACAAAAACACATCCCACCAAAATATACACCTCAACAAACCCACCCAGAACCACCCCCCCCCCCCCCCCACACCCCCTCCCTCACACACACACACACCACCCCACCCTCCCTCTGGAACAGGCTATGGTTATGCTTGTCATTGTCATTGTCATGCTGCTCGGAATGTCCTCAAGAACTGCTCATCCAAACAACTTCACACTCTAAGACTGCATTTCCTCGAGTCCTCAGTGATACACCTGCCAAATGCAAAGCTGACTGGATGAACAGTTGTCGAGAAACTCAAAGGACAGACATACATACATACAGACAGGCGGCGACTCCTTCCATTATAGTTAGAAGTGATATTGTGTCTCATGAGTGTCTCATGAAAATCAAACTGTATGATTTTTAGATCACATTACCATGAATCTACACTGCGTTTGAAAATGGTCAACACATACTGTATAATATTACATTTCCCATACAGCTGTATGTATTTAAATCTGTGCTGGCATTGTCTTCCCAATCCTCGGACGGTGTTTCTCCTCTCCATTGTTGTACGTTTCCTCTCATTCTGCTTGCAGCTGGCCACTTACAATTCTTGCTTTGAGAATGGGATAGCAATGTGAGGAGAAATCCAATTTTTGTGCATCCAGGCCTATCGCTTAATGCATCCCGCTGTGATTGGATGATAGGAATTGCGCTGAAACGACAAGTTTAATCATAGCCATGGCTACATCTACCCCATCAGTGGCCAAGACTCAATAGTCAAATCAAAAGGACCCCCTGATATGAGTGCAGAGACATTTCCCTTGTGTTTTTCAGCTGAGAGGTGCAACGCGTCTATTCCACCCAGACCAGAAGAATGGCAGCTTCCAGGACAGCTCAAGACTCTCAGCCAGGCCTGGGAAGGGGTATCCGTGGCTGGGCCATGGAGGGGGCTGGCAGTGGGGGTGGTCGGTGGTCATATAGAGGTGGAGGTGGGAAGGGGGCAGACGGAAACAGAGGGCTTCCCTGAGGGGTGGTGGATATAGAGGGACAGCCAGCCCAGCCCAGTAACCCTGGGGTGGGAGATCCAAGACGAGGGGTAAGGGGTCACAGCCAGGAGAAGAATCCCGGGAGCAGTGAGGCCAGAACAGCTAACAGAACCACGGACCCCGGCCTCCAGCTCGGACCTCCATCGGTCAGGAAGGGCTCGGGAGAATCATATCCCGACCCATCTGAAACAGAGAGAGAAAAGAGAAAAGAAAAAACAACAAAACTCCTGAACAGGGAGGGACACACTGGCAGATGCGAAGACAAGACAATCTAAAACAGGGTGAAGGAATGAGGAAACGGATTTACACAGCGACAAAGGGGTAGACAAGTGAAACCACTGGGCGGGCGAATGTGGGAAGTGAGTGACAAACCACAAAACTCTCACCCTTCGACAGCTGAGGAAGGCAGAGAGAAGACGGCAGGGAAGGATGAGGAGAAGGAAGAGGGAGGCGGAGAAGACGACAGCAACTGAGCTCTGTAGGGGGTTTAACCAACCTAATTACAGTTTAATCACAGAGACTCAGAAACTGGAGCAGCTGACACACTCACACACACATAAAGACACACATACACGTGCAACCGCTCGGAGCTCACTCGAGTCACAGTATTTCACAGATGAGATGGATGTTGCAATGTCTGACAGATTACTTTAACTGCACAAAAGTGGAAAAGGGGAGCTGGAGAAATGACATTATAATAGAATATGTGTTGTTTCAGTAATTATGGAGGAGGAGAGAATTTCCTTCCCACCAATAGTGGAGATATGGTGTTGATCTGAGCCTGGAAAAGCCACGAAGGCTGACTCTCATCCTTTTGTGAAGATCTGTCTTGTGTCTTTATCTGGCGAGATGTGTTACAACCTAGGTTTACTTCTTTAGTTGGGGCTTTGGTAGAAAAGTCATGAAGTAAAATCTGTCTTTTTAAAAAAGGCGTATAGGTAGATTTTCTAGACAACGCAAGTGTAGCATAAAGCCTGCTGAAACTACGAATGCCAATCCTCTGTCGAGTTATTTTTAAACAGCTCTACCATAGGCCCGGCCTGGCAATACGCTCTGTCAACGCAATTCATGAGGGAGCTATTTTCAAAAGAGTGTATCGGAGTCAGGGTTGCATGGAACGAAAGTCCTGTGATATCTTTTACCTCAAGATAATATTATTAAGAAATATTAAGTTGTTTATTATTAGATTACATTCTCGCTATATGCGATAGGTTTATTATTAGATTGGTCTCTTGTTTCTTATGAGCAGATCTAGTAAGTAGAGTAATGTAGAGTGGCCCGGTACTGTTTTTCAGAGAGCACTTTCAGCCTGTTCTTTCTCTACAAGGACAGAAGGTCTCGCTCACACCCAGTGTGATGTGATTTGATGTGAAGTGCGTATGCCACTTTGTGCCCCGCATGCTCGTCAATGTCTGTGTGTGTGCTTTTATGTGTGAATGTTTCAGAATGTGTGTGTGCGCACGCGTGCATGTTGAGCATGTGTGTGTCTGTGTGTGTAAAGGTGATAAAGTGTGGCCCGGCTGGTCTGTGAATCAGAGCAGAGAGACTGTGCTGGGCCATTCTATCAGACCTCTTGTTCCCCCCCTAATTTTACTTTGATAGCCAATCTGGATCTTTGTGTGTACACGTGAATGTGTGTGTCTGTGTGTGCGTGTATGTGTAGTTGGAGCGTGACTTACCTGGAGGTCTGACATACACCTTCAGCTTTAGACACGCCCGCCCCACATGGTTTGGGTGAGGAGATGCTGCAAAAGGTGGAGAGATTGAAAGGAGAGATTAGTTGACAGATAAAGCGGTTAGTGCTGCTGATTGCACTGGTGAAGTAATTGATGACATTAAGTAGAAGTTGGGTTTTTTCATGTTGTTCCATCACAGAGGGAGGGCACATATTATCAGGTGCTTGGTTGGCCCAGAAGTCACCATCATCTGCCGGCCCTGGGGTAAAAACAAGCTGTGGGCTCTTGTTATGTCATTGCATCATCCATTCTGCTTCAAAACATTTATCTTTAGACAGCTTTAGATACTTATTAGGTGAAGACTTGACACAATGGATAATATAAAAACATTTTAAAATACAATACATTTTACAGTTAAAGATGCAACCAGTGGTTTCAACCTTTTTGTCTTTTGACATCTTATCGGGTATCGGCATGCTAAGCGGAACGCAGCCTTGGCTGAGACAAAAACTTGGGTGTGGGAGGAGTTTGGTGAGGCCATGGAGAAAGACTTTCGAACAGCTTCGAGGAAGTTCTGGAAAACCATCCGATGGCTCAGGAGGGGGAAGCGGTGCACCGTTGACATTTGCTCAGTGGGGACGGGGTGCTGCTACCTCAACTCGGGCTTTCTGGGTTGGTTGGGGGAATACTTCGAATATCTCCTCAATCCCACCAACATGTCTTCTGCTGAAGAGGCAGAGTTTGGGGGACCAGTGGTGGACTCACCTATCTCCGGCTGGGATGAGGATCAGCACTTTCAAATCCAAGGCCATGGTTCTTGACCAGAAAAGGGTTGACTCAAGATGAGTCGAGATGAGATGCGATCTTGGGGTCTTGGTCACGAGTGAGGGTAGGATGGAACGGGGGAGTGATTGGCGTCTGCAGGGCCCTGCATCGTTCCGTCGTGGAGAAGGAGGAGCTAAGCTGAAAGGCGAAGCTCTCAATTTACCAGTCAAACTATGTTCTTACTCTCACCTATGGTCACAAGCTTTGGGTAGTGACCCAAAGGACAAGATCGCGAATACAAGCGGCCGAAATAAGTTTCCTTCGCAGGGTGGCTGGGCTCTCCCTTAGAGATAGGGTGAGAAGCTTGGTCATCTGCGAGAAGCTCAGAGTAGAACCACTCCTCCTCCACATCGAGAGGAGCCAGTTAATGTGGCTCGGGCATCTAGTGAGGATGCCTCCTGGACGTCTCTCTGGTGAGGTTTTCCGGGCACATCCCTCCAGGCGGCGGCCCTGGGGAAGACCCAGAACACGCTGGAGAGACTATGTCTCTCGGCTGACCTGGGAACGCCTTGGGATCCCCCTGGAAGAGCTGGATGAAGTAGCCGGGGAGAGGGAAGTCTGGGCTTCCCTGCTGAAGCTGCTGCCCTCGTGACCCGAGTACCGATGAAGTGGGAGAAGACAAGACAATAGTTCTTCCCCCACTGCATGTCATGTACAAGTAAGCAACCTAAAAGCAAAGAGCTTTGACTCTATACCAAAGGTTGATACAGCTCACTCTGCTGTGCCCCAGACCTTCACTGTTCTCCAAAAACTGAATGAAAAAAAACATAGATGAACTATGTGCTTCCTACATAAACAGCACTGTAGATCAAAGTCAATCGCACCTATAATGTCCTGCTGCTATAAATATACACTCTACTATAACACCAAATATATATTAATCTGCATCTGACACTATTCACTGACAAACACACACACACCACTTAAATAATGGTTGCAAAACACTACTATAGACTTTATTAAAAATGAAGCTATATGTTTGAAGCCCTTTTTTAAGGATTTATGTCTTCAGGTTGAACAAATGGGCTTAGGGCTGAGTGCCACAGTCAGGATAGGGAAAAATATAGACAACAACCTCATCCTTTAAGCAATAATGCAGAAGCTGTTACAGTAAATACTGTCATTCTTCCAGTTGCTATTATAATTTAGTGGTGCCGGTTCTCGCTCTTCATTTATTTAAATTATACCTCAAAGTAAGTGACACACAGTGAACCTGGGAATTTAATATCATTTAAAGTATCTATTCGTGGGATGTCAGGGAGAAAGGTATATTACATGGTGGTAATAGCACAGATGCAGTGAAAATAACTTTGTCCACTGGAGGATGATTCGCCAGAAAATAGCTAGGGTGGCAATTATAAAGCGATAAGTACATTTTCTGTGTAATCTACCGCTCAATGATTAGTTTTCATTTGACATTACAGTAGCAGTAGCAAATTCTTTTTGACACATGCCAACAAACTTGGGAACTCCTGTAAACATACGGAGCACCAGCGGCAACATAAACAAATCTGTGAGGTTTCAGTCACACTCATTCATTCCTAAGGGAAATACAAACCCTCAAATTGAACCTGTCTTTGGAATGGGGACAAAAATCCATGCAAATCCCCCCACAAACCTAGGTCTTCCTAGCCATGAATGTTTAGCCATGTTTACCACTGGGCCTCTGTGCTGCCCCGGCCGAAAAATGAGGGAAATGTTAAAAAAGTTACTGTGATTCAAACTTCAAAGTGGAGAAATGAAATTGAATCTGGGTTTTTTTACTCCCACCTCGCTGATGTGAAATAGAGCTTGAGACCCTAAAGGAGATGGTGACCAACTCTGTGACCACTCACGCATGCAGACGTGTAGACACACACATACATACATACACCCCACCCCCCAACACACACACATGGATGTGCAAAACAATGTGCACACACACTAGTGCTTGCAGAAGTGTGTGGGGAGACCTATTGGCCTTCTCCCTTGAGGAAGTCCATATACCCAGAGCCCACAGTGACCTCAGAGGGGACCATCATCAAGATCCCCAGCGCACAGGAAATAAATCTGACCCTCCTTCTGCCCTCTCATCCCTCTCTTACTACCCACGACTCCTCCCTCCATCCTTCCTCCTGTCTGCCCTTCACCTTTTCTACCCCTTTCTCCCTTCCCAGTAGCCCACTCCCTTTGCCTCAAATTTCTTTAAATCATCTACTCACCCCCCTCCTCACAGTGCCCAGAGAAAGTGTCTCGTGGTATCTCTGAATCCCTGCCGGCTTGGTATCGAGCTTTCTCTCCCGTTGTGTGTCTTTATTTTAACTTCTCTATTGTTTCTCTGGAAAATAGCAACACTAGGTGAAAAGGGGCCAAAAGTGGATAGATATAATACCCCCTCCTCTCTTTTATCCCCTTCCCTTTTCTCCGCGCCCTCCAACAATTTTCACTTTTGTCATTTTCCGAAAGTCTTATCGGCTTTCCTTCTGTTTCCCAGCACATCCACAATCCAACGTCTCCTGAAAAACCCATTGAAAATCAGTCAACCTCATCAGATGGCAGCTGGGGGAAGGAAGGGCTGGGGGGCAGAGCTGTCAACATGTCAACCACATGACAAATACACACACACAAACATGCACACACAGGAGCACACTCACACAGGTTTCACAGGCTGCACATCTCCAATCTCCATCAAAGATCATTGTGTATCAGTATCAGTGGAGAGGAGATGCATACGCACAAATACACATGATCCTGCATTTGGAAGTGCTGGATGGTTAAAGTGCTTGTGTGTGTGACTGTGTGTGTGTTCTTCTGTGCACGTGAGAGACAAAAATGTGTGTGGTTGTCAGTCAAGATGATGGACATGGCCTTTCACAGACTCACAATCGCTTGACAACTGACCCCACAATCAGCCCTCCCCCCTGCAACAAACACACATGCATGCACACACGCACGCACAAACACACATGCATGCACACACACACACACGCACACACACACACAAACATACACTCTTTTGTTTTCAGTCTCATGTAAGGATGGATAGGGCCCCAGAGTTGTATAGTTGCTGACTATAGTATTGTGTTTCTGGGACCCCTGAGGGTTGTGTGTGTGTGTGTGTGTGTGTGTGTGTGTGTGTGTGTGTGTGTGTGTGTGTGTGTGTGTGTGTGTGTGTGTGTGTGTGTGTGTGTGTGTGTGTGCGTGTGTGTGCAGTAGGACATCGGACATCTTTGCCTCTTTAGCTCTCTGACTCTCACCTGCTGTGTCTTTGTAACAGTGCAGACAGACTGGGGCAGTGAAATATTTGCAAACGCATTCTCGAAAGCTACTACATCAAGTGTCAAATTGTGTCACTTTAATCTCATTACTTTCCCCTGTAATGCAGTAGAAGTGATTACATTACACGACTAAATTGTGTTACTGCGTTACAAATAATATCCCAATAAAGCCATGCTGTGAGAAATTGAATTTAAACTTGTGCCAATATCTTCTTGAGAAATACATTTCTTTTTTTTGTCTCTGCTGATTGCTCTTTTTGCTTTCTGAAAGGAGAGAATATCACAAGTTAGGTCAGAATCGCTACCCATGGACCAAAAAAACTTGACAAAGAAATCTATCCCACTTGCATGCCAACCTGACACCATCATCTCAGCGGGGGTCATGGTGAGAATACATTAACTCCTGCTACAAAGGCTGGGGTCACTATGCAGCCGACTGTGCTGAGAAAACACACAGAGAAGTGAAGAGACCCATGTCAGGCTGTGTGATGACAGAAGTGCTGCTCTACTGTAGAATCAAATACCATAAAAAGCAGGGGTGCAAAGGGGCAGAAAATTTGCAGTAAATTTCCGGTAAATTTCAACAAACTTTCCAAAATTTTGTAAATATTCAAATTTCAGTAACTAGCTTATCAGCTAGTTAGCTACTTTATGAATACATTTGTATTAAGTTAAGTTAAACATTAATATCATTATAGATCAAAAATATTTACCACATAATATTATCAAAACTTATTATCAAAAAGTTTTTGTAAAATAATGTATGGAAAGTTGTATGTAAAGTTTCCAACATTGATAATTCCCTGAATTGTGAAACCCTAATAAAAAGTAAAGTAAGAAATATATAATGGGATTGTTTTCTTATATATTATATACATTTGAAAGTTTTAAATTTATCTATGCAATCAAACAAGGTTCTAAATCAGCAATTACAACATTAAAGTTATAGTAGTTGAATTTGGGACTGCAGTTGCTTTCTGCATTTGGTTTTGCAACCCTGGTTTCCAGATGGAAATGTTGACATTGTACATTTCTGCTGATACATTTTTAAAATGTTCATATTCATGATGTGACAGTCCTGTGGTTAAGGTGTGGTTAGGTTAAGGGACAAAAGGCACTTGCTTTGAACCAAGTTTTTTTTTTAAACAGGCATCTCTTGCAACTTTTTCAACTCCAGTACATGAAACAAAGCATCAAGTCGTCCCACCATCCCGCCTCCACTTGCCAAGAAAAATAAAACTTAAGAGAAAAGTCGACATTCAACTGTATCTGTGGTTTGCAGAAATGAACACTGTCAACCTTTTCCCTCTGGAGACTGGGCTGGGAATGCAGATCCAAACGGGCGATCTAATCATAAGCCTGTAGTCTCCTGCAGCCTTCACAAAGAACAAGTTGCACTTTTCTGCGTTGTGCCTGAAAAGTTTGGACTTCTGTGATTACCGACCGATCTTGCACTTAAGTGTCTGGATGCAGTAAATCTATCCAGCCCATCTGGCACGGTGAGCAGGCTGAAAACAATATTTAAGAGTAATTTGAAGCTACTATTTGTCCCATAGCTGGTGGGGGAATGATAGCTTTTTAGCTCTGTTCAGAGTACAGTCTCAGGGGGCATGGCCCATCTGTGATACTAATACATTACTTGTTGAAGTGAGGAGAAACATCAATACAGCTAATATAAAAATGATTAGAAACTACGCCTGGTGACATTTTTACCACTTTGCTGAGCACACCATTTATGATCTAGACAGAAGCAGAGAGATACATCAAGAAATAAGGAGGCTGAGAGAGGGGGGGGTTACTGAGGGAAGGTAGTTGTATTTCTGCGTGCCTGCAGATGCACGATGGCGAGCTGCTGTGTTTCTGTTGGATCGTGTATTCACAATTCGTTTAGAAGTGCATAATGAGCAAGAAGTGCAGATGGCGCACAAACACACGGCAAACAGACAAACACCCATTTTCTGTGTGCACACACACAGAAAAACACACACAAGCTCGCTGATAACCTACAGATATAGTAGTACTCATGTCCGGGCCTGAACTCGAAGCCCAGGGAGAAGGGGGTGAAGAGCTGGAACTTCTCGGAGAAGCGCAGGGGTCCGTCGGGACCGCTGGGACGGTTACACTCCCAGCGCTTGAAGCCGCGCATCCTATGCTGGCAGGAAGTGTAGCCCTCGTGGTTGACCATGAAGAGGATGTAGCGCTCCATGCGCCCATGAGATGGTGGGCCCTCATAGTAGGGACAGTAGATGTCCAGGTAGTCGTTGATGTTCACCGCTACCCTGTACTCTCCGTGCCAGAACCTGCACACACACACACACACACACACACACACACACACACACACACACACACACACACACACACACACACACACACACACACACACACACACAGGAAACAATGCATTTAAATATCTATGATATGAATAAAAATAATCACAAACAGAATGGAGAACCTGCACCGAATGAGTAGGCAGGCTACTATGAATATGTACGGCATGATGAGAGACCACTCTGAAATTTTCTTGTGTTTGCACATCCCAAAAGGGAGAAAGAGAGACCAGAGGTCACAACTAGCTGCGAAAACAACAAGTTTGCTCAAGGACATGTCCACGAATGTGTTCTGTTAGATAGGTAGGTTTTGAACCATCCGAGTGATGGCAGTTTGCAAAGAAAACATCCTGGAGGTTTTTTTTTTTTTTTTTTTTACTGTTTTATTAAACAACAGAAGGCAGCAACAAACAAACAAAAAATCAATAACTGTCCTTCTGGTTAGGGCAGAAGTTTGCATAGCAACCGGTTCCATTTTAATAGAGCTCAGCTACTTCTTCTTCATGGGGATTATTAGCATGTTGGGAATACAGGCTTTCCGCTCCATTCAGAGTGCTTGGATGAGCGTACTGGTGCGATACTCAGGAGAAGTGGGTCATGTGATGGTTAGAGCGCACGTTATTATCCCAACCCCTAAAGCAGTGTATCGAGGCGACCGTGGTAAATGTCCACTTAGTTCTATAGACATGCGGATCACTGAATTTGGCGTGATGAATAGAAATGGGTCAGGGGTTACTGGAGAAGAAGTGTTACACATTGTAAAGTGTATATATACTGCAGGGTGATTTTTTTCCCCCTGCTGTATTCCTTTCGGCTGGCAATGAGTCAAACAGCTTGTGAAATAACTGCAGGTAACATATGGAAATACATAAGATGATGCTAGAGTGTAGTGTGTCATTGATTTCCAACAGCCTCCGCAAATCTGTAAACATATGGCTCCATTTCTTCCTACATAATACAGGATATGCTGTACTTTTACTTAGGTTTTGGTGCCAGTGTTTCTTAGACAATTATCAAATAAGTCTATTGTATATTGTAATATAATATGTGGGCTGAACTTTGAAAGTGCAACCGCTTCTATATGTTTTATTGTTTTCTACAAACCCTGTGAAAAGACCAAAAAAACAATGTGTTCATCAGCCCCTCAACACTTTCCCAGCTTGTCTGTTTCACTCAGCCCCAAAACACATTTATTCTTTTCGAAAGTGAAAAAAGGCACAATACTTAATAAAGGCAGAATTTCCTCGGTTTTATCAAATGTTGAGGATTTTCAATTGCGATTTACTACACATTTGGGGCCTCTGGTAAGTGTTGGTGGCAGAATTGCTTGCATCAGATCAACTAAAATTACACTACATTGCCCATGTTTATTGTAATGGAGAAACATGTCACTCAGTGTAACAGCGTGGTTCATTTATGTGTCTGTAATAGTTTATGGAAAACAAAGGAGGTTTATGGAGGAGAACGCCTAAACCAGCCTTAGGCTCCACAGACACATCGTAGTAGCAGGAATATAGCATGTGGAGCATCACCACCATCATCCTTTAACCCATTCAAGTCCAGATATTTTTCAAAGATTAAATGCATATAATTATATCAGCTGAGTCAATAACAATCATCTTATGTATCTATTTTTCTCATTTTGTAGTCTTTGCTTTGCAGAAAATAGCATTGTAATGGCTATTATAGTTGCATATATAAGCCCATAAACAAAAACTTATAGGTTTGGATAAATATATTTATCCCACATACAAAATTCTTTTGGGGGGATTATTCTAGAGACTTGAATGAATAAAAAGATATATACATGTCAGACTTGAAAATTATAATAATCTAAATAAAATGACCTCTTTCTGGGAGGGTTTCTTCATGTTCCCGGAAGAAAGGAGCAGGAAGCTGATAACATCTTTTGACAGGAAGGCATTTGGAAACTTTTTTTTTCTGCTTAAACCCATTTGTCAAAATTGTCTACATTCTGAAAGAATGACTCTAAACAATTAAGAGGTTATCAAAAAGGTCCACAATCGATTCAATTGCTGGCAACTGTTCAATTAATCAACTAAATGTTGCAGCTTTAATAGAGTTCAATCAATATCTCACTTCAGGTAATGAATCAACAACTTTGCTTTCATATTATCCTCCTTCTGTGAGAAAATATAACACACCAGTACTTATTAAAGATTAAGTAATAGATATATTTTATTAATTAGCACTCCATAAATAATAGGTCCCAAGGGTATGACGTTGTTTTTGCATCTATAACAGCCCACAGTGATTCAATAAAGCTCACTTTGAGACAGTCCCTTGTAAACCACATTTCAAAGGCTTTTTAGAGTCATATCAAATATGTCCCTGTTCTTCTGCTGGTGCCTGTTATTAATATCACCATGACTACGATCAAATTTAATTTCAAATGTACTGTGCTGAACACGTTTTAAATTCAGCTGCTGTACATGATCAAATATTGTACCTTGGAGCTCAGTAAATTTGAGACACAGGAAAAAAAGTCTACCTCAATCAAATAAGCATAAACAAAACCAGTTGTCGGGCAATCTCGTTGTCTCAGATGGCTCGAACACAGATTGAGCATTTTAAACAAATTCATCATATCTCCCTCTCACCTTGGCAGTAATTGATTGGCTGGATGAAGACATTTTGGTCTAAGCACTTTTGGTTAGTAGGATATTTAGCTTTGGGATGAATTATCCCTAAAACGGCAGTCCTGTCTCTCTCCCAGAGGGCGAATCAGGAAGTGAGTTAGATGTGAAATGAGTGCCTTCATGCTCCAGTGCCCTATCTGAGCGAGTTTCGCAGGTTCTAAAGGGATCCTTGAACAGATCATTTAGAGGCATTGATCCACTGGGGAGCTCTCTCAGCTCTCTCTGCTCCCAATCAACTCTGATTAGCAACTAAAGGGGTAAAGGCAGAGGGAGAGAAACAGAGAGAGAGCTGCATAGAATGAGAATAAACTGAGTGAAAGGGAGGGACAGAGGGAAGGGGACAAAGAAAGAAAAAGGTAAGGGAGGAATGGAGATACCTGCAGAACGAGGACAAAAGGAGGAGGACAGAGGAAGACGGAGAGGGGGAAAATGAGGTTGTGTGAAATGAGAATTAAAAAAAGACAGAAGTGAAAAGAAGAAAAGATGACGGAGAGCAGAAGAAGAGGAGGAGGAGGAGGAGGCCAGCTAGAGGAGGAGCAGATGGAGGAAGAGTTTTTCTGTTTTCCATTTCAGTTTTGCCTATTGTTTGGGCACCAATACATTTACTGTATGGATGACTACCATCTGGGTGTTTAGTACTCTGGCCATACAATGAATTGTGTTTGAGTGAGTGTGTTTGCATTGTGTTGCATTGTGTGTCTGGTTATGTCTGTATGCAGTGTGTGTGTGTTTGTGTGTGTGTGTGTGTGTGTGTATGTGCGTGTGGTTAAATGATAACTGTATAGCAGATAAATAATGACAATTTCTTAAGTCATTTCATGTGCTATTGTTACACGTTATGATACTACTAATCAGAACATCTACACAATTTTTATAACGTGATTTCATTCAATCAAGGTTCTATTTTAAGAAACATGACACCAAATGTATTAGAAAAACTGAATGAATTAAGAAATCTATGTTTTATTAATTAATTGACATTTCACTAACAAACAAATGATTAACAAAGAGGCAGAAACACAAACAGACAGAATTATAGAATCATCATCTTCAACTGTCTTCTTGACTATATATATATATATATATATATATATATATATATATATATATATATATATATATATATATATATATATGTAACATATTGTTCATATTGTTAAATGTGACAGAGTGACAGAGCTCACTAGTAATCATCTAACCTACTCTTTCTAAAAGAGAGAACAAAAACCAACTCATTCCGTGAACTTTTAACATAGTTCTGTATTAATTTCAGACGTGCGGTTTCTTGAATTAATCCAAGAGGATAGTTGGTGTAGAAAGGCAGGAAGTTGTTTTAAATTACCCCCCAGAGGACCCAGGGACCCGCCCACCAATTATGTATCCTTCAAAGTTTGCTCCCCCGTTGCTCCCCCTGTAAAATATAACCAGCTGTCCATATTGACATGACTTTTTGTAGAGGATGTATCGAAATATCCTTAAAAGTGGCGTGCTATTTATGCACTATCCCATGAGATTGTGTTATGGGCTTATGTGGCAGGATACATTAGATTGTATTAAGCTACTCAGTGCCCTTCTCCTGTGACACTGTCTGCATTCCTAATACGCCCAGCAAAGATGGAAACTGTGTGTGTGTGTATGTGTGAGTGTGTGTGTGCAGGTGTGTGCCACTGCACTCCAAGCTGCTAAACAGTACATGTCAATGTGCAGTTGTGTGGATGAGTGTGTGTGTGTGTCCACGTCCCCTACCTCTCAGGCTGTGTGTCATTTGAAATTAAACACACACAGTGCACCGGACAAAAAGACACAGGAATGCACTCACACTTATGGCATGTCTCTTTCTCCTAGAAATGATGTGTTTAATGTGTGTGTCCTGTTGCCTTTTTGTTAATCTGCATATGTGTGTGTTTATACCTAAAGGTTTACATATTATTTAGGTCCCATTAAACCTGTTAAAGACATTACAATAATACTCTATCTGAAGGATTTGCATGAACCTGTGCCATAATACAGTCATACAGGATTAAAAGAGACACATATTAGATGTTAGAATGTTTATAATTATGCTGTTGTCATTATAGAGTAAATCATTTTAACAGCTTCCTGCAGTCATGTAGACGTGTACCCTGGGGTGCAACAGTACACATTAACATGTTGGGAGTGGTTAGGTTCTATTAACAGAACACATTTCTGACCACACCCGACTCAGGCCGATCAACCAGCGAGGGCAGCTTTTTTTAGCCAGGCGTAAAATTACTCTTTAAATGTAATTTGCTTGATTATAGGAAATTCCCCTATGACAGTGTCACGAATAATTACCTCGCTCTTTAGTTAGGCTGTAGAGTTTGGTTGTTATTCTTAAAGTCTGCACCACCTCATGTGGAAAAATGTTGAACTCTTCAGTGGCTATAAATGCTTCGCCAGTTGTTAACTTTGGCTGTCTGACATCTGACACTGGAAAGGTAGTGTGAACAGCTGCCTGCATCTGGAACATGACTATATACACTTATGTCATGCCCATCGGAATGATGCTTCAACACACAGGTGCCGTCTTTTGTCAGGCGACACTACACCTAATAATGCATGTACAGGTCATTTCCATGTTTCCATACATCATTTCAAAAAATGTAACACAAAAAGTAAAGTATTTTAAGGAAATGTTTGTTAAACCTTGCATACGTTTGGCTTCCAGCCCATAAAAAATGAAATACAATTAAAAAAAAATTAAATATCACATAAAGCAATTAAAACAACCGGTATTGTCGATCTTGCAAAACTTTAATTTATGCGTGATGAGTCCAACTGATCTATATGTCAAGGGAGTCAGGAGTTCTGTCCACAATTTAAATCATCATCACTTGCTCAATTTTCAACCAATTTTCAAGCAGATTGGATTGCCACAAAAACCAGCCATGATTTTTTGATGCAGGATACTTGGTTACCAATCAATTTCTTAACAGTAAATTATTATTAAACAACTTCTCAAATGTGTTTCCCTGTTGTTCTTTTGACATTTCTTTCTTTGGAACATCCACATGCAGTACAAAAATCTATTATTTTCTACTACTGGAATGGGTCAGAACCCCTGAGCAAGATGGCGGTGTCAAGGCATATCTCACAGGCCTGGATGTGGCATCTACATGTCAATATTGTACAGTACCAGTATGTCTATGTCGAAACAAGGCTGATGAGAGCAGTGATGGACTAGTGAACCACAACAATGAACTGAAAGATGTTGACACGATCCAGAGCTGAGAGGAGCTGCAGTCGGTCGGTGCAAGTGAACCCTTTCACATTGTCAATTGATCCGTTGTAAATGAGAGAATATTGATTACAGCAGCTTCAACAATTAATAGTGCTGTTACAGAGGTGTTACATTTAACAGACTAATAACTTTATCTTTACTGAGCTTCCAAACCCATTGCTTTTGGTCCAAAAATTATTCATGAAACAGCATAATTCCATTCAACAGTAATCACAGTTTATCACAATGACAACAGCACAGCAGTCCACCTGGCTAATGTCATGACCGGAGGAACTGAGATTTCTTGAATCGTACAAAACATGTAAATATAAAATTGTAATTCAAAGTCTGGTCCAAGTGCTCTCTTTTTCCAAAGCTTTCATCTCATTTTCATGAATGAAGTTTTCAAGTTGTGGCCTAGATTTGCATGACCATGAGATAAGAAAACGTATTTCTGTCTCATAAAGCCTCTAATGTATGTGTATAATATCTCTAGTGATGCCAACAGATAGAAACACATCAGTTTTCCCCTCAGTGCTTGTGAAATGGACGCTGCTATCATACACACTGAAAGCAGCGTGCTGCACCACTTTACACAAGATTGCCTCATTTTTTAACAAACAATAACTTTCACAAAACATATCGTATCATAAAATTATGACAGATGCTGCAATACAATGATATCAAATTCTACATGCAGGGGCCCTAAGGAGCCTTATAGTAACACACAATGCAGAATTATAAATGTTCCACTAATCCTATTACTCATTCTGTGTAAACTCACGAATGAGTGAATGTACTTCTTATTTTCCGAGTGATAAAATTTAATTATCTTTTATTTCCAGAGGAAGATAGTCAATATCATTTCCACAAATAGAAATACCAAAGGAAGGAAACTTGATAATTTGGTTCAGGAACGCCTGGAAAGAGAAAGAAATCCTCAAAATGTGTTCATATGGGTTTTTTTTACCTTTAAAACTTATGAAAAATAATCTTAAAAAGTGCCAATCAAAAAGGCTTCTGTTGAGGATCACGTAGTTCACTATACAAGATCTTTTCAACTTTTTGTTCCATCGCTTCATTCATATTGACTGTGTAAACCTGTGCAATATGATATGATGGTTTGCTTCATTCCTAATCCCCCCGATGTCTCACAGATTCTCCTCAGTCCGTCAGTGCTATTGAGTTTAGCCAGACGCAGCTGAATAACTCATTTTTTGGCGTTTGTCTCTCATCTGGATGTAAAAGACTCATTCTGAGGTCTGGCTCACAGTTAGTGGAAAAGAGTCTGTGAAAAAGGGTTTTTATGGTCTTGTGTACACAGGTCAGAATAAAAAGAAAGAAATTGAGGAGTTTAAAAGTTCAAATGAAAGATTAAGAGGGAAAGAATCCATGTCTTTGTGTGTGTGGATGCACAAATCTCTGCACACAGTAATGTGTGTGTGTGTGTGTATTCGAATAGTGGTCACTCCTAAGTATTCTGAGTCATCAATGTCCTTTCTCCGCATGGCTGTGATCAAAGCCTCCTGGTTGGAGAAGCCGCAAATGTTTCCCATACCTGGCTGCGTTCTAAACAGCAGGCCGGATCAGACGGCACACATCAAAGGAGGCTTCGCTCGCTCCCTTTCTTTCGCTCTCGCTAATGTCACCCCTCTCTTCATCCATAACTTTCTCTTTTTCTCCAGCTTCACTTGATCTCCCCTCTGTCACTCTCACTAATGTGGCATTCACGCTGTAGCCTGAAAAAAAAAAAAAATACCCTGCTCGTGGCACTGGGATGTCAGTCAACGAATGTGCTCTGCATTCACTGTTCAAGGTTTTGGTTAAAAAGAGGCACGGAGGAAAATGAGTTTAGTTTTAGTCTAGTTTTCTGTAGCTAAAATACAATTTACATCTTTAATTTGACAAAAATATTGTGTATTTGTATAACCTTTTTCATAAAAAATGTACACACACTGACATATAAACATATTCAGGGTTAAACCTACAGAAATGTACTGTTATGAATTGAGTTCAATAAAATAATTGTATGTAAAATCTCCATTATTAATCTATATGTAATGTAGCCTAATAACAAAATTATAATTTTACATTAGGACTTTAAATTCACAGTATATTTTTTGAGCTGTGTTGACATTTTCATGTATTGAAATGCTAAAAAAGCAAACAATACCATAAAAATACATTGTTTTTTCAGTGTAGTCCAGTAGGGGTTAGTTACATTATATGTTGTTTTTTATGCATAAAAACTGTTGAACTGGGAATAAAGGATGTTACTTTAAATTAACTACTAATTGTAGTTGTAGTTGTCTGCTTCTTTTGTTTAACACTGACCTGAAAAAAGATACTTACAAAGCAATTATACACACAATAGATAAAATATTACCAGAAAAAGAATTAAAATAAAATTAAATCAGGTCATAATTTGGATGAATGTTGCAATTCTGCTATTCACAGTTTATCACCATGACAACAGTATAACAGTCCATCTGGCTAATGTCATGACTGGAGGGACTGGGATTTCTTAAATCATTAATTTTTATTTAAGCAGACAAAAACATGTAAATATAAATTGTAATTAAAGGTCCACCTGCTCACTTTTTCAGATCTTTCATCTCATCTTCATGAATGAAAGTTGTGACCTAAACATGACAATGAGATAAGGAAACATATTTCTGTCTCATTAAGGCTCTAACGTAAGTGTATAATGTAATGTGAATTTAAAAAAATAAATAAAATCAGGTCATAATTTGGATTTTGGAAATCTGCTATTTCAGCTGATTCACAGCAAGCAACAAAGGCGCTGACTTATAAGTCAAAAATTTGCTTATTCACCACATCATTCTCGTCTGTCTCGTTGAGGTATGGATAGATTTTCAATTTTTAAACATCTTGATTTATCTTCACTTTGCCAGTTGAAGGCAAAACTTAAAATTCAACTTTTGCTGCTGAGCTTTCTCTGCAGGCACAGCGGGTGATGCGTTCCACCAGCACAGGCTTCATCCTGATCTCTTTGTTGACAGTAATAAACATCCACCACATACACCAACACAAAGACATTGCACCATTATTGATGCCTAACTATGGCCCATTCCAGGCACCGGTGGGCCAAATTAACGGAATCTTTTAAACACAGCATTTCTTACTTTACTTTTACTTAGCAATTGTGCGTAATGAGCATGCAATTTCACCCCATTTGCATTTTTTTAGCAGCCTGTTTTCATGATGTGTGTGTAAGTAGCCAAGTTGCTGTTTCAGCTTCAGTCACTCTGAATGTCTCTCCAATTACTCTACATTTATTCTCCATTTCTATCTCTCCATCTTCATCTACTCCTGTCTTTCTCTCTCTACGTTTTCTCTTAACCTCCCCCCCTTCACTTCAGCTCCATTCACTCACTCTAACTCCTTTCTTTCTTCACTTTTTCCTCCACGAACACATCAGCATCTTTTGACATTTGTTGCTGTTTGTCTCCTCTTCACTTCCAGTCCCTCTCATCACCTGCTTTGTGTTCTCTTCATCACTGTCTCCTCTGTCTTCACTTATACTCCTCTCCACCCTCCCTCTTCCTGCTTTTCTCCTTATTTCTGGACGTTTTAAAATGTTTCCTTCACATACACAGACCCATCATCCTCTTGCTAAGAGTCTTTAGCTGCTCCTCTCTCAGCATGAGGCGTTCCTTTCTCATGCTGTCGTCTCTGCCAGTGACTCCCGCTGCATTGCTGCCAAAGCTCACTACATAAATACATGCTGAAACTTATCTACACATAAATATACAGATGCATACTGTGGCACATATACACTGAGACATATATTTACACATATAACCCATGCTGACAGGATACATAAACACATACAGTCAATGAGATGTGTACTGATTAACACACAGGGATTTATAAACACAGATGTGCATGTTTAATTATGTAAATTAACTTTTGATCCTCACTTTTTACATAAATATCTGCCAATAATTACAATGCATAGGCCCAGAATACACACATGCCAAAGATACTACTGCGGCGAGCCTCCCACACACACTCCCAAGCTCAAGTTGTTTTGACAACTTCCACATCTGCCACTCTGAATAATCGCTGTGGTGACATTCAACACATCTGAAATGTTATTATGTATCTCTCCAAGATGGGCAACATGGGCCCCATGTGGATTAAGTGCCGTCTGTCCCGATTCTTGGTAAATTCACACAATTTTTCCTCTGAATTGACATACAAACACACAACTATGACACCCACACACAGAATTAACATAACAAACCTTGTCTGGGAAAAAAAAATCTCTAGACCCCCTGGAAGGTTCATTGTCACCTTGGTGATGCGCTAGCTAAAATACACACACACACACACAAGTAGAGGCAGGATACAGCCAACGCCAGACAGATTAAGTGACAAAGACGCTGATGGATGGACGAGCAGGACGAGTCAGACAGACAAGATGAGAGCTCAGGCACATGCGGTGCATCTGACAGGCTGACAGACAGGGTGCATGATATGCCAGCGTCCTTCTTTTCTGCGGGACATTATGATGCCGTACCAGCTTTGGCACCATCGGCAGCGTAAACAGCAGTGGAGCTGTATTGGTATCGACATGACTGGCCCAAAGAGGAGCAAGAAGGAGCTGATGGCTGGTGTCCAAGCACACCAATAGGAATCTCTCATTGCAGACAGGAAGGAGGGGAGGCGGGGAGGCGAAGAAAATAAAAAACGATTTATGTCAGTGGCCTGCAGGAGTGTCACGTATTCGCAGAGTCAATGTTTAAAGAAGAAGAACATGGTGATTTATTTGTCCATCCCATGAATACTTGTACATTCTCTAGATTGTATGATGCAGTTTTAACAACTTTTTAGTTATTCTTTTTTTTTCAGATTTGGAGACCTTTTCGGCTGTCAATCAGCATCAGCGCCCATGTTTTGAATCCTAACCTCAGAGTTGCAATACCAAGCCCTCCATTGTTATGCACAGTTCTATAATTGTGACCTTTTAACCCTGTGTTGTGCAGCAAAACACAAACCAGAAGCTGAGCAAGGTGTTGGGGTGGCCCAGATTGCTCCCGGCGACGGGGCATGAATGTATATGAATGTGTATGAATCATTAGATCCCCTGATGAGCTGCTTGGCACCTTGTATGGCAGCTACCACCATCAGTGTATGAATGTGTGTGAATGGGTGTAGTTCAACTTGTAGTGTGAACCACTTTGAGTGGTTGAAAAGACTAGAAAGGCTCTATACAAATGCAGTCCCTTTACCAATAGAGGTTCCAAGGTTCAGGATTGAGACAAAGGGGGGTTGGCCTTTAATTGTTAAAAATGAGAAAGAAATCTTTACTACTCCAATAATATCATTTACTTTTCCAGAACTATATTTCTTATTCTGGGGCTCTACTGGAATATATTTGCATGTTTTACAGCTCAGAAAATTTTCTTTATTTTATTCTGGCTTTTTATGCACCCTCACTTCAGCCTCTGTCTGAAACAGGCTGTTTTAGCTCCTGGCTCTTTAGGACCCCATTCCAATGAGCCCACTCTGTTCTAACTGGTTAGTTTCAGGAAGTTTCAGGAGGCTAAGTAGTCTTTTGAGTCCTTTACTCAAAATGGAAAACTTTTCAAACATGTCTGTCATTATTACATATGTCACATATATTAAGATTTGAAACTTTGACCATATTTACCATAAACATCTGAAATCACAACAGTATTGAAATAACAGGAAAATCACAAAAAATCATATGTCATCTTTTAATGAATTGTGTTGCAGCACTACTTAAAAATGCACTTCAGCAAAAACAAGCTTATAGATTTTTTTTCACTCTAATTGACAGAATAACAAATGGAAAGAAGAACCGAACATCAACGCAATTATGTAACTGACTGATTGGACCAGCCAAAAGACTATCAGGCTTGTTGGCCCACTGACTGACTGGCTGACTCATAACCTTACTCATGAACGAACCGGCTGAATGTCAAACTGACTGACTGACTTATTAACTGTCTGTCGTGCTCCGGCATCGCACTCCGGCTAAAGGATCTTCATCTAATATGGATGGGTTGATCCAGATTGACGAGGTGAACTAATCCATGTAGTTTGGGTCAAAGCGTTTGAGCCTCTGTGGGTTGGAAGTCACAGAGGGCAGAGGGAGTGAACGGGGGAAAGCTGGTGTATAGATTGCTTTGCAGCATCTCTAATGAGTAATTAAACACTTGAATGGAGTCCAATTAAGATACACACTGTGTTCGCAGCCATGCACACACACTCACGCACACACACGGCTGCACACACATCCACGTGCTGACACTCAAGTAAACATCAGCATGTAAACAAAATCAAAGACACACATAGGGAAGCATGCACGCTCATACGCTCACACTCCTACGAGTAAATCAAAAACAGGAACACACAACATGAGCAGAAGCACACACACAAACTGTCTCGCCACATTAAGTGGAGCCATATGTGCTGAATGTTGTAAAGTTCTGGCTGGAATGAAGGTCAGTGCTGTCTGACACTAATAGCTGGCATCTCTTGCTCTGCTTCCCTCTGCTCTGTCTGTCATGTCTCTCCATCTTCATTTCCCTCCTTGGCTCTTTCCCTCTCTCTTGCTCACGTTCTTGTCCACTTCCCTCTGGATCAGACCTTCCCTCCGTCACTCACTTCCACTTCTATCACAATGCCAATTCTAAGTCGCAGCAAAACAAGCAGGTTCTGAGCCAAGAACATCCAGAAACACTGGTTCGATCTGTGTTTGTGATTTTCATGAGGTCCTCTAGTGGCCAGGTAAGTTATGACAGTCAGGAGAAAAGGGGCGAAAGTAGCACGTCATTAAAGGTGCAACATATACGATTTTGAACATTAATATAGCAGAACACAACTATTTGTTATGTATAGATATAGTAGAGTGGTGGCATCCAGGGCAGAGAATGAAGTCACACTCTGTGTGGGGGTTTTAATCCGAGATTCTCTGTTGTTCTGTCTTTTCTGGGATGGAGAGCTGTCTGCGCTGCTAAAGGGCTCCTACATTTCTAAGTAACTTGATGGGTACATAACGTTGCATGTCCGTTTTCATTAGTGATCTACATGATAGATAATTAGGGTTTACCAGTATTATGAATATGTTTCAGATGCTAATTAGTTTATATCATGGCCATTCAATGGATTTTGCAATGCTATCATAGGCTAATGGCTAGGCTAATGGTTATGGCTCAGTGTTTTTTGTTGGCTCTCTTGTAAACAACCTTTCTGGTGGTAAATGAATATGCATTACTTTGCATTAAAATTCCGCAAGACTTGTTGTAGCCTCTAGTTACATATTCTTTGCTGTAATTCTATGCTAATCTTTAGCTAACAGCAGAACAGTGCAGACTACAGATACCTCAGCTCAGGTCAAAACCATTAAGTGGCAACCTTCAGGGTTGTAAAATGAGTAATTCTTCAAATGATGGCTTGAGAGTCAATACAGCCTGGTACGTTTTGGTCTCTATAGATAATTTGCCCATTCATGACAACTGTACATGGGTGAATTCGCATGTACTCACAAAAAAATGTAATGTAATGTATGTCTTTGCATAATTAATGAAGTTCTCAATTGAGTGACATATGGGTGCTGCTAGTTGTCTGCTATATAAGCTCCTGCCCAGTTCCGCACTCTCATCCAAATATTTGCTTTTTTTTTGTTTCCCAAAAAGCAAGATGGCGGTGGCCTAAATGCAGAACTTGCGTGCTGAAAATGACTACTCATTTGGGAAATAACCTCCTGAATCGTCAAACATTGACAAGGATTCAGCTTCTGGCCAGTAAGGGGTCTTGATAAATGCATATTCTCAGAACCGGTGTAACTTTGTTTTTTATTGCCAATCATGTGAAAGGTGAAAACAATGTTCAGTTTGTGTTTCACAATGTTGATAGCTGATTGCTGTGTTTGTGGGGAGGAACAATTTTACGAGCCAGGTGCTGGAACAATCAGACCAAGATGTGGATGAGATTACGCTTAAAGCATCAGAGGTTAAGCTACAAAGCAGATTGAGTGTTGTTTTCGAGTACATATTGTGTAATTGGAGAATATTCATGTGATGTAATATTAGATGATCACAATTAATACTATTAAACAAATAAATGATTAATTTTCATTGTCTGATTGTAGAGATGCAAGTCAATTGAAGAATTGACAGGAGGAGAGCTGATGTACAACCTGTTTCTCATCACATTCTCATCTTCAGCTTTTTACTGCTAGTATGGCAAAAAAAAAGCCAGCAATATCAAGAAAGTCACAACCTATCCCGGACACTGTCTGTTTCCCCCTCCCCTCTGGAAAAGATACCGGAAATGAAAAGCAGAACAAACAAACTAAAAAACTGTTTCTATCTAAGAGCAGTTCGCTCTCTTTATCCCTAATACCAAAGCCTGAATAGAACTGCACACACCTCCATTATGCACAAACAAACTTCACAAACTGTGTAGAATTGATATGCATAATGTTACTTTAACAGTAGTGTGTAGTGTTCCTTTCTAGTTTAGGTGGTTACAACAAGAACAACAAACATACACCTTGTGCTCTGTAATTTATCTGTCGATAGAGCCAGGGAATAAACAGTTGTCTAGATGGAAAATCAACTGGAGCCACGATTATTTGTCACTTTCAGATGGAGAAAATGTGTTTTTACAGCCAAACTGTATAATATTTGTTCCATCTCTTCCATGTTTTCACACGTTATACAGCATAATTTTGTTGGCTGTCTGCAATACTCTGCACACCAATAAATTTGAGATGACTTATATTGTGTTTATAGCCATCCTTGTCCATTTGTAACAGTTTTGGACAGCTTTGACAAATTACATAAAATTTTCCTGCCACATCAGAAGATGCCCATGTTGGTTTTGAAAGGCAAAAACAACCAATTTCATCATTTCGGATAGACAAATAGATTATTTGCAGTATGTGTATCTAGCTATTAAATAAACAATTTAGAGGAAACAATCTGTATTTCCAACAGACTTTTTATTATTTATATATGTATTTTGAGGAAAATGTCCCTCTTTTTACTACAAATCAAAAGAAGTACTGCTGTTTCTCTCTGTCTCTCTATATTTCTGTCTCTCGCTCACCACATCTTGGAGTAATCCCCCTGCACCCAAACCCTCTTTTCTCATCTTCTTCCCTGCCACTGATCTTCCAAAATTCCACCCCCCTCTTCCCTACACCCCGTGCTTTTTTTTCTCTCCTTCAAAATTCTCTGCTCTGAGAATTTTACAACTACAGTAGACTTTTGGATACAAAAAAAGTCTGTGCTTGTACCCCATTATCATGTGCTAATGAACATTTTTTACATATGCTCTGGCGTAAAAAGTTTGCATAGACCCTTTACAGAATCATCAGTCCTTTTAAAAAATCATTACTCTTAAAGCACTTTCTTCTTCTTTATTATTGTAATTTGCTGTTTGTTAATTAAATTCATAAAATTGAAAGGGCCCACATATGGGCTGGTACTGTAATTAGGGTTAGAGCTTTACATACGTTGGCCTTACAGTAGGGTGATTAGTAAGAAGTTGAAGTCTAGATTAAAGGCACAGTTTTCTGCAATTCGTCAATTGATAGTAACACTTCCTGGATGCGTCTGATTGGATGAATGCTTTCACTTGTTGGGCCCTGCTTGTGGATTTCAAAATGGACCAGCCACCATCTTTTTATTGGTTATATTATGCTAAACGTTCACTGAAATGTGTTGCTGAAAACATTTCAGAAGAGAAATAGGACAGTAACTGAATCTGCCTTTATTTTAGATCAGATAGTTTCAGCTAGTTTCAAAGTTTGGAGAAAACTTTTATCAGGCCAGGAGCGACGTCTGACTCACGTAGTCACCTGCTGCTGATTGGCTGGAGCAATTGTGAGTAGTGTTGTGTGTCTCAAACTGAGACATTTTGTTTGTTTCCCATTTCCAGAGCAGGGGCAGAGTTTTATTTTCAGTGCACAGCTTGCAGGCAGCGAGGAGATATTTGCTGAGTTTGACAAAAGGTTTATTGGATCAGAATCTTGGACTATACCTTTAAATTGATGTTTCTGTTCTGACACAGCAAACATTTGCTCTTTGAATTACGTGTTCCACAACTTCTCTTGAGAAAAAACAATACCCTGTTTTTATATTTTTTGGTTACATGACAGTGCTTCCTTTCTTTACAAATCAGAATGGTTGGCTACACACAGAGATAACTTCTTTGCATAAAGCTGATCAAACCGTTGCATTTGTAACTGTATTTTTAGAAGCTGTCTTCAATCTGTCTTAGGCTGACATTGACAAAGTGGCCATTCAGATGTGTTGATTTAGGTGTGGGTGCGATGATGAAATACAATGAAGTCAGGTCAGTTCCATGATAGAAACACAAGTTATTTATACCAAAAGTCGTGGAATCATTTTACAACTATTTCTTCTTTTGCCACAGTGATTTCCAGGTAAATCATAGAAATATGGCACTGATGTTATATACCAATAATATGCAACTGTCACAGTTCCGATGACCAAGGGCCTTGCATCATGTGTGCTTGATTGAAGAGAGGTTGACATTTCCAAATAATATCTCTAAAGACAGGACTTTACCCAGACTCTGGCTTGTTAACAACCAAACAACATCCAGTGCATTACCAAAATAAACATGGGGGTGAGATATTGTAGCAAATAAGCTTGTCAGCATATATAAATGAATAAAAAAATGATGATCTTGACAGCAAAAAGGGACTATTGGTGTTTTTATTTTCGATTTTAACAAACCAGAATCATTGTTAAGTTACAAGAGACTGCCATGGCCAAAAATCCCAGATGAATCCATTTAATTCATTTTTTTCTGTCTAATTTCAGTTTATTTTTTCACCACCTTCTGCCTCTCTCTCTCTCTCTCTCTCTCTCTCACTCTCACTCTCTCTCTTTCTCTCCCTGCCTGTGATCATCTTCTTCCACGGTCCTCTTCTCCCCAAATTTCCTCCAGTACCCTCTCATTCTCCCGCTCCCTTTCTTTCTCCATCTGGTGTCTCTCTCTATGAGCATTAATCAGAGCACTCAAGCACCATGACCAAAACAAGTCCACAGAGACTCTCCGCTTCTCTCTCTGAGTCTCTTTTCCCCAGTCTCATTCCTTTTTTCTCTAAAACAGTCACAGATAGCCCCCACCCGGTGCTACACACACACACACACACACAAAGATGCACACGCGCAAAAGAAATCCATAAACATTAGTCAATCATGGTTCTGATGGCCTGAAGCTACTTTGGTTGATGGTAGAACTCTTTCATCCATCTTAAAACTCACTGTTGTGTGCAGAGTGCTGATTTTCATAGTGCACGCTCAGAAAACGTGGAGAAAAAAATCGTGCAAAGATGTCCTGCAGTAATGTTTTTCATACCCATTTTTTCGGGTCCATCCATCACCGACGAGTCAATGCAAATCACGAGCTGAGTTATGACTTTACATTATCAAATGGGGCCTCAGTCTTTTCTCGCTGGCAGCGGGCGCACCGCCACGGTGGAGGATTCAGCTCAACACGCTATTAAAATTCCAAGTTGCAATCACATCTGGATATTGTGAATCCCCTGACATTTTGCAAACATGGTTGTGCTCTTTCAGCAGCTTCTGACTCGTTGATGAGGACTTTGCCATTTTATGGCATGGCTGCCATCAAAAGGGCATTGCATTATGGTATGCAACAGGATATGTTTGCATGTAGCTATTTTATAATATTGTTCTCAGGTAAAGTGTTAGGGATATGATTTGTGACTTTGAAATATGGAAGTATTTTTCTAAGACTTGAAATTTGTCATATATTTAATCATATTGTCAGATATATAAAAATGTGTCATAATGTTGTAATTAGATTGAAAATATGTGATAATTGTCAAATTTCCTGTTTTAGCCTTTGACAGGTTGGTGCATTGTGTCTGTTTAATAATTTTATCACAGCCGCTAAATCTGTAATTATAAGTTAGTTTTGTAAGATGCTGCTGCCTTTACTGGTTCTTTAGGCATCATTTTTACAGCATTTGAGATAAAACTGTTAAATATTATTAACTCATATTAAGTTTTTAATCAAAGAAAGTCAAATACAAATGAAAACAGTAAAACACTGATGAATAAAACAGTGAGGGATCATAATCATTATTGTGTCAGTAGCTGGAATAAATCCAATACCAATATCTAGACTTGATTCCAGGAAATATATAAAACCAGTACAAACCAGTACTGTTCACTGTTAGGGTCCATTAAGTTGCAGTAGTTTGAGATTTCCATTTTCAGGGTTTTTATATGACATGACATATTTTTGACATGCCACCCACAATTATTTCTGTGAGAAATATCTGCCAGGTGATGTTACTGAGAGGCATGCTGGTAATTAGGCTCCTGTGCATATTCTGCACAGCGCCACAAACTGAGTTGGAAAGTTATCTCTATCTGTCATCTAAATTCTGCTTGGTTTGGGAATTGTTTAGCATTTTAACAGACAGAATTTGAGGTCCTTTCCCATTTCCTATATATTTGGTCAGTCAAAAAAATTTAAAGATCTGACAGTTTCTTGTCAAATTCACCCCTGTATTCCACTTGAAATGAAGATATATTTTTTTGTGTTTGCTGAGGTGTGTCGGTATATAAATAACTTGCTAAGGCTCTAATCAGGCGCCACCATGTTACCAAATTAGTTTTATCTGCTTCTAAACAGATGGCGAGATCACCAGGAGCAGTTAATCAGACTCCAGGCTTCCAGAATTTCCTGGAGAAACCTGCAAGTAACGTCACAGGTGCTACATCCAGGTTTTTCTACAGCCTAATGGATATAAAGGCTGTGTTAACCTGTGACTCTGAGTCCCAGTCACAATGATCATGATTCAGTTCACAAGAGCTCAAAGGAACCCATAATCTAACTGAGATATATGAGATTGAATAAAGCTGTCCATCGAGATAAAAAATCAATTATAAAGGTATTTGCATTGAAAGGCCTCTGAAATAATTGAAATGTGTGTTTAATGGTATTATATACATGAAACAAAGCTTTTGCTGGGAAGTAAAGATCATTCCAAATTTGCATTAAATTTAGGATCCACATTTAGCTGAATGGCAGACCTGCAACAACAAACTTTACACTTTGGTTTGTAACCTCTGAACCATAATATAGATATAAAATATATAAAAAATCTATATTTGATGGATTCTGTTCTGTCATTTAGTATTTTATCTGAATTTATTTTATTAATTAATTAATTTTTTTTTTTTTTTTTACAAATTTTCTGGTATTCTATACAGTTTTGGTATGACTTTGCTTAAATGCTTATATTACAAAAAACCCTGAACGTGCAACCCTGTTTGGTGAACATGTGGAACATTATGCCCTAGTGACTATGGTGAATTTGTGGCACTGTAGCATCATTGTCTAAATATAACAGAATGGATCTCTGACTGTCTGTATGTCATCCGATCACTTGACGGGTGTATTGCTTGTTTTAAAGTTCTACCAATAAATTTGTGGTATTTTAACGGCAGTAGAGAAAGCACGAGAAGCCTTTTTCCTCTCTAATGGAGGCTAAAGCTAAATTAAAGTCTGATGAAATCACATTAACACCAATTAGGCTAAAAAGGCTTAGCTGCCTCTGGCAAACAAAGAAACATTTGGATTAAAACTTAAACAATTTGAATTCCTGGTCTGTAAAATCTCAGAATTTGTTTATTGTATTTTTTATTTAATCCTTTATTTTATCCTGAATCTCTTAGCGCTACAGTGCATTTATCTTAGCAAGATCGTCGCTTCGAGGAGCTCGATGGCAGAGCAAGGGTTAAGGCTTTAAGAGGATGATGTGTGTTTGGTCTTCTTTTCATTGTGAAGAGAGAGTGAGAGCCTTTTTTCCCTTTTAAATGGGAACACAGCTTTTCTCCACCGGTGGCCAAACCTTGACCCTCAAACCGATCTAGAAATAGGCATTCGCTAAGGGAGAAAAAGAAAGAAACACACTCACACACATAAAGCCCCCAGCCTTTCCTTTCACCACATACACACACACACACACAAACTTCCTGCTGCTCGCGTGTAGATGCGTCCGTGCACAGACACACACACACAAACCAGCATGATTTTTCCCACTTTTTCACTCTGGGGAGAAGGTGAACTCATATTGTCGACTGTTGAGTAAAACACAGGAGACTGCACACACACACACGCACACACACACACACACACACACACACACACACACACACACGCACACACATATAGACGCATCACATAGACATAGACCCAGACTTATGTTCCAGATGTCTCTTTTCCCCTTTTTTTAAACCCAAAGTATGTCCCAAAAGTGGTGCCATGCAGGCACAGACTTTCAAAAGAAACTGCACTGAGAGTGTGTACTTAAGTGTCTTTTCCTATATGTCTATACTATAAAGTGCTGCGTTTATACAGGATTTCTTTGAGGGTCTATTTTTACATTCAGACCACAAACTCAAAATGTAAAAGAAATTAAATAAAAATGTATAAGTTGGGATTTTTTTCATAAAACCAACACAATACATGAATGTATCGCTGTGAGGATTTTTTTTTTTTCCCAAATGCCTCTCACTTTGGTTGCAGTGTCATCTATTGATGTAGCCTCTCTCCTGCGGCTAGTCCATGCTGGAGATCGGGTTAATAAAACATTAAAAAAGCAAAAAAATGCTGCATAGCAGGGGTGTTCTGGGGTGTCCTCGACTCTCGAAAAATGTAATCAAAGCTCACAAATGCTGCTTCAACTACAGGCAGTAAGCTCATTCTATGAAACATGATTCATGCAACAATCTGGTTTTGATGAGAACTGCACCCGGACTTCTAAACGTATGCAAACAAAGTCCTGCTGCTGCCGCTTTAGTTCCTGACTCTCATTTCCCTTTCCCCGCAGCTTCCATCTCCCCGAATCTCCTCTTCTACCCCCGTTTTTCTCAATGTTGCCTTCTCCTCTGCAATCCCCCCGACACCTTCACAAACACCCTCTGCTTCAGACCGCTGGAACAGGAAGTGAGGCCAGAACGCTGCAGACTGCCTGTGGCTGGTCGGCACTGAGTTTGCGGCTCCTGTGTGTCTCGGTGGCTGTGGCTGAACGGGCAGCTGCATGCTGGTAAAGCCTGTAACATCTGTGTTTACCGGCCACACACCAGCCACGCTAAGGTCTCTACTTTGTTTCATGCTACAGAGAAACGCAAGAGGAGGTGGAAGTTCAATCCGCACCTTTCTCTGTTTCCAGCCGCCTAAAAGCATGCCTCGCGTTCTGGCAACAAGCAAATCGAAATTATCAGTTGCAGCATGTCTGTTGAGTTTCTATTTTATAACGCTGTTAAATAATGAATGAAGAATCTGCATTAAAATTTAAAGCTGCGCTACAAAGTAATAGAGGGGCTGGATGGATGCCCGATGGCAATCTTCCTCGATGGGAGCCGGACCAGCCTTAACAATCCTGACTCATGATGGACAGTACACAGCGCTTAATGAATTATTAAAATGTGTATTATCTCAGTTTTAATTCACCGTGATCGGGGCAGATATTCAAATTACATTTAAATAATGGAAAAGAGAATGGATTTAACTTAGGTTAAGGCTCTCCTCATCTCAGAGTTCAGCGACTTTTTCATTTAGTAATTGAAAACCTCTTCCTCGAATACAATTAATTGAAAACGGAATAGAGCCTTAATTTGGAACTAAGGGCCCGTAACTGTGGTCAGCGGTGAGACTAATGGCATTCTGCTCCAACACAGAGGAGCCTGAAAAAGTGGAAAAAAGGAGAGTTGTTTGCCTAAAAATTCCCTTGGCAAAGCAGGCGTCGATCCTCAGCGGCAAACTTTGCAGCCCTGTTACAAACAGAGACTAAATGGGGGCACAAGGAGGAAAAAAAAAAAATCAAGATTTTAGTTCTTAATAGAATGTTGGGCAGCGGGGTAAGCTCCACGCCTGAATAATTCACTTTAGCCAAACTGTTGCTTCGGGTTCCATTCATTTTTAATGCTGTCTTTTGATGTTGATTAATTAAGCAGTGCTTGCGCTGCTGTTTCTCCGCCGTCGCTGACTCCCGCATGTGCACGCCGCGCACGTACACACACAAACACACGGCTGCTTCTCCCTCTCTTCCTCCTCTCTCTCCTCTCTACCCCTCTAAACCCTAAAGCCTTAACACCCCCCCATCCTCACACATATGCACACACTCCCATCAGACACGGGAATACACACAAGAGCTCAGCCAGGCTCATGCACGCAACACAAGCACACACATTTACAGTGCATGCATACAGACGCGCACACACACACACACACACACACACACACACACACACACACACACACACACACACACACACACACACACACACACACACACACACACACAGAAGCACATACAACACACACTCACAACCTCTAACACCCATAAGCCAGCCCAAAAAAGTGTTAAAATCCGTAAGTCTTAAAAGTCTTTTCTTTTAAGGCAGTTTGAGGGTGTGTGTATGTGTGGATACGTGTGCGTGTATGCTGGTGTGCGTGTGTGTGTGTGGGTGTGTGCACGAAGGGGGAGTGATAAAGGGAAGAGATGTGAGCAAGAGAGGAAGGGGGAAGTAAAGGAAAGGGGAATGCCTCTCAGCAAACACATAGCGGATTAGCAGAGGTGCGTGTGTGTGTGTGAGTGTGTGAATGTGTGTGCGTTGTGCATGAATATGTGTGTGAGAGAGAGAGAAAGAGAGGAAGAGGATGAATTTATTGTTAGCCCATACTGTATGTTACAGCTTGGGGGTTGGATGTTAATTAGAAGTCATGCATGCCTAAGCTATCTGTGCACGTTTGTGTACGTTCGATTGTGCAAGCACACACGCACGAGCAAAGTGCGCAATGCTCTCTGACTCTTTCATGTGTTTTTAGCCAATGAAGACAAGGCGACTATAGGCGCCAACCAATCAGCTCCCTGAGGTTTATAAATAGAGTTCAGCTGACTGGATTCTTAACTTGTTCTTCCACTGATCTTCATCTCAAATGACCCTTAATAGCCATGATGAGTTCGAACTAAACCAAAGTGAAAATTTAAGTGGAATATAGGGTTATAGAGGGTTTTTTTGTGCAGAGATGGCTTAGTGCTGGTGAAAAATTTAGAAGTAGAAGTGTTCACAGCATTACAGGAAGATGATAATGGGCGACCCCACGTGCACACGCACGCACACACACACCTTAGCGCATCCTCGGTGTGATCAGGGACCGGCTGGAAAAGAAAGTGAGAGACGCTGACATTCTTTTCCACTTTCTATGACTGACCACTCTACATCTCTGAACACACACACACACACACACACACACACACAAACACACACATCTTCACACACACAGTGAGGGCGATTTGATTTCCTCCTAATAATGAAGTGTCTCTGCGCGCGAGAGAAAGCGAGCGAGTCCATCATACTGGAGTCTATAAATACCTGGCCAAAAAGCTCCCTGTCATGTTACATTGATCTTAGCATGATGGCATGAGCCTTCCTGATTCCATCAGTATCTCTGTTACACACCGCTCAGTCCATTATTAAGTGATGGAGATGGAGAAAAGAAAAAGTAAGAGGAAGAAAGAGAGAATGGAAGAAAAAAAAGAATGGAGTAAAGGTACAAGACAATGAGGTTCATTTTTACCCCTGGTTTTTGCATTTGGGGGAAAAGTAAAAGGTCTCGCTGTGAAAGCCTCATTTATCTTGGTCACTAAGAATCCCGTGAGTGCATTTAAAGAAAGAAAGAAAGTAATTAAGGAAGAAGGGCGAAAGAAAGAAAGTCCTTGCAAGGTCCAAACTGAAGCTTCTATAACAAGGAGTTCTATATACATCATGAGAAACTATTTGTTATGTTGCAGCAGATTTCGGCATTAGTCCTAACTAAATCAATTCTCCGACTCGAGCTGTCTAAGGTACAGTATATCAATACCCATTATTTTAGTGAGCCCTCCTCGCCTAATGTGGTGTTTGAAAGCGCAGGTTTAAAGGATACATTAGCGGGAACATTCTCAATTAGACACACCGAAGGTTAAATCTTTTTTTAAGGTATGAGCACATGATATGAAAGAAAGTTCAAACGAATGTGTGAAGTAGAGCAGAATATTAAACAGCACCTATTCCGAGCCTAAAGAGCTGCATCAATGCACTGTATTTAATACAACAAGTGACTGTGAATACATCAAGGAAGTATGGCTCCTATCGTTTGTATTGGTCCAAGCAATCCAAACGGTCAGTTCAGCCTCACACTATCTCTATGAAAGAGCCACAACTGCAGCCATTTGTCAACCTGACAAAATGACAACCATATATATATATATATATATATATATATATATATATATATATATATATATATATGCCAGAGTGGAAGCTACTATTGGTTACACTTACACTTGTTGTTTTGATGTGTTTCTGAGATCAGTTTTCTAAAGCCCAGACCTCATGAGACCACAAAAAAAAACAAAAAAAAAACAACCTGAAAATGTCTTCTGTGTGTCCCCCGTGGTTTTTCTGTATTTATTTAAATCCGTGTCTGCGTTGCTGTTCGCTGCAAATGGCTTGTTTGTGTTCAGAATACCTTAACTTCAATTCGCAATGCAGGTTTTACTTCCTCAGCCCTCATGGAAGATCTGGGAGTATGAACATCCATACTTTTCTCTGCGGACTTGTCATGACATGAATAGATGTTAAAATCATAGGTGTCAATCGATTCATATATGTAATCCCGGTTAATTGCATGACTAAGCATAGTTAATTGGAAATGATTTGCACAGGGGATATTTGTCAAGCGTTAATACTCAGTATGGGAGTGGACAATAAATGTTTGGTTTATGCAAATGTATGCATTGATTGTTGGAAATCAATTAACAACACAAAAGATTTGAAAAAGTCCCACAGGTACAGAATTAGCTCTGTTATAAAAATGTGCTTAAATCATAACTTATTGCAAACTCAGGCCCAACAGACACATTTTTCATTACTTCAGTACTGATTAAAGATCACTCCCAGCATCCCTCACTTCAAAAGCAAATCACACAATGTAATTGTGTCCAACATAACATGGGAAAAATAAAGGCTTACAAAAAACACTCCCTTGTGCTCTGGGATAAAAAAAAAAGGAAAAGAAAAATTAAATAAAACAAACAATAGAGTGAGCAGGATAAAGTGGAAAGGGAGGGAGGAAAATTACATTTGCTCTGTAGTGGCCTGAACTATCTGTCGTTTTTAGATTGAAAACTTTGATTTCAGGCAATATGATCTTGAAATAGTCAAAGCTTCAATGTTTTTTGCTGTTTTCCTAAGCCAGGTTTTGTTTCCGTTAACTATTTTAGACAATGTATGCTGCCTCCCTGACCTTCACTACTTCAATTTAAAGTCCTTTTTTTGTTCTACTTTAAGTTAAGATGTACATACATACATTCATAGTTAAGACATGTTTGTTGTTTTTTGATACGTGTCCATCATCCAAGCTGCTTTCATGTTCTATTCGCAAAATCTGAAATGAGCTGCATTTTGTATGAAAGCTGCTTCGGTGTAAAATTACTTTTGATGAAGTACAATGAATATCAGATAATTTAACTCAAGTAATATTCTAATCAGTGACTTTATATACACCCCTGGTGTTTCTTAATGATAGAGAGTTAAACTACAGATGAGGCAAGAGGTCTTCATGTGGTGTTAAAACAAACTTGTTAATGCATTATTATTAATATTTAGCTGGAGGTTTGCTGTTAAAACTTTTTTCTTACTGTTTTATTAGGTAGTTTTCTTCAAACAGAGATGTTTTGTGTTGTCATGGTGATTTATGTTCCCAGGCTTCATTTTGGCCACTGTTCCATCACAAATGGTCTCATGCTTCCCTCAGGCAAAATTTATGCCATTTCTCAGTATAGTATTCCAAAAAAACAAGTTTTTCCCTGTCACCCAAAAATCTTGCCAACTGTGGCAACTAGCATGCAGCAGAATGATGGTGACACCAGAGCCCACCTGCTGAGCAGAGTTGCATTATAACATGTAACGGATTGAATAGCTCTTGGATAATATTCATTGTTCAGCAAGTTTAAGGTCCAATATCTACACTTTACTTTGTTTCATTTGAAATTTTGATATCCCTAACATGGTATATTTTCAAATTAAAGTACAACAATTCAAATCAATGTATTTTTACAGTTTTCTCTCCACAAATATTCACCAGCTTCTCTTCCAATTAGCTGATTCTCGCTTGGAAGACTGAAAAAAGGTGGGTGTAATGGTGAGGTCAGGTGAGCCATAATGGGAACCTCTACAAGGTACTTCATGACAACACAAAGTAAGTCTGGTTTCTCTGAAATCTGGGAGCTGTTCCTGAAACATTCCAGAGGTAATAGCCAGATCAGCACCAAACTGTCCATCTATCCAATATATATATTCTTTCAAAGCCAATATACTATATTACAGCCCAGTGGTTCAGGCAGGTGGAACCGATTCAGGTTAAGGGTGGGGGGGGGGTTGTTGATTGGTGTTAGTGTTAAACATTGTCTACTTTATGGTTTTGTTAAACCTCATATAAAGAGGATTATTCATTTTTCAATTCTATTTTTTAAATTAAGTTATTTGTATGTATTTGATTATTTTCATTTTTATTATTATCATTCTATTTTTTATTATGTGTTATCTCTTCAATAATAGTTCTATGTAATTTTTGTGACATCAGAGATACACGATGCTTGAAAATGTTATTTGCTTTGCCATTGCTTTGAAACAATATAGAAGTTTGATTTAAAAAAAACAAGCCAAGGAAGTACAAATAAAAAGTGAAAGGGCAAACTTTCTAAATCCAGGCTGTGTGTTATTCTGAGTGTTTTATGTATGAGACAGTTTTATACAACCTAGACCTTATCTAGGGTAAAACAAAACAAATATGAAAGTGGCTATTTGTATGATATGGGATCTGTATAGAAACCTTTGACTGTACATTATATTCACACAGTCAGTCAACAATGCTGCAGATGTCAGAGCTTGTTTTCCTACTTCACAAATAAGCTGTTTGCTTTGTTGGTCTTGTACTGTATGAAAAACTAATTTTACAGACTTGAAAATTGCCTGAGCTGGTTAATCTGCCACAGTAAATCCCTATATTAGTTTAGTCAGTTTTTTGTCTTTTACTTCTGCTACTTCATTGTGTCTGGCAGTGCTGTATCTAACTATCAATCACCTGAAACCTTTCTATTGTTTCTATAAAATTCAACATTAGAATGCAAAGCGGAATGCAACAATAAATGTAAACCCAAAAAAATCCACTGAATCAACTAACTGTATTTCCAAACTCCATGTTCTGGCTTGACAGCTACAACACAAGCCCTCAACATGACGTGCAGAAAATTTCAATCAACAATGACATTTCTTGCTCTGCAACTTAGTGTTGTGAAGAGTTATTACCATTCCTGTTGTGAGCCGTGTTTGGGTCCTAATCCATAGTTAAGGAACCCATGATTTCAATCCTTTTAACCACACAGCGAGAGTGAGAAATAACCCACACTGTGTGTAGTAGCCTGTGTGCAGAACACAGGCAAAGAAAAAAAAAGAAAAAGCTGTCAAGGCCCACAAAAATAAGTTTAAATGCTTTTAATGGAGCGGAGTGTGTCGTATCGCTTTGGTGCCTGCCAGTAAAAGCTCCTTCTGGGTGTGCAGTGGGAGTATCGCTGAGGGTCCAGTGGGCTACTAATGGTGTGGCTTGGGAACAGAGTGTATCAGAGGAGAGAGAAGAGAGAGAACACACAGATCACACAGGGCTCACACTCTGACACCACACACACACACTCTTCTCAGAGCTCACACACATCGCACTGAGACGATCCTGCAGGACGACTCAGAAGCGCACCACTGACTGATAATGTTGAATCAGCGAGGGTGTGACATCTGAGTGTGCAGGTGTAGTGTGTGTGTGTGTGTGTGTGTGTGTGTGTGTGTAGTTCCTCAACAGGGGATAACAGCTGGCACGCTGAGAGCCCCATGAAGCCATAGAGGAATGATCATTATGCAAACACACATGCTTGTCTGCGCAAACACACACATACACACACACACACATTCCTGCATATCCCAGTGAAATTATATATAAAAAAAGCTGCACCTCTAAACTCACATGTTTAGAAAATACTGTCACAACCCCGGAGAACTAATTATAAATATGCGTAAAATGAATATGCATAATGACTATACCCCACTTGCACCGATAAAGGAAGAACCTCAGAGAGCTAAAGCTGCTGTGCCGAGTGTATGTGTGCAGGTGTGTGTTAGGGTGCAAGAGTGTGTGTGGTGTGTGTGTGTGTGTGTGTATGAGAGAGTGTGTGTGTTCCTCTCTTCTCCCTTTAATCTCTGCGTATAGGGGCAGTGGTGGGAATCTGCACACCATGCTAAATCGATACACTCTCGCCTTCTTTAGTATGCCTCCGTGTGTGTGTGTCTGTGTGTGTGTCTTAGTATGCAGCTCAGAGAGAGACAGATAGAGAGAGAGAGAGAGAGAGAGAGAGAGAGAGAGAGAGAGAGAGAGAGAGAGAGAGAGAGAGAGAGAGGTTACATAAGAATAAAGAGGGACACACTTAAGTGGTTTTGACCTTGGGTACATCTCCCCCCCTCCCACACCAGTGGCTATCTAAATAAATAAACTTTATTTCAAGCCTTAAGTGTGGACATGAGGGTTTGATATGTGTGTGTGTGTGTGTGTGAACATGAAGCTGATGCGTTTGTTCATATAGATTAAGAGCCTCAAAGAGAAACGGCATCAAACCAAGGGGACTCTGGGATTCTCTCTGCCCCCCCCCATCTCCATCTTGTCCTCCTCTTTTTTCATCTCTTTCGCTACTTTCTTTTGTCTCTCCATCCTCCTCTTCCTGCCAATCTCTCCCTAACCTCCTTTGTTCTCTGCTTGTCTGTCCATTCTTCTGCCCTGCTTAGTTTGGCCTGCTTAAATCTACTCCGCTTAAATCTATCTCTTTCTCTCTCCCCCCACCACCCCCCTGCCCCCGTGTATCTCCTCATCCGTCCGAATACATCCTTCTCTCGCTCAGATTTTCTTCAGCTACTCTTCTCCTTTCATCTCACACTCGTTTTTTTCTGCATCCCTCCTTCCGTCCATTCTCATCCCTCATTCTGAGTGACCGCTGGTCCCCCAGGCTGTGAGCACATCAGACTGGCAAAGCTCTATCTTCCATCACCCGCCACCTCCCTCCCTCCCCTCCGCACTCTCCATCTCTTTCACTCGCTCTCTCTCACTGCTGGCAGCATTGGCAGCATGACAGTGCTTTCCCAGGGCAAGGCCTTATGTAAACAGCCCCATAGCACCGAGCAGTGTGTGTGTGTGTCTGTGTGCATATATGTGTGTGCGAATGAGCGTTAAATTTCCTACTATGCGTTCTTGTGGAGAGACAAACAAAGATGGGGACAGAGTGCATTTGTATGTGAGTTGCATCGTGTGTGTGTCAGAAATGCCTGTTTAATCGCTGGAGGTCAAAGTCGCTCAAAGTGGCTGATGGAGCACACAGATAAAAGGTTAGGATCTCTCTGTACCCACCTTCTGAGAGAGAGCGAGGCGCGCTCGCTTACATTTCCCTTTCTTTTTTCCGCCGGCGTGTTTTTTTTTTTTTTTTGCCGATTGAAGATGACACGGTGGCTGCCGTTTGATTGGTTGACAAAGCTGTTTTTTGATTGGCCCCCTAAACCCCCCCCCACAGGGCCCGTCCCAGCCACGCTCTCGGATGACCTTCATGAAAGTTGACCAAACTCCGCTTTGATTAAGCCCCTCCCTCCCTCTTCGCCTCCCCCCTTCCTTCCTCTTCCTCCTTCTCCTCGTCTCCTCATCCCCTCTTGGATTCCCAAACCAGTCGACAGCCTCTCCATGATAATGAACAGCAGCTCAATCTGTGCAACTGACAAAGTGCAGGAGGACACCATAAAGCTTCAGCGGCGAGCTCCGCTTTATTGCAATCTCATCTCAATGAGCAGTGATCAGACCGTCTAAACTGAAATATTAGGGACACACTGCCCTCATCCTGCATGGGAGACGCCGTGGTCCTGAATGCACGGCTCCGGTCTGGAGCTAAATTTTAACAAACGCTGATGACTGAGATAATTCATGCTTGCTGTCTGATGATTTCTTCTGATTCTAAAACTCCGAAACTCTGAGTACGGTGCTGTGAAACCCTTGATGAATTCGCACGCATCATTAAAATGTCCTCCTGACAACGGTTGCTGGGTAGAGGCTGGTGCTCAGAATATGCAACAGAAAAACAACACGGTCCCACGCCAACTTTTGCTCTCTTTCTTTCTTCTTATCTGTCTGTGTTGATATTTTGAAAGCGTAACTTTCTTTTTTCATCTTTATAATGATGCCAACAGCGACGGTGATGCCGGCTCCCTCCGAATCTCTCTGTGGATTCTGCAACAAACTCATCCCTTTTCTTTCTCCCTCTACAGTAACTTTGAGCGTTATTGACAGAAAGGCAAAAAAAAAAAAAAAAAAAAAAAAAAAGACGCCTACTGCCTTCTAAAGATAGCCGGAGAAAACCCTTACGCAGCTTTGAAGTGCTAATTGATGCTATCGTAGTTTGAAGTCCTCGACTGCCGCCAATTTGTTTGCGGTTTATTTTCCAAGAGGAGTAATCTTGATGTAAGACTTTGATCTGTCTGAACCTGGGTCTCTTCACTTTTTCAGCTCCATGTTCTAACACAACTTCCGACCCGGAGCTTATTAACCTTCCCCTTATTTACCTTACCCCTCATTATCTGACTTTATTAAAGATAATAAACTACTTCCCTCCGCCCTGTTCAATGTATAAAAAAAACTGCAATGTCCTCCAACTTGGAGGAAATTAGTGTGATGGTGAGAGGGGCCATCGTGTGTGTGTGAACTCTTATGTGCATAGTTACCTGTGTTCCTGCATCAATTACGCATCTGTGAGCGATTGTGTGTAGTAGGTGTGTGCTTTTGTGAGAGCGCACTTGTGTTCTAGCCTCAATTATCGAGCTGAGCAGAATTTGTGCCTGCACATGACCTGTGTCTATACTTGTGTGGGCGTATGAGTGCATGCATAAGAGGATGCATGAATACCTGTGTGCATGAATAAGTGTGGTGAAACATTAACATCTATGTGTGTGTGTGTGTGTGTGTGTGTTTGTGTGTCGGTGTGGAACAGAGGGCCGGCCCTGTCTGAGAGTGGCAGGCAGAGTTATTCACGGATCACGGCAGACATATGGGCAGACTGGGACCCGCTGAAGACATGCCCTTACTGCTGGGACTGATACAATGAGATAAACAGATGTGGGGGAGGCCACACACATGCACGCATGGAGATATTTGACAGACGCGCACAGAGGCGATTGACAAGCGCACACACGCGCAGAGACTTTGGGGAGGCATATGCACAGTCATGAATGCCCATGCACAAGGAAAACACAAACGCGGGCAGCACACAAGTGATCCACACACGATCCACAGCCGTACCTGCACACCAACCCACCCTCAAAACTGAGATAACATTCATGCAAAATGTGCACATATACAACATGCACACAAACAAGCAGGCAAACAAACCCCTGGAACCTTTGTGGTGTGATAACTCAACGGGGAGCTCTTCATCAGATCCAGTATCCAGCTTATCGTCTCTGTACATTTTCAAACTGTAACCCCTGACTAACTTCCCTATTCCTGGCGGTCGCCCCGCGGCGTTCTCTGTAGGTGCAACCGATACGTCCTCCTTTCTCCAAAACCCTCTGCCTTCCCCCATTCTCCCCCATCTCTTCAAACTTCTTGTCTCCTTGCCAACCCTGTTGACTAGTATGGGGGTGAGGATGCAGCCAAAGGAGCGAAAGGGGAGGTGTTGGGAGTGGGGGGTGGGGTTCCATTCAATATGCCAGCTGTCCTGAGAAAAATACACACAGGCTTGACTGGTGGAATAGTTTTCCCCTTTTCCCCTGAAAGCGTCTCAAATTTCCACCAACTCATATAAGATAACAATAATATAACTGACTCATGTTACGAGTCAACTGTTGACTGTAATTTAGGTCAACTGTTGACTAGACCAAGGTGGTCAGTCAGTCAGTCATTTTCTATACCTGCTTATTCCTCATTAGGGTTGCAGGGATCTGCTGGAGCCTATCCCAGCGCGTTACGGCGAGAGGCAGGGATACACCCCAGATAGTTGCCAGCCAATCGTGGGGCACACACACCATTCACTCACACCTACGGGCAATTTAGAGTTGCCAATTAACCTCAGCATGTTTTTGGACTGTGGGAGGAAGCCGGAGTACCTGGTGAAAACCCACGCAGACACAGGGAGAACATGCAAACTCCACACAGAAAGGTCCCAGACCCCGGACCAAGGAGGTCTTGAACCTGAGACCTTCTTGCTGTGAGGCTAACCCCTGCGCCAGACCTAGGTGGTATGACCAAAATTTTATATTATTATTTATATATATTTTTTTATTATATCGGTATCACTGTATTTGATGGCATTTTTTTCATGCATGACTAGGTGTCAACCCCAATTCATAATAGTTTAGATAGGGGTGGGCCCGAATGGTTGATTAGTAGAATCAATTGTGTTCCTGCTTGGTTGGAACAAAACTGCACCTGCAGTGGCTCTGCTGGACCAGGGATTCCTAACTCATGGTTTAGAGGATATTTACTATAATAAATTGGCTTAAAATGACCAGACTAGTATTAACACAGGTTTGAATGGTCCCAAAAAATGCTGCTGTTGAAGTTGTAGGCCGCTCGGCAAACACGTCTTTGAGTGAAGTTTGACTCGGTAATGTTACCTGCAGACGTAGAAAAGGACACAGATCTTAGTTTCATTGATTCTTCACATTCTAGGACATGTTTGTGACTGAGGTGGTGAAGCTAATTGCTCAGGTTGCCTCCTGTGGCTATAACTTTAGACTAAATTTACAGATTATGGTTGTTTGATCATTGGATCTTTTTAAAGCTGAAGTACATCCACACAACCAGCACGGCTCCTCGAATTGGGGTATATGAAAAATTCATATCATTAAAAAACATCAGTATTCGGTATGAAATGTTATACTGCCCAGCCCTACTCTTGACTGTCAACTTAGGTCAATAAGTAGAGATCGGCCATTTGTAAATGGCAAAACAACCAGGCCAGGACGAGAAAGTATAAACTATTATGCATAAGCACTAAAAAAGATCCTGTAATGTTACTGTCAATCACTTAATTAATCCGTATCTGACTTAATAATACTCATCTCATATGCTTGTGTCTGGTTCAGGTGTTTTCAACCCAAATCCTGGAGTTGAACTGAGTGGACTGAATTGTCTGTATCACTAAATAAATCCCTCGCTCTGAGCCTCAGAGCTCACTAGTCGCTACAGTAAAATCTCCACCGTCAGCTAAGCTATGATGTAAAGCAAGTCCCTCCCTGGTTAACAGCTTACTGAAAGACCCTGGAAACCACAGCAGCAATCATGGTGTAATAACTTTGCTACCGTTAGCGGGTTACTACGCTGTGAAGGTGATCAAAAAGCACTTAAATAAGCATAGAAGCATCAAAAGCAGCACCTTAAAGGAATACATTGACATTATGGGAAATTGGCATGAGCTATTCTCTTTCTTGCCAAGAGGTAGATGAAAGGATAGAGATAAATCATGTCTGTGCATCAACTATGGAGTTACAATCTATTATTTTTTCTTTGCATCAACTTTTCAAGAAGGAAGACAGGTAGCAGCACACTAACAGAAATGTGAAAAATGGTGGTTTTAGATGGTGTTTTCCCAGTGTTTCCTGTCCTAAGCTGGGCCGACTGCCTCTAAGGCTCCAGCTCTATTCTTAATGCATAGACATTAAAGTGGTATTGATTTTCTCATTTAACTCTCAGCGAGAAGCAAAATGTCAAACTATTCCGTCGAGGTCAAGGTGTTCATCGTCTGCACTTTGAAAGGCAACGTGACAACTTGGCTTAGAATGAAGAAAAAACATGTGATCTGAAATTAGAAACCTCTAATGTCAGAAGTAATGGCGTTTGGCTGAAAAAGTGGCTGTAATAAAGCTGAAAAGAACTTGCACAATTGCTCTAATGCTTATAAAGTTTCTTTGTGCAAAACAAAATATGAACTCCAAAAAAGTAGGTCTCCTTTAACAAACCATGTTCAAAGAACTCTAGAACCTTCTCTGAAGTCTTTCCTTCGAAATATCCACAAGTGTAAAAAAGCAAAGCAGTTCCGTTTGCACATGTCCCACTGATTTTTGACCTCTACCAAGATTAGAAACATTTGCATTACACAAGAGACAGGAATAAAGGGCAAAGGAGTCAAAAGTAGGAAGATTAAGAATGAGAAAAAAAAAGAAGAGAAAGGTAGAGTGACCTGAGTGTTTTATCAATTCTAGTTTGTGGATTTTTTTATTCAGCTTCTTCTTCTGGATAAAGACAAGGAGAGAAGTAAAAGAAGAAGAAGAAGGAATCTGTTATGATGCACCTGGGGACCAGGTTTAGAAAGCCTGTGAGAGAAAAACACTCTGCTGTGTTTCTATATATATATATGTGTGTGTGTGCGTGTGTGTGTGTGAGAGAGAGTGTGTACATATGCTTGTGTAACTTGTGCCTTACTGTGTGTGCGCCACCAATGTTTCTATTTTGGTATTTGTGCTGTGTGTGCGTAAGACAGATAAAGTTTGTGTGGGAGATTGAGAAAAAGGAATTGAAAGACAGAGTGAAAAGAGGTGAAGATCGACGGATATAGAGATAGGTGAAGAGCCGGAGAGATAAACTGATGGAGATAGATGGCTTTAGAGAGGTGGAAAGATGGAGAAAGTGATAGAGCGAGAGAGAGAGAGAGAGAGCCACTAATTCAAGCAGCAGCTAATGCACACACCCATGAAGACCTGGAGCTTCCTCTCCAACTACAAAGGAGTGTGCTCTGTTTTCCTCTGAGGATGCCCAGCAGCACTCCCAACACTGTGAGGTCTTTGTTTCTCTCGTTTCCTTCCCCCTCTCCATCGCTGCTCCTCTCTTTTTCCGCATCTGTATAGCCTACACCTCCTAATCCTTCCTCCTTTCTTCCGCTTTTATTTATTCATTTGCTTCTCACCTCCCCGTTTTCCTTTATCCTCTTTCGTTTTTTCCTCACCTCTCTGCCGCTTTATCCTCCCCTTTCTCTCGCTTCTCTCCACCCACTCTCTGTCAGTATATCCTTCTTGTATTGTATCAGTGTGGATTTGGACTGTTTGTGGTGTAAAACATCATGTTCCTTATTCTGTGTATTACATTGCGTCAGAGTTAATGACTGTTTACTTTGCTGCAATTATTCATGTACCCCACTCACTCACTCACTAACACTGACGCATACTGTTTAGCGGAAGTCTTTATTTAAACTCAAACTCTGCCTACATGCGTTTGTATACTGGAACAGATTTTTACTAGTGTGTTTCCAATTAAGAGAAACGTTATCACTGCTGAATATGATATTTTAGACAATAGTGGGTTCCAAGTTTGGCGAATGTCAGTCAGTCAGTCATTTTCTATACACGTTTTTTCCTCACTAGGATCATGGGGGGGTTGGCGAATGTCTTTTTCCTTTTTCAACAAATCCTCCCGTGTACATAACTAAAGTGGTGTGAGATTGACCAGCTGCACAAAGCCCTGAGTTCAACCCAATCAACATGGATGAACCTTTGCTCAACCTCACTAATGCTGGTGTGGCTGGGAATGATTCATACAGCCAGGTTACACACTCCACTCTACAGAAAGTTTATCTTGATGAATGACAGTTATCTATTTTAATAGCAAAGAACCCCTATTATGAAAAACACTGTTTTCCTGTTAACTCACAAACAAAGAGATTGTGTGTTTGTGTGATTGGGTGTTTCTGTAGGGGAGGTGGGTAATAGTAATAATTTCTCAGAGTGAGTGTGTGAGACAGCAGACTGCATTGCTGCTGCAGGCCACATGCTTTTGGGCCATAATATCATGCGAAATTTCAACAGGGCACAAACATTAAAATATAAAAATTTATAAAATTGAAAGAATGAAAAATAAATGCTAAGGATTTGGGGATTTCGCTGCTGAAACACTGTGTCTACTAGAGATGTGCGGATGGCCTATTATTTCATCACAAAACACATCATCCGCTCGCCATCCATCCACACCAATGTTTTTTGACCAATTTTCAAAACCACACCCACTCTCCATCCACAATTTTAGGTTTATTACACACTGCTGATGCAAGACTAGAAGGTTCTTGCCTGTTCTTGAAAGGATGCTGATATATTTAAAGGCTAACGTCCACAGGATAGCCTGGTTTGGGGTTTAAGGCATTTGTGATGTACCAAGTTAGACGTACCCATCATGTGGCTGTCAGGTACATAGACAGCTTTGCAATCTTTGCAAATAACATAACCTGCACTAGTGTCATCTTTATTTACTTCTTCATAAAATTTGACCCATGCAGCATTTTCACCTTCTTTTTCTTTTGTCTTCAGTTCTCTCTTTCTACCGAACTACCTTTGCCTGTTCTGTCATCTTCTCTGATAAACAAAATGCAGCAGGAGACTGCCCTACGTAAAAAATAAATAAATAAAATCCTGCCTGATGTAAATTGTATTCCAAAGTGTGCTCGGATGCAAGTAATGATATTTAACAATGTGTAGATAATTTTCATTTGATTGGTTAAACAGCCACCCACCTGAATTTAATTAAAATATATTTTTTCTGTCACACCGGGCCCAAGCCATGGTTCAATCGTAGAATCTGTGGCTGTATCCACCAACCTGCATCTCTAGTGTCCAAATACATGCGGCCATACATTTTTCCCCCCATTTTCATATAGTAGTTTTTTTGAAGAGACAGAAGAACCATAAACATCCTTTCAGACATGCAACAGATGTTGTCAGGTAAACATCCAGACCAAGGTTTGATATGTATGTTTAATGAACATCTTGTTTCCTTACTAAGGTCAGTGAAATATGTTTTTCCCCTGATCAAAGGAAAAAACTGCTAAATAAACTAAAGCTCTGTGAATGACTACATTTTTTAGAGATTCTTGTCATGTCAGATCAGTGTATGAAAAAGAAAACAATTTTCTCCTTCCAGCACTGTGAAAAACATGGATGAATAAAGGGAACCTTTTTATAACAGGAATTTTGCTTGTGCACTGTCTAACTCTCAATGTTAAATGTCAGAAAGATGGATAAAGTGCCCCTCACACTCAATGGTCAAAGATTTGAGGCTTTAATGGAAAAATAAGTTCATATTCATCTGTTGCAGCCTGTGAGAGATCAGTGGGCATTCTTTTCCCTTCAAGCAAGAACTTTCCTCCAGCAGAAAGACATCAGCTGCCAAATACTGTGCGAGCAGGCAGTTCTTACCGTCAAAGTCTCGTCAGGTCAGGATAAAGCTGTGAGGAACGTTGACCTATGTATAAATGGCGAAAAGCCATCACTTTATTATACGTTATAGATCGCATGTCTGAAAAAGAACTTACATGACTGACAGCACAGATTGCCAAAGTGGGAATAAAACAGGTGCTTCAGAATTTCCGTCTGATCACTTTGTGCATTTGTACCTGCCAGTTAACCTGATTCAGATTCCCAACACCTCCTTTGGTTTGCTTTGCTCAGTCTGATTCATTTGGGTTCTCATTGTTTTTCTACATCTCTAATTCCCCCGTATTTTTTTCTTCCCCTCTCTTTCATCCTCCACATCCCCCTCTTTCCAACAGCCCCCTGCTTTTCTTGGTAATCCTAAATCGGGTGAATGGAGATAGAGTTTTCTCATTCTCTCCCTTGGCCTCTCTGTCTTTTATTCCCCCTCAAATCTAAAGCTTCCTCTGCCCTTCAATCCGACAGGATGCTCATGCGAGACTTTTCAAAATGCACGCACGTCCAAGCTAACACAAATTAGGCACTTAAAGGGACGGATGCTCTAAACATACACACTACACGGAGGCATCGACATACACATAATGGTTCCCCCGAAAGAGTTCTATAGGGGGAAATTTGCCCAAATTCCTGCCTCATCCCAAACATTCCCGGCCAAGTCCAGCCTACTGCCTGCTCAATTCCTGCCGGCATCGTCCAATCCTGCTCTCCTTTCACCGTCGGAGCATCAGAGGAGCCAATCAGATTAGTTGTGGAGAGGAAATCGGAGAAGGTTTGGCAGCGGGTCCATCAAGCCTGCGTTTCCCTTTCATGTTCCTCTTTCACCCGCACTCTTCCTCACACACACACACATGTATACACACACACACATTGAGAGATACACACATGCAGGGGACAAGAAAGAGAGTTGCCCTGGGAGACAGAGGCCTGGGTGAAAGAAGGATGCTGGCAGTGAAAGGGCCTGACCCATCTTTTGGCAAAGAAGAGCCTCTCACCCCCCTCTAATGCACTGAAAGGAACAGCTCAACAATGCAGGGCAAAGCATTCTGGGTGATCCCTGGACCCCTGCACGTGCCTTCACGGGGGAAAAGGAGACAGGGCCGTGCATGTGTCTTGGTGTGTGTATGTGTGGAAGCAGAACTCAAGTCGTGGGATCCGCTTCTTCTCCTTCTTCGTTTTTGCCAAGACAAACACAGAAAAACCAAGAAAATCCTCCCTCCTTACCTTCTCCTCCCTCCAAATTACAGCTCTGATTGTTTCGCAGCAATCTATATGCAAACAGTGTCACGATAAATAAAGTAAAAGAAAAACTTCTGACGTGTTTTGAGGATGATGAATGGTGACGACAGGCTGTAAGTTGCTGGGAGTCGGAGGAAATGAGTTTTAAGTGGATGCCGACAGCTCCGCTCGTTGATAGCTTCTCTGGGAGGGAGACTTCAGCGAGCCGCCGACACCTGTCCGCTCCACTTAGCACTCCTCCTGAACGCGCTTGATTTGGGAATGGGTGTCGTCTCCCTGCTGCCCTCCCCCCTCCGCGTACAGTAAATATATATTTCCCTCGTCCCCTCTCTCGCTTTCATTTCAATCTCCCCTCACGCCTTTTAGCAGGTATGACAGCCCTAATGTCTCAGACCTGTGGAAAACACTCAAGCTTTGCCACCGGATCCGTGCGGGGGAACAGGGGCCGTATGTAAATCTATATCAGGCAGAGCATATCTGCGGCGCTGGGCCCCGCCTGTGTCGTGGATCGATACAGCGTCTGTGTTTTATTAATAACTCTAAACGATGCTGTGCTCAGTCAGCCATTTATCAAACGCGCCTCTTTGCAACCCAGTCTCCAAACTATCATTTCTCCACCCCCGTTTTTTCCTCTGCCTGCGTTAATCAGCAACTCCGTAACTTCTTTATTAGATCGGTTCTTTATTAAAGGAACATTCTGCAGCATTTAAACATTGCTGATGTGAAGAGATGTGACCGCCCATTAGGTTTCTATTTATTTCCAGCCTGTCACACATTGGTAGACAGAAATGAAGTACATAACTCGAGTGCTTATGTACAATGAGGTATTTCACATTCATTAGACCTTGGTTCCAAAAGCATTATTATTATTTTCATGTATTAAGTCACTGATTTTGTCCAAAGTCTTTGCATTTCCTTACTTTATTTGTTTGCCTATGTTTCCTCATTGGTCCTACAAGGAAGGAATTTCATGTGTTTTCAAAGTGTTTGATGCCCTAAGAAGACCACATTTCCCATGAGTCTCCCTGCGCCCTGTTGCTGAATCATAGCTACCTGTGCCGGGTGTTTTGGAGATAGAATGATGGCTCAGAACGATGTAATTATATTACATTTTCTCTCTATATCTGTCTTCGTCTGTCACTTGCTACCTCCTGCTCACACTGTCTCTTGTCGGCTGAAGTAAATCACTTTGTCATTCAAGTTTTCACTGACCCAACCACAAAATACTAATCAAAAAATAAACTACATAGAAGAAACGTTTTTCAAAAATGGACATATAAACAAGTTTGGTAGATTATCGCACATTAAAATAAGACTGTTTCAAAAATAAACTCCTCTGGGTCAGCTATTATTTTGGATAATACATATTTTATTTTGCATGGCAACCTGCTTCATTTACATCACTTCTACCATTATTCTTTCTGGCAGCAGTATATGACTTTATATAAAATATATTTCACTGTTTTTACCCTATGACAATTATTTGAACACCAGTGACTGGTTTCTGTGCAGTTTTGAATGCAAAACATATGATGGAAACACTTGCTAACACTTACAAGTGACATTACTGAATTAATCTTTGTTTGAGGTGAAACACAAACATGGATGTGTGTTTACCAGGCAGGGAGTTTGTAACGAAAGATGCTGTTTAGCTGCATTGTGGGAAATGTAGGATCCAGTGTTTTTAGCTTGACCAGATCTAGGGTATAAAAGTTAGGATATTTTGGCTTTAAATATTGATATACGCATACAATATACACTACAATATACACTACTCAAATTAAGTTAAGGATTGTTATTTACATGATTACTTTTCCTATTTGGTGTGAATTTTAATGAAATAAGTAAATGTTCCCATTAGTATTAATAATAATCCTGAGAACACCATTTTCATTAGTTAAATATTTATTATAGCCAAAATGTATGAAATCCACAGTCTCTCACAATATTTCTAACTTATTATGAGTAGTGTATATTAACTTTAGATACGCAATACTAAATCTCTGGAGTGCTTAATCTGGAGCTCATTTCTCAAAAGCCATTTGTGACTACTGCTTACATGCAAAATCCTGTTTCACAAATGACTGTCGCTAGCAAATTGCAGATCAATTTGGCGCATGTTCATGCATATGCTGCAAGAATGGTGTTTGTTAATTAGTAAGACAGTTTCACTAAGTTTCACTAATGTTGTTGTGGTGCAATGCAGAATATTCAACTCAATCTATAAGGTGATGTAACAAAAATGTTTTTGACTTGATGTTCACTGTGATGGATCACACAATATAAGTATGTTTTAAGAGTTAATTGATTTTCATACAGTATAGATAAGAATGAAACCAGTATCTGCCTGGAAATGTGTGTGTGTGTGTGTGTGTGTGTGTGTGTATGTGTATGTGTATGTGTATGTGTATGTGTATGTGTATGTATATATATATATATATATATATATATATATATATATATATATATATATATATATATATATATTCTACATTCTAAATAAGCAGAAAAAGGTATGTAAAAAGTAAGTTAAAAAGTAATAAAAAGAAGTAAATTCCAAAGTCCTATAGGTCAGGAAGGAAACATTCCTATGTATAACATGCTGTTTGTGGCTCTGATGTTAAGTTTTCAGAGCTGTGGAAGCAGAACATGAGATGTCTGTTCTGTGTTAAAGTGTTACAAATATTCAATTTGTCAGAGTGGAGAAGCGGAGCAAAGTGCATCTGAGAGGATGTTCACCTGACACCTACTTGTGGGTTTAAGAAATGGGGGGGAAACACAGAGGGAGGGGTGAGAGCCACAAAATGGAGAGAACCATAAACGGAAGGTGGAATTAGACCGAGGAAACATACAGACTGAGAGGGGAAAAGGAGACGGGAAGAGAAAAAGACAGGAGGGAGAAGAGGAGGGGAAAAAGGGACGTTAAGAAGGTGGGAAAGGAGGAGGGAAAGACAAATTGAAAGAACAGGGTTAGAGGTGTTCTATGCCGCCTCTCACAGCTTTAAGACTCTCATTAGCAGTATTGATTCATGGCTTTTCAGGTCTTTAGCAGTCAAATGCTCATGACACACACAAACACACACACATATTCTGCTGCACTGCTGCACACATATTCAACCTTCCCTTCCCACACACATACACACACACACATTGAGGTATTATAGGACAGTTATAAAGTACCACGTGGCCCGCCCTCACATAACACTGAAATTTCAGCTCCATAAATAGCAGAGTATGCATTTTTAATTGCTCCCTGCACTGGCGCCACATGAACAGTCAACATTGGTAAGGTGGTCTTAGCTTTTTTACTCAATGTATTTCTAATTTATCAAAAATTGTAAATATAATTTGAAATACTTTGTTGCAGGCATTAATTCTTTGAGACCAGGTTTGTCTAAAAACTTTTGGGAGAAGTGGATCAAGGTGAAACCATGTATAGCCTATTTTTTGAAGTTATGACTTTCAACCAATAGCTTTGAACCTTCATCTATATATACACAGATAGCCTAGATAGACGTACATATATATATCAGTATCAGTATTTCTGGAATGCAAATTACTTGGACCCTAGTTTGAAGCAATTGAACATCTAAAACATACACTCATATACACACACACACACGTGCATGTTGGCAGCTAAACTAAAAGGTTATTGATGAATTAGCAGCTTGTGCATTCAAGCAGCACCAACGACTAATAGGAGCAACACCTCTTTAAATGCCTTTCTCATTCACTAAAGCAGCACGTACACACACAAATATGTTCTAAACAGCTCTCTCGATCTTCTTAAACAGCTCTTGATTGGACGTTGTCGCTGACTATGCGATTTTTCTTGTGGCCTCAGTGTGTGTGTTGGTGTGTGCATGCATATGTTCTAGCAATATCTATTGTGTATTGATTTAGTTTAGTGGAGCTAAAACAGCATTTAACAAGACTCAAAGTGACAGAAAGCACAGTAAGACCACTAATGCCTTGTTAACCTTCTTACTCATATGATGCATGTAACACACTCTGACATGTATACACACACGGGAGAGATTCGTATGCACTGCTGTAAAAGGGTAATGTAACTACTTAAAGAAACACATACACACATACATACAAACACATTTTCAGTATTACATGCTAGAAACACACAAACACACATATGCATTACAAAGGCTTCTTTTCATTCCATTTTCACATTTTCACCCAGATATTATGTCTTTATGGGTCCACAGTCTTTCTGCTTTTCTCGTCGCAAGAATACGTTGTTCTCAGAAGAAAGGAGGTCCATTTTTGGAGACATTTAGTATTCAAAAGTGAAGTGGAAAAATGGGGAGAAAATGCAAATGAGCTGCTGCTGACTATACACCAGCATCAGCATCCCTCCAAGTAAGTAAAAAAGATAAGAATTGGTTCCTACTACTTGTCTGTGCATGGGAAAAATGTTAGAAAACAAATTTACACTGATATTTAATTTTTATTGCTATAAAAAATGTTTAAAAAACAGCCCTTAGTCATCTTATTTTACAAACAGATACATACACATGGGCTACCAAATGCTCAGACACACACACTCACTCACACACACACACACATTCTGTAAGATGCATGACATGCAGTTACAGTACATTTACACACACACATTCTCTCCAGAGGGGTCCGGAGGTAGCTGGCAGCTGTTCTGACTGTTGAGAGGCAGGGGTGGGGGTACTCTATTTGTGTGTGTGTATGTGTGTGTGTGTGTTTCCTATGAAGTGATAGACGGCTCCTGGCTTGAAGGTGTGGAGGAAGGCTGGAGTTGTGGTTCCCAGAGGAGTGATGCATGGATTCCCTTCTTCTTACTCTGTTGTCTGGCCTTCATTTCGCTACCTTCACCCCCTCCCCCTTCACACCTCTTCTATTTATCTCTTGCCACATCATTCCCAGACCAAGATGTTATGTTCTCCTGTGAGCATTTTCATTGACTAATTTTCCTATCCTACTCCTTGTGCTTATGTGTATGTGAGTATGTGTGTAAAAGAGGAGCAAAGACTGACAGGATCAAGCTGGTTTGAACTTGGTAACCTTGCTGCACTGCAGATGTCCTCTAGTGGTAACTCTAATATAATCACAGATATACAGTGAATGTTTGTTTTGTTTTATTGATTCCATACTCCTGCAGAGCCCAGACTCCTCCTAAAAACTTTCCTGATTTTTTTCCAGATAAAAAGACCACATCAACTCCTACACCAGAATATCATGATTACTAATTATTTTCATATCATTTGGGAGTTCCTGTAATTACCACCTTCTAACTTGTACCGTATATTCTGTTCACATCAACATTCAAGTCGCATTATAAGTCTGAAACCACCTATGGTGCTATATACTCAATCTCTTTCCTATTATATTAAGTTATGCTTGTATACTACCAATTTGCAGCACTAAATACATTAAATAAGGAATTATGTTTGCTGTCAGCACAATGTGGATGTCTGCAAAGTTGGTAGCAACTAAAACATGATAAAATGTTGAAAATGTCTAAATTACAAGAGAGCTTGTATTTACTTTCATCAGACAGTTAACAGAAACCAAAAGCTTTCTCTAGCTGTAACCAGATATAGGCTCCCAGATGGTCTTCACTTTCACAGTTTTGTGTTTTTCAAAGTTCTGCTCGAAAGTTGACTTTCACAATAAATCAATAGCATATAAACTGGATGAGACTGTCTGGCACAGTACCAAACTGGTCCCACCTAAAGGACAGATAACTGTCTACTTAGTGTCCAGTGTTTCCTGTAGAAAACATGTTAGGCAAGGTGGTGAGAGGGTATGAGACAATAATAATAATGTTATAATTTGTGTTAGTTTATAAATAAATGGATTTAGGCCCAGATTCTGTTCTGTTAGGTGATAGTGCTGGGATTTCCTGAGGGTCTGTGAACCTGTCTTGGAGTTAGGTGTTGCAGCTAGTGTGTAGAGTGTAGTTATCCTCTAAAAGGAGAAAAGACACTCAGCAGCACTCATGAACTTTTCTTACTAAGTTTGTTGTTTTGGTGTTGGCTATTTCCACAGTAGCCTGTGCTAACGTGAGGAATAAAGCAGCAGCTAAACTGACTAACGTCTTAGCATGTGGTTTTTGAGAGATGTTAGAATTCTTTGCATGTGAGGATATAAAAAAAATGTTTTCCCTCAGAGGGACGTAGGTGAGGCGGAGGGCATTTGTTGTAGAGGCGGCTGCCTTAACTATAAAGCTTGACGGGAAACATGAACAATGTCTGTAAGGAAATTTACATCTGAGTGGACAAAATGACCTGTGATGTTCCCCATGGTTCTATTATTGGGCCTCATCTGTTCAACATCTACTGGCCCCCAATAACTAAAATTATGGAAAACTACAAAATATGTTGCCACAATTATGCCGATGATGCACAAATTTACATAACTATATCGACAGGGGACTATAATCCCATACAAAGACTGAGTAGTTGCATTGAAAAAATCAATTATTGGATGTGCCAGAACCTTTTTTTGTAGTATAGAAAGTTCAAATTGTTTTGAAGCCAAAAAAGAATGATTAATAGTCAGTGCTCAGTTCCAATCAGGAATGATAAAAAAACATAAAGCAAATTAGAATTCTTTTTGCCGTCATGGACTTAGACCTGAATTTCAACAGCCACATTAAAACTATTATAAAGTCAGCCTACTATCACCTGAAGAATATATCAAGGATTAAAGGACTTATTTCTCAGCCAGATTTTGGAAATACTGTTCATGCATTTATCTTCAGCACACCGCACTACTGTAACGCTGCCCAGATCTGAGACCAAAGAAGTGGATCACATCACTCCTGTTCTGAGTTCTTTACACCAGCTTCTGGTTTAGCAAACATTTTGCTGTAGTTATAAAGCACTGAATGGTTTAAGCCAAGATACATTTCTGATCTGCGGATACATTATGAAGCATCCAGTCCTCTCAGGGTGTCTGGGACTAGTCTGCTTTGTGTCCCCAGAGTCAGAACTAAACCTGGAGAAGCAGCTTTCATGCCCCACATATCTGGAACAAACTCACAGAAGACTGCAGGTCTACTGCAACTCCCACTTCTTTTAAATAGGACTGAAGACTTTTCTATGTGCTGCTGCCTTTTATCAAATCAAATAATCATCCATTTCTTACACTGCACTGTAACTCTTAGCATTTTAGTTTGTTTTACTGTACTTTTTTCTTCTATTTCTTTTAACTCTTTAATGACCATCATAAAATATGTGACTGCCTTTAATTGCATTTGAATGTCCTTTTAGAATGTGTTTCTTTTGCACTTTCTTAATGCTTTTAATGTTTTATGCGAAGCACTTTAAATTACCTTGTTGTTGAATGTGCTATATAAATAAACTTGCCTTGCCTAAACAGAATTTCTAAGAGTTGATAATTACCTCACATCAGCCGAGTTCTAGGTAATTAAATGCTAATTCTATGGATTTATGTATATTGACCATGCACAGTATTCTTTAATACCACCTCTGCAATCCTACAGCCTGTGTGTCCACAACATTTTATTGTAAAAGGTCTGCAGTTTATGTTTCCAGGAAATAAAATTGTAATAGTGTAAGTAAAATAAATAGAAAGACCTCCATCTGATTAATTCTAATTAAATCTCCCTAAATATTAGACACACAAATAATGCAATATATGGATAATTATGTTCAAAGTTATACATTATCATAACCTAATATTTCTTTCTCTCTTTCTTTCTTTCTTTTTTTCTTTAATTAGTAGCATGTTACATAGGACACTTTGTGGACCAAGACCAACTTAGAAAATAACAATCATTGTATGTTAAATGCAGTGTGGAAATGTGTCAAACTCTGCTCATACATCATTCTGCAGAGTGAAGCTCAAACATTTCAGCTGAAGGGACCAGAGGAAAAACACATTTCTGACTGGAGGGGAACTTTAAAACTGCCTTGCAGTTCCTGTGTATTTCTCCTCTGATCACTAATTGAAAACCTGCACTCACAAAAATGCACACTTCCATTTTCATCGTGACTTTTTTGTCTGAGGCCATCAGCTGCCCACATACCGTTGTTTAATTGAAATATATCTCTAAGACATACGTTAAAAATGTGTTCTTGTTCTTCCAAACTAGACAAGAAGATATATTGGACATGACACGCTGTTTTAAACCGCCTAATTAGCCGACGGAAAAATGTTGAAATGGAAACATAAAAGCTTCCAACAGGACAGTGATGATTTAATAATACTCTGTGAGTGAAAGTGATAAAAAACGACTTGCCTCTGTGATCTGCCTCTAATCCACATCTGATAGCAGCAGTAAATACCAGAGCTCACAAATGAGGTTGAGAGGATTCCTCCAGTGACTTGTTTTTTATTCAACTCATCACTCTTGCATCTTTCTCTCCCTCCTTCTCGTGTCTCTTCTACATTTTTTTTTTGTCAATAAAATAGAGAGTTATTTAGTTACAGTGGCATGGGAACACTTGCCACTGTAAAATTGACTTGTAGACACTTTTTAAGTATCTGCTGTGTGTATCCTTCTCTGTCTCTTGCTCACTCCGTCCGCTTACTTTTCGTGATATAGGGAGCTGCTGCGGAGCGAGCGGCGCAGCACCAGATATCATATTTCAATATCCAGCTCTATTTCGATGCATCTTTTTCTGCCTTCTCCCTCCTGTTTGCTGTCTATTAAACAGGGAGCTATTTAATACATTGACAAAGAAACTCTAAACTGGCAGCAATGACATTCTTGTTTTTCTTCCTTTGATATGTTTTCCCATGGATATATCTCTGTTTTCTCTGCTATACCTTCTGCCAGGTACACAGAGAGCTAAGATCTGTCCTCCTCTGCCTCCTGACCATTGAAGTGAGTACTTACAAGGCACAGCCAGTGAAAACGCCAAATTAGCTTGGAGACACTTTCTCCCACTTCGATCTCTCCTCGCTTTTCTGTCTAATAAATAGAGAACCTGGGTGCTTGTATAGCATGTGTCATTGCTTTATTGAATAGAATCAGCCATGGTCACTCGGCTTCCATGGCGACGAAATACCCTCAAAGTAATAAAAACCAACACGTTCCCAGGATAGGAAGCAAAAACATGTCGGAGCTTTGAATTTCAGAGCATCAGGACAGTGTTTATATGTAATGCATTTATATCAACAGCATTACTTTGACTAGTGCAGTGCCAGTTTGGAACTTGTCGATTGCTTGGCCTCTGGTATTGCTGCTTGATGTTTGCTTGAGAACCGCTCATCCAAACAACATTGATCTCTTTTAAAGCAATAAATGACCTGGCTCCAAATTATATATTAGATTTATTGCCAATGTGCTCGGGCGTTCTCTGAGATCTACTCTACTAGAGTTCACAAAATGTGACTAAAGGTGTGACGAGGCATTTTCTGTTGACTGTGGAACTCTTCTATCAAAATAAGACTCCAGCATCCTTTCTGTCCCTTCTTATAATGTTCCTTTATACAAACATTTAGTTTGTGGCTGTTTGTTTTTATGAATGTCATATATATTTAAACTTATTTGACATTGTTTGAAGCACAGTTTTACTGTAGTGTATTTGTAGTTTTATTTTTGTACAGCACTTTGTAACCTTGTTACAGAAGGTGCTATATAAAAAAGTTGCAGACAGACAGACAGGTGGATGGACAGGCAGTAGGACAGACAGACAGTTCTTTCAGTTTAGTTGGATATAACTCCCTTTCCTCTCCCCCCTGGCTTCCATCTATTAAACTGAACTAGAATTTAGCCTAAATGAGTTTTGGGACTTTTTTAATCAAAAAATCTCCCTTGTGCAGTAAGCAATTTGAAGGGGGATGCAATCCCCTTTGTTAGACAAATGACAAAAAAATGCCCCCCCTCCCCCATACTGATAGTATGGGGGAGGGGCGGGGGTGGATTTAGTGGAATATGTTATTCAAGTCTGCCTGACCCATTGATCGTTTATCTGACTGAGGTTTGTGGAAGTTAGAATCTATGGCCCCGACCACAGCTCTAAAATATCAGTAGCCTCACTGTGCTGTGTATTGATAAATCCATGGCGCTGTCTGTGCTGCTGTAGTAGCAAACGGATTTGTGATTGCACCTTTTTCTCTCTGTTCCACCCTTCTGTCACTTTCATTCAGGATCTATAATATTCTCCATTTACCATGAATACACAATTCAATACTATATTTTAGTCTTCATACTTTAGAGAGTATTAACTTCATGATGAAAGTAGCCACTGTACACATAGCGATACTGCTGCCTGTGGTATTACTGTAATATTTCTATGATAATTTAGTAGCAACTGATAATCCTGCATCACTCTTGTCAAACCTACTGCCCATCAGCGCTGCCAGGCATACGATAATTATCATATTTGTACAATAATTTGGCTCTCTGTACGATGTGTAATCAATAATCCTAAAAAGCGGCAGATGTACGATAATTAGACCATTTTATATTATTGCCTGCAAAACAGTTTTTTGTGAACTCTGATCTGACTGTAGTGTGGAAAAATGATGGGACAATTTTTAATTCATGTTAAAAAGATTTTAAAAAATCCATATGTCAAAGCTTGTGAACTTCAAAGTGTAAAAACACTTGTTAAAAGGCTCCAGAATACAGGAAATGACATCCACTCTACTTCAAAAAAAAATGTAGAAGTTAAAAGGAGGAGGAGGAGGACCCCCAGTCCTCTCTATTTTATTGCCCCACATTTTAAATGCTTCCAATATCCTTGTAATCAGTTACAATGAATTTGCACTAGAGTGACTATATTTGACTGTAACACATTAGTGGGCTTGATATTTTGTTTATGACAGGTGTACGATAATTTCCCTCAAAATATGCTAAAATGGAGTCTCTGGTATGATAATCCTATATTTCCCACCTGGTAGCTCTGCTGCCCTTGTGTGTTTCTTCTTCCTTCTGTTCGCAATTTATCATATAGTGAGCCAGCAAACTCCACCATCCATCCACCTACACTATGACATACCGTAAAAAGCATCAAGGTGCTTTTTTTTCGTGTCAATTGAAACATTTCCCCAAGTCTCTTTTCGACCTCCTGTATCTCCCCACCACTCTGCCTGCTGTCCATTAGTGCAGCGGATGTCTACAGCGGTGCAGCACTGGGCTAAACTGTGCATGTAAAGCTCCGATCTCGTTTAGTTTCTTTCCCTCCTGACATGGACTCAGCTGACTGTTCCCAATGCTCACTCACCCATTAGAGGCAGAACGAGTTGATTCTCCATCTCCATCACTCTCTCTCTCTCATTCTCCTTTTGTCTCTACATGTTCTCTTCTTAGCTTGTGCCTTCACCGCTTCCCTTTTTTTCACCTCGCTGGTACATGTATTCCTGCTCTTTCTGCCTCACTTTCTCCTGCTCTTATCTTGTTTTCACGACATGCTTATAGAAGGCTTATAGCTCTTCTCTTTTCTATCTCCATCTTTTTTTCATTGCTCTACATGTCCTCTCCATTACTTTGCTCTCTGCACCTATAGCTCCCCTGTGTTCTCTGTCTTTCTCTCTCCATTTCTTCCCTCTATTACTGTATCTGCATGAGTTGTGGTGGAAGAAATACTCAAGATCCTTTATCCAAGTAAAAATACCATGATGTAATTAATACTTTTTAAACTGATTTTCAGCTTAATGCACTTAGTATCAAATGTACCTGTTTTGCAGACTCACTTTTAAACTGTTGCACAGAATCTATTATTGGATTATTATTGTATATTATGTATAACCTGTAAGGAGCATATTGACATTATGGCTGGTCAAGGAGTAATATGTATAACTAACTTAACAATTTACATAATGCATCACTGGCTCTAATTTTTGCAGATACACCGCAAAATTAAAAGTAATTGCAGGGTGGCCGCAAGGTACATACACATCACACACTGTGGGGAGCAGCAAGTGCCGAAGGGGGCACAGAGAGAGAGAGAGAGAGAGATGTGTCCTCAGTCCACTTTGATCAAGCACGACTGACTTTTAGAGGCTGTAGCGTGCTCACTTCTAAAGATGGAGTGAATATACTGATGTCATATGAAACTCCACAATCTGAGGCTGCCATTGGATCTATGTAATGATTGGTGGACGGGATGAGGGATAAATAATGCTTCAAAGCGATGCTGTGTTTTGCTGAGGGAAAAGGTTCCTTTGAACTTTCTTTGTGTGTCTTCATGCGTGAATCTGAATCTTTCTTGTTCTTTTTTCATACTTTCAGGACTGTCCTTGTTGAAATTCAACTGGCGCTTGAACAATGATAATTTATCATTTATATTAGTGCATATACAAAATAACAGCCTTCTAGGTTGTTTAAAAATTCAGATGCACTTTAAAGATATATAATTTCTGTTAGTGCAGATGAGAAATCAACCATTAAGGCCATTGACCAGACAGTGAAGGGCTTTATAGGAAATCTGTAATTTACAGGAAAGAAGCTATGTTCAGAGTTAAAAAGCTTAGTCTTTTAATTTAGATATACTTCCTTTTTATTCAATCTACATTAATTCTGTGACTTTACATATAAATATTCATTATTACAAGCTTCACTATTAAGAAGAAAAAGTCAACCCAATTAATCAATTTTAATTAATCATGATTGATTAATTGCAAATTAGTCACAGCAAATATTGCAATTGTGGGGCAGTGCAAACCAATTATGTTTAGGGGCACCCAACTGGTGAGCAGCAGCCATGAGTAATTGCACAAGAGTCAGTTTATAGTTAATTTTCATGTGTTGTCATGTGGCACACTGCATGTAACATGTGCTGCAGGTAGCACACTGCATTAAACTGTATTTGAAAGGATGATACCATTCTATATTATTTAAATTGTCAACTAATCAAAACACCAAAACCAACAATGTGTTTAATAGTTCTCAGCTTCACTAACCTGTGTGTAGCAGTCAGTCCAAAGCTACTGTGTACTTATGGAAGATGTAAATCTTTAATAAATGGTCGCACAGTCAGTCAGTCAGTCATTTTCTATACCTACTTATTCCTCCTTAGGGTCGCAGGGGTCTGCTGGAGCCAATCCCAATGTGTTACAGCGAGAGGCAGGAATACACCCCAGATGGTCACCAGCCAATCGTGGGGCACACACACCATTCACTCACATACTCATGGGCAATTTAGAGTCGCCAATTAACCTCAGCATGTTTTTGGACTGTGGGAGAAAGCTGGAGTACCTGGTGAAAACCCACACAGACACGGGGAGAACATGCAAACTCCACACAGAAAGGTCCCAGACCCAGGACCAAGGAGGTCTTGAACCTGTGACCTTCTTGCTGTGAGGTAACAGCACTAACCCCTGCACCACCGTGTCACCCACAAATATACAGATTAAATTTAAAAAAAGGGGGAAAAAAGGCAACCAAACAACCTTTTGACGCCAAAATTAGCTGTATGTGTAGATTATTGACACTGATTAACCTACTAATAAAAGGCATTCGACTCCTCTCACATTACCAGTAGATTACTGTAACCTTTCACAATGAAGACAGGAGTCAGATGTTAGTGGGTGTTAGTGGGTTTTTGTCCAGTGTAAAAGGGATAAGGAGGAGTAGATAGTGCACTATTATCTGCTGTGGATTGAGACACATTTAGTGCTCTGGTGAGTATTTACAGTACTGGGACTGTCTCAAAAATAAATGCAACTGTGATGAAAGAAACATGTCACCCAGTGCAACAGTGTGGCTCATTTATGTATGTTTAATAGGTTTTTTGGATAAAAATGGGAGATGTGTGGTGCAGAGGCACACAGCTGAACCTGGCTTTGGCTACACATACAATAATTACTATGGTAAATTCATAGATGGTTTTGGCCTCTTTGCTTGAATTGCTGACATTGAGAAAAAATATTGAATGTTGAAAGTCTTACTTTAAAAAGTAGAATATTTCCCTCTGAATTTGGTTGAAGTGGCATTAAATTGAAATACTCTACACTTTTTCGCTGTACAGCAATCACCCTTTCTTTTTTCTCACATTCCTTTAGCTTCTTTCTTTTCTCTCATCCCTCCTTTGCACTTTACGCCCCTCTTTCATCCCCCCTCTCGCTCTCTCTCTCTTTTTTCCTCCCACTTCTGTACCTCGTCCTGTCTCCCTCTCTCTCCTCCCCAGAGGGAATGAGTAAGTGTATGGTTGAGTGGAGAAGAGAGGAGGGTCTTGCCCTCCCAAATTCTATTTCAGAAAAACTCGAGCTCAGAGAAGCATGTCTGCCTTCAGAGAGCAAGACGCTGGCCCGCTTTTGGTTTCACAAGCAGCTCGGGAGCGCACGCCGCATTGAGATAAATACGGATCCCAAAACCAATAAGTGCGCTAAAGGAACACAGACGTCAGTTTGCCCCTCGCTTGCTTCCTTTAACACAACGTAATCAAACATAAATATAAGTCAGCAAGCCAGCATTCCCATGCTTATATGCTATTTAAATAAATGTAAAGAGGTAAACACACACACACACATGTACTCAGATGACCTGTTCTTTCCGCTTTGCTTCTTTGGGTGAGGTCTGTCTTTTCGGCCTGATGCAGCATGCACACACACACACATACACACACATGTGCACACACACACACAAACTCCAAGAGGAGCATGGCTGGCAGAGGGGGTATGAATTATACATCCACCCTGTCTCTATGCATTAGATAGAAAAAAAGGAGAGATGGAGGGAAAAAAGAGATAGAGGGAGAGAGAGAAACTGCAAGCAAGTATGTAAGTATGTAAGTAAGTACTTACATACTTGCTTGCAGTTTCTCTCTCTCCCTCTATCAGGAACATGTTATGTTCCTGATACATAACATGTTATCTTGTGATGAGGAGGAGAAAAAGAGGCTGCATCCACAAACTGTCTATCAACAGTGTGGCCTTAAGACAGACAGTCATGTTTGCTTTGGGTGTGTGTTTCATGTGTTTTTCATGTGTTCTGCACAGGTCCACAGCTGGATGTAGGAATTGCTCCGAGCAACATCTTTCTGCTGCTGTGATGCTCATTGGTTCACAGTTCAAAGAGTTCTGCCCTGTGCAAATGGGGCAACGCAGGAGAGGGACATGCACAGATGCATGCACGCTCAAAGGCAAACACACAACTTATATTGGGCTGATTCCTGTTTTCCCAAAAGCACCAACCTCGGTACAGATTTGTCTGTGCGGGGAAAGGAAAAAAAACACAGTTTGAAGTTGCTGTAGGGATATAAAAGAGAAACCTCTGTTTTTTTTTCTTTTTTTCTGGAGATGCCAAATCAACAGGAGTGGAAATGCAGGGAGGACCTCCTGCCTGTCACTACTGTCAAGAGAAATCCTTCATATCTCTGAAGAGTCAGCTTCTTGGGAATAATAATAATAATTCACCTGTCCAGTTTTTGCGTGCAGTTACTGTGTGCTATGGATTGTTTTTTAGCTGGATAGACTATTGTTTTCTAATTCACTTGTCTTTGCCTTTTGATTTCATTTTCTGTTCGGTTCATGTTTTCCACATTGGCTTGAAATTTGCTATTTTCTCTTCTCAAATCAATCTTTTATGAGTTATAATATGGAAGCCAGGTGCTTCCACAAAAGCACCAAGCATTTTTAAAGTATGTTTTACTAAATACTACCTAAAATTCAGTGTATTTAATTCTTTTCATGGTGGTCTTGGGGCCTTTACTTGTTATTTGTCATCTAATTTGAGGTGAAACATATTCCACAGCTCACCTTAAGAAAGATAATAATTAATCTGCATTTCTTTTTATTATTATTATTATTTTCCCCTCTGCTTTAGCTCATGTATCAGTTGTATACAGTCATCTGTTGGGGTTGTGGATTAAGTTCCATTGACAGGAACAAGATTAACAAACTGTCCAAGACTGCTGGGTCTATTATTGGCTCGTCCGCTGCCTCACTAGATGTGATTTTAGAGCAGAGAAAGGGAAGGAAACTTAGAAGCATGGTGAGTAATGATGATCATTCTGTGCACCTTGTTTTCTGTGAGCTGTGGAGCTCCTTCAGTGACAGGCTGTTATGTGGAGGTGCTCCTCAGAGAGATTTAGGAGGTCCTTTGTACCTGCTGCAGTGAACATTTTTAACGAACACTGTCACTAACCGTGTTGTTGATGTGATGTAATTTGAATATGATGTATGACAAGAAGGCCCTGTTCAGGCTGCCAGCCTGATTCATAGTTTTGGCAGATCCATGTTGATTTTAGAAAGTCTGAACATCAAAAACACCTAAATAAAATCACATTAAATTCACATTTCGAGGTGGTTTAAAATGTGACTCTATTTAGATGCATCTCAGTCTGGACCCTCTGACAACACGATGACGACCTCACATCCAACAGACAACTCTCAGCTAACTTTCTGGACATATGGGACTGGTGGACAAACCAGAAAACAACAGTCTGTGGACTGCAAGGGCTAAAATACCACTTCATTGATGGGTGAACAATAAACAGTAAGTTTTTGGACAATAATTTCTGTAGGGGACATGACATGAAAAAAATACTATACTACCATAATAATCTGGTCCTATCATCTTCTCTAACATTCCTTTGCAACTTGCCTTGCTCAAATGTTTTAAACATTGTTATTAAAAGTAACAATAGTAGTTATAGCAATGTTCGATGTTTATTTATATTTATATGCAAGAAAATGAGATCATAAACCAATGAGGGGCAAATCTAGTAAAATATTTCATGGACCTGTCCACTGGAAAACAGCGCCTGGACCAAACCGCATTGTTTTACATTTAGCAGCGCTTGTGTTATGTGTTTATTTAACATTTCTTCAATATTCAAAATTATTTATTTGTGTTTACAAAGGTTTTGTGGAAGCAGGGTCACGTCCCCCCCGGGATTTCCACCTGTAGTAGACAGACAAGGAGAAAACACTGTGGGTGGAGGCTTCTGTCCAGGTAAAGCTTGAAGGAAGTTACAGAAGCCATTGCTTTGCTGTTGAAAAGCTGCGTCACCACGGTGACCGCACAGATAAGCCGGTGATCTATTGACACACAGGTCAGGTCAGAACTGATCATTGCAAATAACATTGTGGACACTCTTAGATCTGATTTGATTTTAGATCAGATTTGACACAAATCGTATATAGCTGCATTCTGAACGAGGCCTGAAGCTGCTACAGAGGCCTGAGATGATGTTGGCGTCCTCCACTCTCCTGTGGCTGTTGTCGTGTCAGCACTCATGAATATAAATAGCCTTTTAATGATATGGTGCTGGGTTCTCACCTTTTGCACCGTCTTGAGATATGTGTAGTGTTTGTTTTTTATATTTATCTGACATGATTATTATTATTGTCTTATTTATATGGTGGTGCTCAGTTTCCACCCTGGGGGGATTAATAAACTATTAATAAAATATTTTCTTTTATTGGTGCTACAGCAGCAATAAAAGAAAAAAATCAGCAACCTTTAAACTAAAAAAATAAAAGCCTAAGTTAGATTCTTACAATGAGATGTAGTTAAGGAGGTTTTGGAGGCCTTTCTAAATCTTGTTGCTTGGCTTTAAGGACATTGACACCGCCACTGTAAAAATAAGAAATTCCACGTTTTCTAGCTGCTTATGCAGCTACTCCCTGCACTATATCTGCATGGCAAAGTCACATGGTGAATTTGCATAGCGAGGGGAGAGAGTTTCAGATTCTGTAGTAAATTTAATTTGATTTATAAATCAGTGGCTATAATACAATCGTCATGGGTTTATCGTGTGCTCCTTGCAGAGCTAATGCTCAGTCTGCAAACTCTCCTTCATCCCCGTACACAAGAAGACACACAACCGCTGCCAGCGGGTGCACTCACACTACAGCGAATCCACGCGCACACACTCACATTTGAATAATTTCTTTATTTCCACATGGAATGAGAGCACTATTTCTTGCTGATGGAAGTGTTTTGAGAGAGTGAATATGCTCTGAAGTGAAGAGGGAAATCTCCAGAAAACACTGATCAATGGCAATTGGGTAAGCAGTCTTCATTAGAGAGTAAAAGATGGAAGTTGAATATCGCAGAAGAAAAGGAACCCTGAACAAAAACGGCCTAACCAGACGTACACAAACATTGCCTCCTCCACACCTCCTTGTGTCAATAAAATGACAAAAATGGTGAGTTTCCGTGTGTGTGTTGCTCCTCTCATCGCATCTGTCTTCTGAAGGCGGCTTAAAACTCGCCCACGAGTGTGGCCTCAGGGTGCGCTCAGCAAGGGAGAACTACCTGGGAAGGAATCTGTCTGCAGTGGTTGCCCGGAGCCATTTGAATTGGATTAGGCCAGAATTTTCCTGGTAGGCATAGGAATTCATATTTTTGCAAAGAACGGAACATTTCAGACTTTTCTGTAGACAAATAATTGGGATGCAGACTGTGGCAGTTGGTATCACAGCTGAGAGACACAGCAAGACACAATAGGGCCGTCAACAGACAGGAGGCTGCGTTTGAGAAGAGGGAGACGCTCTGCAGAGAGTGAAAGCACCTTCCTCATTACTGACTCAATCGTTTGTTAAGTAGCTCCTCAGGTGTTTTAGTGAAAGTGTGTTTCAGGCCAGGTGACAAAGGGGGGATTCTAAATAAATGACCAGTATCCACTGACATTGAATTCAACAGAAGTCACATCAAAACCCAACTTGAATTTTTTCTGTATAAAAGGGCAGTCAAACATAAAAACAAGTTTTAGAAAATGCATAATTTACCAATTCATTGCTGACACATTAATGAATTTACACATGGATTTGTGGGGATGAATGCAAACCAGTTACCTGAGCACCCCACATCCATTTTGCTGCTGGGTGTAAATGGTTCATACGTTCGATCTGAGCCTCTCACGCCGCCCACAGTTGATCTCAATCGAGTGACCGATCAAGCAAGTTACACACAGTCCGCATGTGGAATAGAACATGATGAAAATTACATCTTAGCTCTAAAATTAATATCACTCTGTGTTCTGTGTTAACATTACAGGGGAAATCATTTGAATAATTATCCCAGATCAAAAATGGTTCTACAGAGATAGAGAAAGTGAATGCTGTGACCTGAGGTTAAAAGGCAGCTGAACATAACAAGCAGTTTCATCATCAATGTTCACTCGCCTTTCAGATCTTTCAAAGTAGTAAATATTTCAAAAGTTATACTATAGGTATAGTTTAAACAAGCAACCTATTCAGAATAGCTTATTGTAAATACATTGACACAAACTCAACTCTCAATATTAAAGTAAAACACTGTGGGCTGGATTCAAAAGAAAAAAACAACAGAACAGCACAACAAATAGACTTAAATATCCACCCAGACGTTTCCGGGCAGAGTGCCCTTCTTCAGTATGTGAACAGGCAATAATCAATCAGCCAATCACGTGTCATTACTTATAGATGTCAACAACTTACACAACAGATCAATGCCAACAGAGGGAGCCGCAATTACATAACATCATAATCAGAGCCCATTGCTGAGCTCAGTATTGATAACATGCTGGCTTAAAAACTCACACTTATCAATACAGATGTAAAAATTTATGTCACAAAAAAATGTTTAAATATAGATTTTCAACAATACACTGAAAATATGTTTTGTTGACATTTCTTAATGTTATTATGTCAATTGGTTACACAAAATTGATTCATTTAACTCTTGGTATATATTTTTAAGTTGATTGGACTTATATTCTTTCAGTACTTGCAGAATAATTATTTTGAGTAGAATTTACTTTAATTTTCCAAGAGATTTCTACTTAAATACATTAGGATGGAATTACATCTGCTTCTTATTTTTGGTATAATTAAATAAATCATGTAGGATTTAATAAATGTAATAGTTAACTCATACATATTTAAATTAAATCCAATTTAATTAGAACTTCTAGCTATTTTTCTGTATCTTACCCTCCAATAAATTTAACATTCAGACAATGAAATAAGGGCGACACGGTGGCGCAGGGGTTAGCGCTGTTGCCTCACAGCAAGAAGGTCGCAGGTTCAAGACCTCCTTGGTCCTGGGTCTGGGACCTTTCTGTGTGGAGTTTGCATGTTCTCCGGGTACTCCGGCTTCCTCCCACAGTCCAAAAACATGCTCAGGTTAATTGGAGACTCTAAATTGCCCGTAGGTGTGAGTGTGTAAGTGAATGGTGTGTGTGTGCCCCACGATTGGCTGGCGACCATCTGGGGTGTATCCCTGCCTCTCGCCGTAACGCGCTGGGATAGGCTCCAGCAGACCATGTGACCCTAATGAGGAATAAGCAGGTATAGAAAATGACTGACTGACAATGAAATAAACCAAATATTTATCTTGTTTGCACATGCGCAAATGATGGAAATTAAATTATGCATACTTTTACTTTTACTAAGGTTAAATTAGCTTGTTTTATGGGAAGGAAAGTACATTCTTTAAAACATAAATATGATTATATAACACATTAAAATCTATGAAATAAACTCAATGAGAAGATGTACCATTTAAAGGAAGGGATCAGAACAATTGCTTTCAGTGTATCTGCTTCTTTTAATGTGGTGAGCTTGATTAATATTGTTTAGATTCAGAACATTAAGAGGATGTTTGGTATAAATTTGTCACTGACTGGTTTTGCAGGTTGCTACTGTTCAAAATATGCTGATGGACCATTTTAAGTTAAGCTGCTGGCATTGAAACATCCCACACAACACATACAGTATGTGTGACATCACAAGGACTCCTTCTATATTCTTCTACAGTCTTGACAGTTCTTTGGCTCTACCAGGTGAGTTTTGCCTTTGTAGCTCTGGGTTGAATTAGTTCAACTGAATGCACCAGGCTAAAAAAAAAAAAATCACAGATGCGTTTCTCTGTCTCTCTGCTTGCGTGGCACTTTATTTCCGCATCATGCGACACCAAACCAGCGCATTATACACACCTCCGCCCACAGGTGACGTTACACAGCTGCAGTGAGTCTGATCTGTTAGCGTTTTTGTAAATAAACCTGTTTGTTTGACGTCAATGTCTTGGTCAGAAATTGGAGCCACATCTGGAATTTGAACCCAGCTGCTGACATGTTGATGTGAGGTTGTGCTATTCTGCCCACCCCAGAGAATCTAAATCATCTCCTTAAACAGAATTATTACTGACTAACCATCAGAGCTTCTTCTAAGCTCAGTGTTTCTGATTCTCATCACACACGAGTCACTCTCAATAATAACACGTCACCCCACATGCATACAAACTCAAAAGCACATACACACTTGATCTCACACACATGCTCAACTGAACATGCATGTTTTACTTACACACACACACACATACAGACACACACTTCCTCGTCCGTATCTAATCTACTCCCCGCAGACTTCCCACCTAACTGATCAATAATTCATCAATCTAATCTTCAATAATGTTCTTAATCAAACATTCATGTGACAGGACGACTGTGTTGGAGTGATTTTAATGGAGAAAAATTTAAGTCGTCCTCGTGTGGAAGCTGCAGTATGAACATAATGCAACATGCATGAAGACATGGGCCTATAGGAGGTTGAAGGGCAAACAGCTATAACTGGAGGAGTCAAAGGTTGTGTTTCTCTGTGTGGAGATGTGTTAGCGATATGCAAGCGGACAGTGGAGGGACACAGCCTAACTATTCTGTGACTCTGCTCTGCTAATGGTTCTAATGAGCTCTCTGGAGCCGCGTCTCTTTAAAACACAGAAATGCAGAGAGATCCACAATGAGGGCAAACGGAGGGAATGAAGACATAAAATGAAGTTGATGTAGAGAGCGATTAATGGCGAGTAACTTAATAGAGGTGATAAGAGAGGCAGGGGAGTGATAATAGGGAGAGTACACGTGTATGAGCTCGCACCCGCACTACCACACACACACGCTGTTGCATAGATAACACACTCATTCATCCTTATTCACCATTTGGAAGCCACAGTTTACAACAGTCGACATTGCAGCCAGTGTAGTCGGGCTGGTTTTGTTTAGGGTTGACCCATTTTAGATAAACAAAACATCAATAACGCTTTCCTCAGCAAACACACAGTCGTGACTCGTGCACACACACACACATATGCACACACGTCTCCCAACTCTCTGCGAGCGGAAGTCAGTGCGGGTGTTTGAAGTGTGTTTGATCAAACAGAGAGTATGCAGCACCACTAGCGGATGCCACAGCCTATACTCCTCAGTGCACCCGGAGACAGCAAAACACACCTCCTGTCAATTTTCTCACTTTCTCTCCATCTCTCACACTCTTCTCTCCATCCGCATCTCACAATCTCTTACTCTTTTTTTTAAACCTCCCTCTTTTCCAAAAGCCCTATGACTATCTCATACATTTTTCTCCTTTTTTAAAAAATTTGGATTGGTTTGAAACATTTTTTCACTCATTTCCTTTACAAATCACACGGCAACTACTTCAGACACTAATCTCATTCAGATACATAGCTGACAGCCTTTTTTTTTTTTTTTTAGAAAAACTTGATTTAATTTGGATTCCTTTGGAATTGGATTCTTTTCTCCTCCTATTTCTTAACACAGCCTTATCTTTTAAAAAAAAATGAAGAAGCTCCTAAGAGACATATTCCTTGTTAGGCAAATATAATTCACCACTGTGCATAAACTAAAAATATATCCATTACTATCTCTTCCTTCCTTCCCTCCTGTCCCTGGCTTTGGGTGATTGGTACCACTGTGGGCTCCTCATCACCCAAATGTCTCCATACACCCACGGTGGGAAATAAGAAACGCGAAACGTCGCAGTTTCTGCAGCAGCTCCGTTTGTTGAGGAGCCGATAGCTCCTGTACGGAAGCTCTTCCAGTGCAACAGCTATGAAGGATGTCAGCACAAAGCTCAGTGAAGAACAGAGGCCTCCTGCAGCCCCTTCAGTAATCAGGGATGAGAGAAGGTAGGAGCGGAGGGAGAAAAAAAAGGGGGACGCTGAGAAAAAAGGAGCCCAACAGTCGCCTCAGAACTAAAATGTAGGCGAGGAAAATTTGTCAGCCTTTGATTAGGCTCTTCAAACCAGTGTAAAGATCCTCTTCTCCACTGAAGCCAGCACACTTACACACTCCTGGAGCGTGCTGAAACATCCACATAAAACAGGCAAGGAAATACAAAACCGTGTATGTACCCACACACGCACACACACACAGGCACAATGGCAGGCAGGTGCCTCCAATCACACACACACAAATACACCCACAATATTAAAAAAATGGACAAAAAGAAGAAATGAACAAATCTACTCTTTTGTGACAGAACACCTTTCTGCAGCTGTGTGAGTGAGTTAAGGGTGATACCATAAAGAATGGAGCAATTTCATCAGTGAAGAATCTCTTCATTTTTTTTTCTAGTCAAAGAAAAGACAAGAGTAGCGAAAAAAGAAAAAAGGGGAAAAAAACAATAATCTTCTCACATCTCCTCTCTCCTTTATTATTTTACAGAGAGGCAGCAGAAAGGAGAGAAGAATCTTAATGGTGTGCTGAGTGAGAGAGAGAGAGAGGGAGAGAGAGAGAGAGAGAGAGAGAGAGAGAGAGAGAGAGAGAGAGAGAGAGAGAGAGAGAGAGAGAAAGTGTGGGGGTGTTATGAGTGAGTTGGTGGGTGGAGGGGTTGTGGGGGGTGTCTAAATACTGGGATACAAAGTGTGACTCATTGTCTATTCACTGTCACTGCAGTCATTATCAATACAAACATCTCCATTAATGTCATCATTACTGTACCTGTCAACAACATTATGCCTTCATCATCATCACCATCATCAGAAACATATTATCACCAGACCCATACATTGAAAATCAGTTTCAGGATTTTTTAAAAACCTTCTCCCTCATTATTATTCCAACATCATTGCCATCATCAAGATCAGACCATGAAATAGTTTTCATAATTTGTATCATTTTCACTTTTCTATAATATATTTTTACTATGGTCGTTTATCAGACCATCAGTACCGTTACTACCAACACCATAGCTATTGTCCTCATGCCCTTAGTGTTGAAAATAATGATTATTTAATTAACCTGTCAATTATTCTTAAGGATCTGTCATTTAAAGTAGCAGAGCCTTTCACAATGAGCCAACATGTAATGTAGCAGTGCCTGACTCTGTTTGAATGGAACCTGAATTAGAATATTGGTAATACCTATGATTAATCTACTATTTCATATCAATGTGGCAGCTGTGAAAAGGGTCTATTAATTAGAGGTTTTGTGGTTTTGTCTATAATGTTGATCACTATTGAAATACATAGATTTTTCCTGACCAACACAACCCCAAAACACTTAGTTTATTACAAGAATATTCAATTAACAAAAATTATTCACATTTGCACAATCAGTTATTTAGACAACTGGCAACTTGGCAGTTCATCATCTAAGCATTGAAGTTGTCATGAAATTATTGTAACTTTCATTTGTTTATCATTTTTTTATCATTCCAATTAACAGAACACATCTATAAACAAAAGAGATGTGTGTTATCAATAAAAAAGAGCAAATAATAGCAGTAAAACATCCCTATGTTCAAGATTTTAAACACGTTTTTATTGCTGATGATTTGTGATGCGTGTTATTTGTATTGTGCTAGATTTACAGTTTTTTCTGTTTATTGTCCATGTTCTATTATCCTCCAGATTACCACCGTCATCATCGTTATTATATCATTTACGTCATTTATATTAACATAATCAACATCAAATGAAAACATTAAACATGGCTGCGATTGTCCCTATCGCCATCAACACTCTCGTTTTCCTCATCAAAATTTTAATCACTATCGTTATGTCCCCTGCTGCTTTCATTATCCTTTCATCATCCTTATAAACAACATTAGCATTATTGTCATGATCAACGCCGATTTTACTCGTGTAAATAAACAGCAAATAGATTTTCCTTCGGTGAGGTTTTGGAGGATTTCAGTTGGAGGATGGCTTATCAGCCTGGTGGGGAGCGCTGGTTTGTAAACTGAACTTCTAAAAGAAGAACTTTATCAAACGGCATTTTTAACTAATCTGGAGGGGAAATAAACCGATAGACAGGAGTGGAGTTCAGGTGCGGGGAGGGTTTGAAGATGGTTGCCTACAGTGATTCGAGATCATCTCTTCAGCCTGCTACTTTAAATTCAAATGGCCCAAAACAACCTTTGTAGAAAAGGTCTTTTGTCCCCAAGGCGGCTGTCAGCATCCTCGACAACAGCAGATGAACTATTACAACAGTGCTGTATTGAACAGGACTTTCTACCTGTCCTGCATCTGCGATGCTTCGCTGTGTGTTGGACTTTTAATCTGCCTGTTTGTGTCTGAGCTGAGACTGAGTATGATTCCTGGCCTGGTTTGGACACCGGTGACAGATTATATCATCATCATTATCATTGTCACCTCTGCTGTCACCAGCACCCGTGTGTCCATCATCACCCGTGTTATCAGTATCGGTGTCATCCTATCAGAATGATCAATATCATCAGCACCATCATCATCAGCTCTTCTCACATTCTCAGTCTGAAAGGCATATCAGATTAGCAGCCAGGTGTCCAATATACTGTAAAGCCCTCAGAGTCGTGCTTAGACTTAGCTCAGGATTAGACCGGAGGTGAGGATTATTCTGTAGGTCGGGAAGAAAACTGCAGTTCAGACAAAATTATACATCCACTGAAGTAGAAGGTCACATACATATGGACACCGTGGGGAATCCTATAGGGTTCAGAGGGTTTCAGAGTTTATTAGCTGCTTCAGAACCAAGCAGAATTAAGCAGAGGTAAAATCATGAGAGTGCTGCAACATCTGTTGGTTCTGCCTTATTATGTTCCATTAGCATAGTGTAAAATGAGGGGATTGTTCATGGTGCCCTCATTCCGGATCAAACCAAGGTAGCGGGGCGTCCGTTGCTGGCTTAGAATTAGACAATTTCTCCTCTGCCTTGTCTGATGGATTACAATGCAAATGATTCACTCGCCTGTTCTTTTGTTTGACTCTCCACTCCCACTGTTTGAAAAATCTACTGGGGATTTTTTTTTTTTCCTGGATGAAGATGAAAAACTGGTTTCCATTATTGCTCCAGCACACACATGTGGCATGTGATGTGTGATACACATGCATACAAATACAAATGCAAGCCAAGAGTACCGTGATGCTATTGTGTGGTTTGACAGGGAGAAAATAACCCTGTTGCTCACGATGATCCAAAGATTAAAAAAAAGAAACAATGAACTCGGGTGCCAAATATTATCGGTCTCGTCTCACCTGAGATGATGCGAGTGGAAAACACACAAAGGGAAGCATTTGTGATACTTAATATTCAGTCATCACCTCATCCTCTATCTCCAAAGCATAGCTCTTTCTCCATTTTAACCCTCATGTTGTGTTTGTTTCATGTTAATCAGGATGGTGTTCACGGTCAAATTTGATGATTCTATCATAATAAATGTAATACATATATTATCGTTCTATTATCGGTTGTATTTGATTTTATTTTTAATTAACATAACTCCTTGTGACCATTATAAGTTTTGAACTTCTGTTGTTGTTATTTATGGCCTGTATGTCTCATTGATCTGAACTTATATATCTTGAATTTGAGTTCTAAAAAAACACAATTTCTGGATTATTTTGACTATAGGAAATAATCAAATGAAACACAGTACTGTTTATCACAGACTACTTCGGGTCAAACACACACAATGTCCTTGTGTTTGTTCAATAAAGAAAATGTTAAAATGTGGTGTGTGTGTATCTGACATTCAGTTCTAATGATTGGTCATTTTTGACTGGGAACATCAAGAGTGAACAAAAATTGAATAGAACATACACAATTATAAATGAATTAATACAATTTATTTTGTGTGCTGAAATCCTCTCTGTGGACAAAGTCATGGAATCTTAAGTGAATATGATGAAATTAACCACAATTTTCAGAGACAAAAACTTTGAAATGGTGAGATTTGACCGGGAACACAACATGAGGGTTAAATGCCAACTTCCTCATTCTAAAAGCTGTGTACACCAGAGGACATCTCTAACATTGGGCAGGGCTCCATCCTAAAGACCATGTTCCCTTTGTAATACCAGCGCGTCGACATCTACTTCCTGGGACCATCCAACCATGTACTTATAGCCGCTTTCTCCCCGACTACGCTTGCCAACTGCCTGAATCATACCTCCAGAAGTAATCTTCCTCCTTCTCCTCCATATTCCTCATCACCCTTGATTTGCACCACTGTCTTTTCCATATAATTTCTCTGCATCCTTTCACCTTCGATTCTTATTCCTACACCACAGACTCTCCTGACATTCAACTTGTTTCGTCTTTGCAAAAAAAAAAAAAAAAAAAAAAAAAACAGAGGTTGGAGTGTTTTTCTTTGTTATACACTCAACTTTTCATCCTTCTTCATATTCATGCTCTGAGTGTCCCTAATCTTTCAAGTAGATCTCTCTATTTGCCTTTCACAGTTCTGTCTTTGTTGTCTCTCAGGGCCAGTACGAGGTGAAGGTAGACATGGTGTATGTGTGTTATTATCAGTCTCCAGCCGGTCTATATGAAGAGTGAGAGGCCAGGGTCCCATCAGAGCATCAGCCAGACACAAGTGAAACGCTCCCTATTCTTTCGCCTGGATAACACAATCAACACAACCAGCCGGGACCTGAGGAAAAGTATTAGAAACAACGATGGAGCGGGAATGACAATGCACATTTGCCGACGATGTACTGAGCGGCAGTCTGGCATCTTTCATATTCCGGCCTTGTATCTCCCTATTTTGTCCTCTTTTATTCATGCTTTCATTCTTTTATCCTGTCTGTTGGCCTGCAAGTCTCTTCTTTAAACCCCCGGCTCACGAACTTTCTCTATCGCTCTCCCTCTCTTCATTAAAACAACAACTCCTGGGATCCCCCCAGGTTGTTTCGGAACACTTACATCATCATCACCATCACTGCCACGGTCATGATCATCATCAAAACTCATTAGCGCAAGGTAGCAACAGAAGCAGCAGCACAGCAAGCGTGATATCTTTACTTTCAACCTGCTCCTCTGTAGAAACAATCAAACGGGGGGGGGGGCTAAATAAACATTTCATACCGCATTAGAGATACAGAGCCATGCAGCTGACATACTTAACACATCAATAAACTCCTATGGGCAGATCAAATGATGGTGATATTTCTGCAGCATGCACTCTCTCTGGGGCAGGATTGAAAATCTGAAAAAGCTGCACATTTTCTGTGAGAAATGGGAGTGGTCTCGTTTCATGTGCTCTGGGGGATTTTTTTTTTTTTTTTGTATTTTGTTGTTGGTGGGGGGGCTACTTTGAAAAAGAAATCATTTCTAAGACAAGGATTATGATTCTAAGCCACTACCTTCATAACAGAAAGGATGAATCTTAATCCGAAAGTGAATATATTGTTGCAACGGTGAAAGGAAATCATGGGGGCTGCAGCCTTTTTTTTTTTCCTGTCTGACATTGATTTTCTGTGCTAATAGTTACACGCACCGGCAGCAGACTGTACGACACATGACTGGCAGTGCAAATTAGCACTGGAGCCCAGGTTGCTATCGGCCTGTCATGAAGAGGTACTCAATGGAAGATTAAATTTAGAAGAAGGAAAAAAAAATTCCAAAAGTATTCCTACCAAAAAGTTACAGAACTATGTGAAGTTTGCTATGTGGGATTATCTCTATACATCTCCAGCCATATATAAGTCATCATTTAAAGGTGCATTTAAAAATAGAGTAAATGAGTTAGTAAAATACAACATTCAACCCTAAATAAGAACACTAATGTGGCAACATTTGAATGTCTGGGATTTCTTTGTAAAAACTCCCTAACTTCCTATGAACTTCCTACTCCAGATTTATTTTCAAAGATTTCATGCATATAATAAATCAGTTGAGTCACGAACAATCATGCTATGTATCTATTTTTTTGCCTTTTTACTCTTTTCTTTGCAGAAAATAGCATTTTAACGGCTATTACAGTTGCCACTTAAACACACACACATATGACACTCACACTCATATGAGAGGAAGCAACTTATTTCTTTTGCTTAAAACGTAAAAAGTTGCCTACCTTTATGTTAGGAAAAAAAAGCTGTATTTGGATTTTTATTTTAATTATAAAATGGCAGTCATAGACATAAAGGCTCATAGGCTTCAAAGTATTAATATTTACTATGATTTCAATTGGCAAGCTATCATTTAATTCAATTTACAGCAAGTTTGTCATGGGTGACAGAAAATCTAGAACTAATGGTTATATTCATTATTAATTAATCCCAAATATTTTGATCGGCAAAATGACAGAAGATGGTAATAAAAACACACATCACTCTCACCTAGAACCCTGACGACCTAGAGCTGACGAATTCAAATACATCTTTTCAAAGCAAACACTCGGCTTGTCACAGCAGGTGAAGTACAGGTTTAATCAATCACATTAACGGTACATTACCTGTCAGCAAGCACGCTGAACCTGGCTCGAAAGGAATTAAGCCATCGTTAATATTAGTAGCGTCACCTGTGTTTGGCAAAAGTCAAACCGTCTGCTGTAAAAAACAAGTCAAACTATATTCAGTTTGAAAAACAGAGAAAAAGCATCAAATTCTCCCATATTTCAGAAGCTAGAACCAGTCGCTTGATAAACAACACCAGCATTTTAACTAACGAATAGAGCGTTTTTCATAGCGGCCATGTTGGCATGAAAGCGTAGGTTAACACAGGTGTTATCAATGATGCTAATTAGTGTTCCATTCAGGTCAAACAGAGTCAGGATCACTGGAAAGGCTCTGCTATGCTAAATGTAATTAGTATAATTGGCAACACCTGTCCTGTTCTTTGAAAAAAAACTCAGAAACCAAAAGGGACACGTTCATATTTGAAGTCATTTGATTTCATGTGTCTCCTAGTTTGACATTATTTTAATTGGTAGCATTCTGTCATCCACTTACTGAGCTCTTTTATAGGAAGTACAGCAGTCACACTCAGCCTGGTAGCTTCCTGATAATAGACACAACACGTGCCACAGACTGAGCAATATCTCACATTAGCATTCAAAGTGGATCCCTTAGATTCCGGTTTGGTCATTTCTCTTCAAAATCCATGTGCGGGTGTCACACTGTCTGTCTGTCCATGACTTAATTAAATTCATCCATAAGGTGTAACAACAGTGTCGGTCAAAGTTAATGTCAATCAAATAAACCTCCAACATGCCTTAAGGATGTTTACATCAGGTGCTGCATGAATAAGTCAAAGAGTATCATTAGGGATCCCAACCCCCGGGGTCATGGCCTCTTTTCCCTGCAGTGGTCAGGAAGAAGGTACCGGATACACCTGGCCGGCACTGAACGGCTCAGTAGGAGCTTCTACCCTCAGACCTCTATGATCCTGAAGAAGGTTATTGCCTCAAATAATCATGATAAAATACATGTAGCCAAAAATAGTTTTTTGATTTTTATTCCAAAACTGCCTGAAATGGTAGTTTATTATATATCAGCTGCAAAACTCTTTTGCTTCAATTCCCTTGAATATTTAGGTGACCTCCTCCTGCCAATCACTGCATTAAACCTGCTGATGATCAGCTACACTAGACCGTGTTATGTAACCGCGTCTCCTGCTGACAAGGAAGAAATAATTTGCAAGGTAGGAGTCTTGACTTTAATTACTTGAAGTATCATTTTTAGCTTGACACAGGAGAAGCTCTGGATTCTGCAGATAAGTCTTCGGGCTCCATACGTGAAGCACAGCAGCGCTGACATGAAACAAACGCATACATTGTCCTATCATGTAGGTCAAAGAAGAACATGCAACCCGATGTAGTGCAGCTCTTTGAGTGTATGTGGGCTATTGAAAGAAATGTTGCCCGAGGCAGTGAGGACAGTGCAGTGTCCTGTGCAAGAAAAACATGCTAAACACACCCCGACGGGACAAGAGAGGGATGGAGGGAGGAGGGGTAATGCAAGAGAGAGGAGAGAGAATGCGCGTGTGTGTCAAAAATATATATCTTAATGTTGCGTTAATTTTTCATATTTCTGTTTTTATGTGTTGTCCAAATATTTGGCCAACTTGTACTTGATTTGATTATACCTTTCATGTCAGTGAAGCCCTTTCAATTAAATTGAAATAGATTGAAAAAAAAAACAAAAAACAGAGAGATAGAAAGAAGTAAAGATGGAGAGTAAGAGGGAAGGAGTGGGCGATCGTGGTGGTGGTGATGGTGGCAGTGGAAGATGGATTTAACCCAGGGACAGGTTTGAGTCTGACAAACTGTCAGTAACTGAGCAGGGGTGATGTTGAGTCTACATGGAAATTAGATGCAAATCTGTGTGTGTATGTGGCGTGTGTGTGTGTATGTGTAACTGCTAGTGACTACACATACCACTGGGCGCTACATGGGATTCGATGAAAACAACAGTGTTTGCGTGGGGGGGGTTTATGTGCAAGGATTGGTAGTGTGCTGATTGTATATGGACAGTGTGTTTGCTGTGTGTGCGTGTGTGCGTGTGTGCCTATAAGAAACTTTCTGCATGCACGTGTGAATTTGCGGGTGATTTTGCATAGCAAACTTCCACCTCAAAGGAAGTGTGGGTGGATTCATGTTTGTGTGTGTGTGTGTGTGTGTGTGTGTGTGTGTGTGTGTGTGCGTCTCCAAGGAGATAGATTCTGTCCCATAGAATGAGGAGTGTCGTCAGCCACCAGCGATTCTCACCGACATGGAGTTCCCTCAAAGACACAGAGATGAAGAGAGAGGAGGAACAAAGAAGAAAAGGAAAAGAAAGTCTTTTGAAGGATAAACCGTGGGATTAGATAAGGTGCTCCTTCTGGACCATTGAGCCAGTGTGTGTGTGTGTACATATATATGTGTGTGAAGGAGAGCCCATTGCTCTGAGTCCATTAGCTGCTTGGGGTGAACAAAAGCCGCTCACCTGCAAGCTTTATAATATGGGCCTGGGAGCTAGAAGGGGGGTGCTCAGTGTGTGTGTGTGTGTGTGTGTCAGCAATAGGAAAAAAATACTGTTTTTTTCTCTGAGGGCCAGTCTGGTTGAATGTCCATATCCATCTAGTGTGTGTACGTGTACAACAAGTGAGTAAATAGAAAAACAGGCTCTGCCTTAACCTTGTATTCAACGGACAGCCATTCTGTTAATTGTGTGTGTGTGTGTGTGTGTGTGTGTGTGTGTGTGTGTGTGTGTGTGTGTGTGTGTGTGTGTGTGTGTGTGTGTGCATGTGTGACCTAAATATGGCTGCCACTGGTGTGCACGTGCAACACTATGTTCCTTCCTTGCATGTGGCATAAATCCCTTTTTGCGCAAGTCTGGGAGATTTCCGGATGCTGTTCTAATGTTGCAGCACAGATGTGATATTGTGTGATATGCTGCTGTTGTTACTGTGCAGCATCACATATCTCATCACAACAGGAGGATGGACAACACTCCAAGTGTGTGTCAGTGCCCACCATGACCAAAAGTGGCCGGAGCCGTTTGAATTGGATTATCTCATACATTTTCTATTATCCAGCAGGACCTTGAAATAGATAGGCCTGCTGAGAGCCTGAGCCCTTGATATATAGGGTTGGGCCAATTTGTACTATGTCTCCTCTCCCAAGCAGCAACATTTGTTTCACTCATTTTATTTGTCTTGACTTATCCGGGTTAGTCTCATTGAGATCAAGGCGCATCTAAACAGACCTGGCCAACGTACCGGCACCACAGATCATTAATAGATGAAAAAAAAACAACAATTAAACTGTACCAGTGCGGAGGGATGAGATGAATCCCAGAAAAGCATGAGAGGAAAGTAGAGCGAGCAAAAAACATGGTAGACGGAGAAGAAGTAGACAAACATTAATTGAAGGGATTGAAAAATATCATCAGTATTGTGAAATATGGGGCAACAGTATCCATAGCAACAGAAAAGTAGAGTTATAGTTTTATATGATTTTTTTTTTCATTTTTTTGGCAGAATAGAATTTCATTTGTGAAGCTCAAAACATTGAACAATTCAATTTGGGGAAAAAAAAAAGTTGACATTGGGACAGCTTGTTCTGAAGTGGTTTTCATTGCATTGAGACCTCACCACTGTATTGATGTGGTAGCAGAAATGTGATTTAAAATCTGAGCACATAACGGATAAACTACACTTTATTGATTCAGTTGTAATTCGGAGTAGTCTATATTAAGTCAAGAGTATGATGTCAGTTATCAACTACTCTTTTTTTAGTTAAACTCAAGTGTAAGTGTACTTCACTATATAAGCATATAGCTTTTATTCATTATATTACTTTAAATGGTACAATGGGCAAAATTGCATTTATCATCAATTAGCGAAACAGGTTTTGGAGAAATGTAACATAATATTCATAAGAATGTTCTAATTAACATAACATTCAATCAAATCTTTGTTGTCATGGAAAGTAGGTCTCCCTCCGTAAAACTGGCCATTTTGCAATGCCATGTTTCTACAGTAGCTCAAAAGGGACAAACGGCTCTAGTGACAGATTTTTTTCAGTTTTCCTACATGCTTGGGATGATCAGTTGGTTGCAATATGCAACCTTGCCACTAAAAGCTGCCAGAAAACTATGCACTGTTTTTTTAAGAAAGTTTGAACATTTAAAATATTTATTTCATAATTTAGATTAAATGACCCTTTAAAATATATGATATATACAATATGGCACATCTAATATGACATATCTAATTGATGCACAGATACTGAGCCATCTTTAAGACCTTTTTCTTAAAGACCTTCATTTATCACATTCTATATTTTAGGGTTAGGATTTGTAAAACAGATCCTATGACAAATCAAATAACTGTTGAATGATAAGCCACCAAAAGGTGCTTCATGCTTAAGCCGTGTCAAGAAGTTGTAGAGAAAGAAGGGGCATAGTGTATCTTATATATTCCCATTTGGCAGCATTTTGGAGAACACATACATCTACATATCTCTCTTCCACATTATGACTTGTCAATGTATGCTGGTACTAAAAAAAAAGTTATTAGTATCAGTTCAACAAATTCCAAGTCAGCATTTGTGACCGTACAGAGAAACACCTTTCTCAAGATGTTTGGTGGAACAAACTTTTGACAGACACAAGAAGACAACTCATCCAAAGCTGCTCATTTTAACAGTTTTTTGTGTCATTTCTGTCAATAGCTGCTCTTTGGAAACGATGCATCATTCCTGCAAGTGCTTCTCCTCAGTCCTAAGTACCTTAATACAGAGCAATGATGCAACATAACTTTTACTTTTGACACTAGCTGATAATCCTTATGTACTTACTATAGTAACACTGATGACAAGTAAAATGTTCTAGAAATGCTAGATGTGCTAGAATTATACTTCATCTTTCAGATATTACCCTATATAAACGTGTCAAGGAGGACACGAGATGAGCGAGTACACTGACAGAGTTAATTTGACATCCTATCAAGTCTTATCTTAGAAATACTTGTCAGCTAAAACCACCCGACATTACATTTTTCAACTTCCTGCGAGTGTGAGTGTAAATTCCAGGTTCCATATACTGAATAGTGTGTGGATCACTCTAACTGTGACACAGAGACACATATCATCTCAACTCTGAGGCAAAAAAAAAAAATCCATTCATAAGTTAGAAAGAAAACGCTGAGATATACTGAGGAAAATCTACAGTTCCACTGATGTTTGGGGCTGGTTTAAACCACTAAAAAATAATATTAGACCTTGTAAATATATCTTGAATACACCAACTGACTGTGCACATAAACTTGTCTTCCTTCTTTTATTCTGGTAACTCTGGAGACCGTTTCTTGCACTTGTGATGAATTACTTCTCACCAAAGTAATTGTGGGGATCTGGAACCCAGCAGCATCTCCGCGAGATGTGACAAGGAACAAGCAGTCAATCGATCGGACGGGTTATAAATAATCCAAAAGTTCAACCAGATTATCTAAACCGCTTTATTAGAGTTTAGGCCACGAGTGAGTGCACACAGACTGTCAGAAATAATCCTTCAGAAATCTGTGCGCACCACTGCACCAAGTATGGTGGTCTATAAACTGTGATGGATGTTTACAGCTGACAGTTTGCTTAATAATACCTGTCCAAATGTCTGATCGCTTGTATTTCTTGCCCCATTGGACTGCTTTTAAAGAAGATGCACTCCTCATATCTCAGCCACCACTGACATGGTGAAAACAATCTAATTAAGGCCAAAAAGAAAGATGGAGAAAGAGAAAAAAACAAGATCCAAGTTATAACAAACAGAAATCATCCTTTTTAAAGTTCCCCTCCACTCAAAAAAAGTTCTCCTTTTGTTTCAGATTTATGGGTTTCGCTGTATAATGATGTAATGTACATCTTTGATACTGAGGATGTTTCCACATTCATCTGCTGAAAGTTAAAAGTCTCTCTGAGCTGAGTGAGAATTCATTTTTAAAGGGGGTGGAGCCTATGCACGTTATTTTTGATTGCAGCTAGTTTGGAAGCCAATCCTGGTCAAATATTCAAGCTGCACAAATAGGATCCAAAACACCCAAAGCCTCCAGTACAGACACCAAAGAATGGACTTTACATTGAAGGATGAGACATATTATGTCCAGAAGTTTAACTTTAGAACTGAAAAATATATGCATATGTAGAGATTCTGGAATTTTGAATAAGGAAGGAATGGATTTTTGTGATTTCAAGGATTTCAACCAGATAATTGGGCTTTTTTTCCACAGCAGACACACGTTATTATTCAAAGTATCAAATTTTACATGCATCTTAAAACATGTCCGGAGGAGGTCTTTAAATGTTTCATGATCTTGCTTGACTTTGGTGTTTGAACTCTCGTTTTTTTGTTTTTTTTGCCTATGCCCCGGTCTCTCAAAAACTTGTCCTAATCTTCAAACTTCAGAAAAGAGAATTACCTTCAGATTAAAGTCGAGGACTTGATGTTATCAGTGGAAGGTCCTCACAAGTACAACGGGACAGGCTTGTGTGTGTGTGTGTGTGTGTGTGTGTGTGTGTGTGTGTGTGTGTGTGTGTGTGTGTGTGTGCAGCGTGACCAATGACGGTGCCGGGGTCCAACAGGGGGAACTAACCTCGCCGGGCCTCCAGAGCCTAGATTCATTGCTTTATAGCAATGAATCTTTGATGTGCCCCCTTTTTCTGCTTCAACTTCTCCGTGTGACCCTGACGGAATAACAGCGCCCCCAGCAACCGTCCTGATATAGCTTCAATTTACCCTGTGACGTTTGCAACGTGGAGGCGTTTATGTGTGTGTTGTGTGTGAAGGACCACGGGGAGACAGAAAGTAAGACAGAAAGAGAGAGAGAAAGACAGACAGACAGCAAGAAAAGAGGAGAAAATGT
>CM060469.1:23722016-23937016 GCA_030544235.1 Lepturacanthus savala
CGGAAGAGCGGAAGGACAGGCAGGTGTTGAGTGGAAAAACACTGTTTTCATAAGAAGGAGCAAGAAGTTAATAACAGATAAAAACACATACACATTAAAAAAAGCCTCACCTCAGAAGGTTTATCTTTTGTCGCCAAGCATTTAGACAAGGAATATACACACATGTCCATGGTAAACATCCTGTTGGATACTTTACCACACACACACACAAAATCACAGACAAGCAGATAATCTCACATGCTCAACTCTTCTACTGACCCATTACAAAAAAGCACATCCTTGGGATTTTGCCCAGCTGCCCATACATACATTCACACATAGATAAACAGAGGAGATGATGCAACATTTCATCAGATGTTTCTCGTGATACAGCTGTCAAAGACAGCTGCGACTGGGCCCCCCAAAGCACAACACACATACACACTAAAACAGTCCTGGACTCCCAAGCCTGATAACTTACATCCGTAACCATGCACCACGCTCACACACTCGTGCGCGCCCGCCGATCAGCGGCACTGACAGTGAGTGTGTGTACCGTGGGCCGACTGTGTGTATCAGCTTGTGTTCTGTCTATCAGACAGGAGCAGCATTCAGCTTCTAAAAAGACTTTGAAACACTTTCTCTCTCTCTCCCCTCATCAGCCCTGCACATGTGGTCACCACATTGAAAGGAAACACAGACCCTCTTGGGAAAGCATGTTTGTGTGTGTGTATATGTGTGTGTGTGTATGTGTGTGTGTGTGTGTGCGTGCGTGCATGCGGCGTTGGTATCAGACCAAAGGAGCCTGTTTGTGTGCTGACCTACATACAAAAGCAACGAGACTCAGATGGATTTCCCAAAAACACACAGACCAATAAAAATAGTAGTACTAAATAGTACACGATTAAAAAAAAAAGTCTCACAAAAGTACAACTCACACACAATCTTTGTACACCAGAACCTCAGGGAGGCAGCTGGCTGATCTAGATGGGTATTCTTGTATCAGTGTGTGTGTTAGCATGTGCGCTAGCATGTGTGTGTGTGTGTGTGTGTGTGTGTGTGTGTGTATGTGTGTATGTGTGTGTGTCTGGGTCGGTTGTGACGTGGCGTTGCCTGGAAGTTATGTAAGCATCAGCAGGGTAATGTTATCTGTCCTCAGAGTTCCGAGAGCAAGACACTCCCACGACAGCTTCCTCTACTGCCTGGCCAATAGACACACGCACACACACACGCACACCCACCCACATGCACATTCATACAGAGAGAGGAGCACATAATTGTCTTATCTAAGAAACAAAAATGAAACAAATCCTCATAGATCTTAGACATAGATAGAGACAACTAATACAGCTCCGAGAAGTTCAGGGAGCAAAAAGGAGGGAGAAAGAAAGGGAGACAGATGTGGAGCGAGATGCTAAGTGCTGAAAAAAGACAGAGAGAGAGAGAGAGGATAAGAAAGAGATAGAGCACAAAGAGCGACAGCCTGCGGTTGCAGGAAATGTGGGAGACAACTTTAAAATAGCACAGCGTGCTGTGTATACACATCCCAGATTAGTGTGAAACATGTGATGCTACATGCGCGCACGCACAAATGCACACAAAGACACATACACATACACACACATACACACACACACACACACACTAGAGAGCCCTCTGGTCCATCGCCGGTGAGTCAAGTCCGGCGGACATCTCTTCTGTAGGCAGGGTGAGATTCAGTGATGGAGGAGGAAGCCAGGACTTCCTGTGCTGCCCTGCCCTCAGTAACGACACAGATACGCAAAATGACACAGAACCTAGCACATGCACAGGCGTACACACACACACACACACAGCTGATGTGTTGGATATGAATGCAACAAACATCCATACACATGTTCAGAAAGAAAACACACACCCACTCCTCTGATCCTGTGCGACAGTCTGTAATTTGAGCGAGCTGCTGATTTGCTGTGGAATGTAAATCATAAGCTGGAGAGTTGCTACGTTTGCACAGTGGGTCTTACTCTGCGTGTGTGTGTGTTTGTGTGTTTAAATTCCTCAAGAGGAGTGTGCCCCTCAATTTATAGCCTTCCCCGAGCCCGGAGTTGTGTAACGGTGCCATAAGAAAACATTTATTTTCAGTTGTGCTGATGAAGCTGATGAAATTACATCCATGACTACTTCATCAACGTCTGACATCAGCATATTAAAGAGCTGAAGAAGAAACAATTACTGTGAGGCCTGTAAAAGTATTTTATTAGCTCACACTCATATTTCAGATTATGCATGCTCTCCTTTCAGCAGATTGTAAAAAAACACACAACAAAAAAGAAAAAAAAACAGAAGTAATAAGCCTTTTTGCAACAAATGAAGAAACCTTTCCACTCCTGCTTGGGTGAAAATTGCCATCCAGTTCCAAATGCAGTATGGAGTGTTTGCTGCCAGACGGAATGTGCAACAACATGCATCTCTGGATTGTTCGCCCAGAGGTAGGAGCAGGTTGTGAGGTCCAATCCTGGTTTAGACCATTGTAACCAGCTTCCACATTTTTTTATTTATAATATTTAATGAAAAATTCAAAGAAAATACTGCAAACAGACATACATGGGGTTTGTTATTCAACTTCTACAGGTGGCGAGTGTTATCGATCATTTCATAATGCTGTTATGTAGGTAGATGCATACCTTAGATGCTTCATATAAATCTAAAATTGCTTTTCAAATATTTAAAGCCTTCACGTTGTGTTTATATTCCAGGCTGACCGAGTTTTCTCTAATATGGGAGCTGCCAGCTTCTAAAGGTCTGGGCCGATCTCCGCAGGTGTTCCAGAATGCTTGGCATTTTTGAAACATATTCGTTGTGTGTTGTTTTATTTAATCTTTGTTGGTTCCCGTGTGCTCCGGGGTGTTGAGAAGCTGCCAAGGCGACAGCAGTAGCAGCAGCGGCACTCGGAGTGTTTAATACTCTATAGCCCCAGAGCAGTGCAAAAATATGTGGAAGTTATTGGAAATCAAACACCCCTCAGTGTTTTTTTCCCCAAAAAAATGTTTTTGTTAAAATGTTTTAATTCCAGATGGGGAGGTTCACTCACGAACGCGATACGCCGATTTATGAAAAAAACTTAACATGTTAGGATTATCATTAGTGCGATCCGCAACACCCATGCTTTGGGTGAATTTACTTTAGAAGAAGCACCCAAAAGTTTTTTCCCTCTAAATGACGTCATAGTGTTACGTCTATTTGGAAGAAGGGGTGAGGGTGGGGTGGGGGGTCTCTCAACTTGTTCCATCTATTCTTATCATGTTCTGATCACTGTGTGAACAGCCGTTAAGCACACAGGCCTTGATCTGTTCAATGTTTGGCGTTTAGCTAAACAGTGCCAGCCCAAACCTCCACCCAGAACAGATCCATCTCTGGTTCCCCCCACCCACCCAGAGGACGGGTGCAGTCGGCCGACCTACTTCTGGTGCTGGGTCTCCTCCAGAGGAGAGCAACGTAACGTCTGGAGGGACAGAGAACCCCGCCACGCTTTGTTCTTGAGATCTTTAAACACACACGCACACATCTTTGCAGCTGTATACATGATAGCAGTAAAAAGACCTCCATAAATGTCGTCATAAATGGCCGTCATGCTGGACACACACTTGCTTTTTGGAACACGCTGACTTGATTATTTTACAGTGACACTTTGGCACAAAAAGCATACAATAAAATAGGACACACACAGACAATGTCAAAAAACAGATACTTTTACTACTCTGAATACACACACACACACACACACACACACACACACACTAGCTTGCTCTTTTCCACTCACATGAGGCTATTCTCAGGCCTGGACATATAGTTGTTTTGAGTTTGGTAACCATGCAACACACTGCACTGCATGGAGCGACATACTTCAGTTATCACTCTTGCCTGCGCGCACACACACAAATACACACACGCACACACACACAGACTCCTGACATACATCTGCAAGCATGCACGTGCACACGCAAATATACACAATCCAGACACTGATGACTCATTGTATCCATTCCCTAATCAACTCTACATGTCTAGAGGGGAGAGAGAGTGAGAGAACGAGAGACAGAGAGCAAATAAGTGCAACAGCTGTTGGTGTGTAAACAGACTCAGTGTCTAATAATCATTTCCTGCCCTCCCTCCCTCCTTCTCTCCTCTTTCTCTCACTCCCTTGCATCCTCAAGATGCAACACATTCCCAAACCTTGACCCACTAGCAGAACAGCAATGCTTTTACTCACGTTAGTACCCAGCTGTACTCCTCTCCACCCTCCCTCCCCCCTCCTCTAACTCTCCTCCTTCTATCTCTCCACATGTTAAAGTGGGGCATTCCTAATGTATGAGTCACAGTCTGAACAGCACCGAGTTTGTGTCCACCACAAAGAGCGGAGAAAGTGTGAGAAGGCGGAAGAAGGGAAGAGGGGAGAAAGGAAGGGAAGAGAAGAGAAGAGAAGAAAAGAGAAAAGAAAAGAAGAGAAGTGAAGTTGTGTCAGTGATGGCAAAGGCTGGAAGTCCTAGATTAGCAGGGACTTTCCCCAACTCCCCTACTCTGAATTCTACTGTTATGCGTTTATGTATTTGTACATGAGCGTGCATGCGTGCGAGCATGTGAGCATGCGAAGGAGTGTAGAAATGTTGGAGATTGACTGTAAATGTGAGAAAAGTTGGTCAGACTAACTTCCTTTTTTGACCGACATTTCTATATCAGCCCCTCTAATCGCTCCTCAGCTCCACTCACTGGACCCTCCCTTCCACTGACACACACTTCCGCCTGTCCAATCAGATCAGGGCAAAAAAAAAAAAGGGGGCTTCCCTGTGAGTTCTAAACACACATGATGTAAACAATCACATGTGTAACCTATGCAGCTGTGTGTGAGGATTTAATAAAACACAGGAACATTTGTTTTACTCTTTAAATCCTACTGTTCTTTAATGCAGCCAATTACCACTCGCTGCTACTACAGCCCCACGTGATCAATAAAGTTTCACCCGATATAACCAAATCTAATCTGGAAAGCAGTATGAAAGGACCCGAGAGCGTTACGATGAGGGTTAATTTAATATAACGAACGACATGGAAATGGCCAAATCTGAAGTTATGGGGATGAAGCAATAAAAAAAAAGGTGTAGGAGGAAGGGAATGAATTAAAAAATAAAATAGTACAAGATAGAAACACAACGAGAAGGAGAGATGGGGAAGCAAGAGAGGAAGTGAAGGAGGTCAGAAAAAAACAAAAAGGGAAAGGAGGAGGGAATGGAAGGGCGGAGGGAGGGGAAAAGAGCTCCAGCTGTACCCTGAGCTTCAAGAGAGCCAAGAATTTCATCCCTGGAAAAGCTCTCCTTTTTCTCTCTGGAAAATTCGGTAAGCACTCCTCTTCAACACAGCTGCTGTTCACACACACATCCACTTTCACACAGTCTTCGCATACGAAGACAGACACGGTATTCTCCGGAGTTCTGCCCACTCTTCTCCCCCTCACCCATACCCCCACCCCCACGTTGCCCCCGAGTGGGCCAGTCCCGACGGCAAATTCAATTTTCCCCCGGAGCTAGCAGGCCAAACCAAGTCGGCAGCGCAGGGGTGGCCGGGGTCATTGCATAGAGGAAGTGGCCTCGCCCGGAATGCATGGCAGCAGACACGACTAGACATGTAGCGTCTGATTCTCTCACTCTATCCCTCTTTTTTTCTCTCATTCTTTCTGTCTCTCTTCCTCTATTTACCTTTCCTCATTCTGTCGTTTTATTTCCACTCCATTTATTCCTCCCTCCCTTCCTCCTTCTGCCTCTTCATGCCCTACTGTGTGAGGGCATTGGGTTTATAAGTGAGCACTGGGCAGGGCATATAACAACAATCAACTCTCTCTTTCTACCACACACACACACACACACACACACACACACACACACACACACACACACACACACACACACACACACACACATACACACATACACACACACACTCACACCAAGCTCTTAACTACCTTGTGCCAAATGAACCAAACCAATCCTCTCTGTCCTTTTGTTTCTTACACAAAGTACATCTGAGTGGAAAATACTCAAAAAAAAAAAAGAAATCAGCAGGTATGCTGCATGCAAACACACACACACACTGCCCAGAGGGACCGCATTCCATTACACACCACCTGGAGAGAGAGTCCGTTCCCATGGTGACCAGTTTCCCCCAATCCAGTGGGACATAACACTAAATTAACACACACACACACACATACACACACACACACCTGCACCTGCAGTACATAAAATCTTGCAGGTAAATCTTCTCTGCAAAAAAAAAATCCCTTTCACACTGTCACATACCTGTATACAAACAGATGCATGCACAAACACATGCATAGAGGATGTCTCTATTATGTGCTCACTCTCTCTGCATGTGTTCTGTTCCCTTTTTTCCAGCAAATACAAAACATAATAAACCATAAATACAGACTCAGCAGACGTCAAGTTGAAGCAATTTTAAACAGAGTGTTGGAACAGGATTACCGTGGTGAGTTAGCTCCTAAACATACTGAGATGTTGCTGTTTGAGCCTTAAAGGATGAGTTCATCATTTTTCCAAGTCCAACAGGCAGGTGCATGTAGGACATTGAAATAGTTTCACTGTAATCATTCCTTTCCCCATCATTTACATTGAGACCCATGTAAACGATGGGGGACAAAATTCTCATCAGTCCTCGTTTTGAGCAAAAAATGAAACTACTTCAAAGTGAAATAAAGTAAATTAAAAGTTTATCTATAATTTAATACAAGGCTTCATTTACATTTATGTATTTGTACATAAGAGTGTGTGTGAACATGTGAAAGTGTGAAGGAGTGAAGAAACGTCAGAGATTGACTGTAAATGTGAGAAAAGTTGGTCAGACTAACTTCCTTTTTTGACCGACTTTTCTATATCAGCCCCTCTAATCGCTCCTCAGCCCCACTCACTGGACCCTCCCTTCCACTGACACACACTTCCGCCTGTCCAATCAGATCAGGGCACAAGGGGAAACAAAGGGGGCTTCCCTGTGAGTTCTAAACACACATGATGTAAACAATCACATGTGTAACCTATGCAGCTGTGTGCAAGGATTTAATAAAATCTAGGAATATTTGCTTTAAATTCTACTGTTCTTTAATGCATCAAATTAGAACTGGCTGCTACTACAGCCCCACGTGATCATAAAGTTTCGTCCCTTATAACCAAATCTAATCTAAATCAGATCTAAATCTAAAAGCAGCACAAGCAACAAATTGAGGTTCTATAAGACCCGCAAGCATTAAAATTATGTTTAATTTAATTTAGCTAACAGCATGCAAATCAACAAATTTAAATTATTGGTGTGAAGCAATGAAAAAGGTGAAGGAATAAAAAAAAACATTTTTTCCTCTACAGCCAGGAGGAACATACACATTTTGTCAGTAAAATTAAAGATATAGGATAGATATGCACATTAAAAAGGGTAAACGATCACCATGAACAGGAAGAATGATTATAGACAAACTATTATAAAAACATCCAAAATAAGTAGATTTTCATTGTCATTTGTCATTGTCACTTTATCTTGAGTCATTAATTCTTGAAGATTAAAGAATCTGTTGATTTTTAGTGAGATGTTAACATGTAGAAATTAAACACATCTTCATGAAGAAGAAAATATTTCATAAATATGCTTTATAGGCTTGAAAGAGCAGTGGAAATAAAGTAAAATAATGTTCTGGGCAGAGTGTGCTATTGATAAGGATAAATTATACGTTAAGATGTTACTGAAAATCAATACTTGATACTGGTGCATATTTTAAATGCACAGCAGGTGAGTTTGGACTGAAACGTCTCCATAGGGTTAAACATGCCTCGCTGTAAATCTTTCATTGCTAGATTGACTTGATACTGTTTTTCCCTCTGGCTTTGTAATAAAACCCTGTAATAAATCTGGAATTAATATTATGGGGTGTAATTGAAACAACACTTGACCAGACAAGACAAGAATATGTGGGAAGAAAATGTGAGAGTTGATGATTTGTATGAGCTGCAGGTTTTTGATCTTATTCGTGATTCATCACGTTTGTGGGAAGTTCTTACATTATTTTGAAAGCTGAAAGCAATTATTACATTTATTACATTTGAGGGATTAGATGCTGCAGCTTTGCATTACATTTGTGGGATTGTGTTACTTTGGTAGGTTGAACTTTGTATTCATTTGGACAATTGATTTTTGATTTAGGATAGAACTGGAAAAACTGTGAACTTGCCCTTTAATACTCGCCACAGCAATACTTTCGGATACGGTTTCCCAGTCTGACAGACGACACTAAATAGTGGTTGGCTTGTCAGGAGCTGGTTTGTGGTTTCAGATATTATCTGCATGCTAGTACACAACAACTATAATAATTTCGATATGATCAAGGGAAAGTGGGTGAAAATTTGAGAAGAACAATAGTGATAGCGAACATTAGCGTCTGAAAAGGCCACGTAGACACAAAGCCTGCAAACAATTAGAGGATTGCATAAATACGCAGCACACGTTAAAATTACAGATTTGTTTTGCCCGGGGAAAAGCAGCGAGTGTTGTAACCACAGCACTCATTAATTTGTCTGGGCCACACACATTGGGTGTCAGGACTTTGATTGTAAATCAAAAATCAACTAGGATGAGCGTTCGATTTCGAGATTTGAAGCAGTCCCGGTGTATTTTTTTCTTCCTTCCAAAGACACTGTCTTCCAGTTGCACAGTAATTTTCGATCCTCCACTGTTTGATTGTCATGCTTCCCTATATGGGCAGGATTTGGATTCCAGGACAGCGTTCAGAAAAAAAAAAAAGTTCCTAAAACAACCACCTCTGGTTACAAGCAGCAGCGGGGACCGTCACAAACAGTGCTCTAAATTAAGCCTTTTCTCCGAAAAGCGTATTTGTGTCTTCTCCACCGGCTTGTTTAGAGCCATCTGGTTCGGTGTAAACACAGGCCACGAGACTTTCCACCATATTTTCTTGCAACCCAGCTATTTCCATTTACATCAAAAGGGCTCCGGAGTGTAGAAGTGCACACTCAGGAAAAGGCTGGAGAACCTCAGCATGGAGTGATGCAGCGGTAGGAGCCTGCGAGAGGATAGAGCATCGTTGGAGGCAGGGAGGGACTGGGACCAAAATAGCGAAAATTGACAGAGGCTAAATGATAGAGAGATAGAGGCTCCCCACCTAGAGGAAAACATGTAGGAGGGATAAAAAAAAAACACAGGGTTCAACCCAAATCCACTATTCCTGTCCTGGGTCACAGAAGAAGAGACATGAAAACACATATTTACCGTTTTGCCAAATGTTTTTTCCTACTTAGAATTGTATTATTTATTATTACAGATCATAATCATGTCTCATAATGTGCAACACCACTTTATTGGCCATTATGTGAAAAAAAAATAACCGCTCTTTTGAACTAGCTGGCTGTGATTACCACATAACAGCATGGAAATTAAAATGTTTATTGCTGAAATAGCATATGTTAATATGTGGGTCAGTGACAAATAATGTTTTTTTTAAAATACAGTTTTAAAATCATTCCTCAGGTCTCTAAAAATTTACATTGTGTGTTCATGTTGGGTTTTTTTTGCTATTTAAAAGTCTATTTGTATGGACTTTTCTTAAAATACAGTTTTAAAATCATTCATCGGGTCTCTCCAACTGTACATTGTCTGTTCATATTGGTTTCTTGATATTTAAAAGTCCATTTGTATCATAGTTTTTTGACACGAAATGTCAAATGGTGTAACTGAGAAAGAATGATAAATTTTAAATATATAATCCATCTAGAATATAAACTTGAGATAACGTGTTTTTAACTTTTAAAACCTTTTTAAGAGAGTTAAACTATCTGGTACCATGTTTTTAGGGCTACACCACATGCCAGTTTAGTCACTGACCCATATATTTAATGTATTTTTGTGGTTCACTATCAACAAATATGCCCACGCAATATTCGACTCACACACATAAGTTTAACAGCATTATGAATCAAAAGACAAAATCACATTCTAAAACGCTAGGATGATATTCAAAGGGCATCGCTGCCGTCTCCTCTGTCAGCATCACTACATCAGTAATTTGACAAAACTGCTTGTGTTGTGGTGATGTGGTTTGGATGCTGGCTGCTATATCAGATCGGCTGCTGCAGCATCCGGCCACTAAGTCATTTCCAATGGCCCCATAAAAGACTTCCACCTAGCATTCTCCCGTGTATCCCTCCAGCCTTAATGATAGCCTGGCTGATTTTTTTTGGGATGAGTAGGGGGAAGATATGAGAGTAAAAGTGAAGAGAGACACAGAGAGAGAGAGAGAGAGAGAGAGAGAGCGAGGACAAACTAACAGCTCACATCTGCTGGAGAAAACGCAACACAGACCTTGACGTGATTCACATTTTGCTCTGTCCAGATGACACACACACACACGAAAAGAAGCATGTGCGCACAGCCGGTGCAGAGACCACATCACAGAGGTCACACTGGCTGTGTTCACCATAACCGTTGTTTGTCAGAGAAATGGCCTTGGTTACTTGCAGCTGACCGTTTGTCACTGCAGTAATGCAGCTCTAGGACTTTATCAGGATCTGTTCTGCATTCACAGACAGACACCAGGCTGTGTTTGAAAAAAAGAGAGTTCAAACACCCTTGGGGAAATCAATTCAATTACATAAGTGTATTTTTTTTTAAATACGACCACTTTTTATGTTGTTTTTACTAAAGAGAATGTAGGTGTAAAAACATTGTTTCCCGCGTCAAACACTCAATCTAGAGAAATGCACAAAGCATGGAAATATGCAATAGAAAATTCACCTCAAAAAAGCTTGTTTGTACTGCCTTGAATTTATGATGTCACACCTATACATTCACCACCCACCCCCTCCTTTCACAGCCATTCAATTCAGCCGGTCAGAAGAGAGACTCATGAATATCAATGAGACAGACTAAAACCGCCCAGTGCTTTCTAGAGCTCCAGAGAGAAGGTTAAAGGAGAGGAGATGTAAAAGTATACTGAGTTTATTTAGGATTCCCTAAACTGTAAATATATCTTTTAGAGGTATCAAAACTTCAAATAAAACTTAAGAAAAGTGCACGATATAGGACCTAAGGGAAAACTGGACTTAGTATTGTGTTTAATACAAGTTTATATCCTTTATAGTTAAAAACTAAACTAAAAAAAAAAAAACGACAAAGCCAGGGAAGGTGGTAATATTCTGAGAAAAAAAGAAATAATTTCTGAGGTTAAAAGTAATATATATTTACAAGAAAAGAAAATTCAGGTCATACATTTGAAAGGAAACAACTAAAATTCTGTGAGAATTCTGTGAGAAAAGCTAAGATCAACTCAGATTTAGCTCTGTGCAAGACTTTAAGAGAGGCTTTTCAAACTCTGATTGCTACTGATGCAAGAGAATAGATGGAATGCTCCAAACATACATACATGTATGCACCTATGCAGGTATGTAGCTGAACTGTGCAGAGGCCTGATATATCCACAAGGACAATAAAGTAACAATGGTTATGAAATTATATATATTTATATATATATACGGCGTGATTCAAATCATGAGTATTTCCTTATTGCTAAATCTGATTGCAACATATAATTTGATTAGATCATCCACTGCAGGCATAATAAAAAGCAAGCAGTGGCATCTGTGGTGTGGTGAGTTTGACCCAATCTTGTAAAGTGAAGTGATGTGATTCCTTGGAAAAAAAAACACTACATCAGTAGTGTCCTCAGAGCTTGCCTTCATAAATCAAAAATATTCTTTTTTTCATAAACCTCTGAGTTCTGTGTGTAATTTTTTTTTTTGCTCTGAACACCGCACCCTCCTCCAGCTCTGTATTTTTATTTTATTTTTTTTTTACCTTATATGCCATCGTAGGAAACACTTGATTCTACTAGAAACATGTTGCACAGACACATACAGATCTTCATCCTAAACACAGGGAGTAAGCGAGTAACTACCATGAGATGACACCAGCCCATTCCACACATGTTGTGGACAATGAACTGGCAATGAAACCAATCGAGTGTTGAAAATGTGCCCTGCAGGAGAGGTGTAGCTGCTGCTACCCGGACCTTGTGACATCACATCCTCCCCGGCCGGGCACAGCTTCCTACTCTTCACCCCCCTGGCCTCATCGTTCCTCATAAAAGTCCAACAAAGAGCAAACAACACAGTAAACCAACACAGCCTTGTAAAACACACACACACACACACACACGTTAACACACTCACATTCCAGAGCAGGGTGCTCTAACACACCCTCTAGAGTCTTGTCCTTTGATGTGAGTGTGGGAAAGCTCAGGGGAATGGTCTTAGTGGGGGGAGGGAGATAGAAAGGGAGAAGGGGGGAGGGGAAAGGAGGGAGAAGAGTGTATACATGAGAGCAACATGGTGAGGCGGTGAGAGGCTGGGAGTGTGTGTCTGTGTGTGTGGGTGGGTGTGTGTGGGTGGGTGGAGGTGGGGTTAGGGGGGTCAGTTGAAGCTGACCCCCGGAGCACTGAGAGGTCAGACTGTTTAAACAGGGGACGGAGATATGCAGATACACACACACACACACACACACACACACACACACACACACACACACACACACACACACACACACACAGAGTACACACCAGTTAACAGGCTGTTACAGGTGAAGGTTTTAGATTTTTAGGCAGCATAAAGAGAGAGACATGGACACTAAATATCACAGAGACAAGCAGATGATGAAAAATAGAATTAAGAATTAAAGAAAAAGAAAAGAATTAAACAGAGAATTAAAAAGAATTAAGACAAGACACATTGAAATTATTTTCACAATGTTCTATATTTCAGTGCAAGCTCCAACTATTGGAATGTATATGGTGTGGCACTGAAAGCATTTTACAGACCCGGGGTAATGCAGTTTGTTGAGCTTAATGAAATTCTAAGATAAATTTTAGTCGAAATAAAAAGAGCATAATTACCCCGTAGCATTTAGCAGTTGCGTGACTAATGAGTAGCATTTATTTAACAAATAAAATGGGTTTGCTCTTTTGCTCCAGGTTCGCTGTGGAGGTGGAAAATGATAAGTGAGGAGGAGAGAAAAGAAGGAATGAATGAGGGAGGGAGAAAGAGAGCATGAGAGGGAGGAAAAGAGGGAGAGAGAGAAGTCAGCGGAGGAGAAGGGAGGCTGAAGGTTCATATGAAAGAATCTCTTTCGGCTGCTGCCTTGACGTCGCTCGGCTGTTTCGGGCCCTGGCAGAGCATCTGTGTGAGTGTGTGTGTGTACACGCGTGTGCATGTTTGCATGCATGCACGCACCGCAGTGCAGCAGCTAAACAGAGGTTACTTTATATAAAAGCTGGTCCCTGGTTGTGCCCTGCGGTCTCTGTAATCTCGCTCTCTGTCTCTCACACACACACACACGCAGGCAGAGAGAAGTACGCCAGAGTGCAAACACACACACGCAAGCACACAAACACACACAAGCATACGCAAACACACGGATCTCTGAGGTCTCGGTAATCACACCAAGTCTCTGTCTAAAGAGCAACTCGGTTCGCCTTCAAAACACACTGCCACACTCCACCTCTTATTAAACCCAGTGACCTCCTCCAGAGAGAGAGCAGGAGTTGATGTGTGTGTGTGTGTGTGTGTGTATGTGTGTGTGTGTGTGTGCATGCATTTGTGTATGTGTGAGACCTTCCACATTAATAATATGTGCATTCAAACATGACCCCTAAACCCCCACCCAATTAACTGTCGTCAACACACACACACACGCACACATACAGATAACACACTGTTCCTTCCATGCTAAATTTTGCATGCAATGCACACGTGAGCCCACTCAAACACACAATCAGACCCCAGCGACATCAATGCTCCATGTTTTAAAATTGATATCTGGTTACTCATTCATGTAGCCATTGTTAAACAATTCTAGTCTGTCTTTCATCCACTTTTTATCCCAAAATAATGGCTCTATCATTTATATCTGCACATCTTTGGATCCATCCGTGCATCGATCGGGCCTATCGCGATCTATCCGGCATTATCTGTGCCTCCGAGGTCTGCCCAGGACGAGCCGTCTGATTTCAGGGAAGAATTTAATTACACGCCGGGCAGAAGAAAAGGAGGCGGGCTGTAATTAGTTACAACATAGAATATGGCTTGGTGGTGGTGGCGATGGTGGGGTAGGTGGTTGGTGTCTGAGCCAAAACTGCACTCTCTCAAAGAAAAACCTTCACACACGGGCGAAGAAAGAGTGACAGAGGACGGGTGAGACAGACAAGGGGGCGAGGGAGCCGAGAGAGAGAAAAAAAAAAACAAAGGCGTCCTTTCAATGTTGACATCTGCTGACATCATCAAAGTAAGGCACGATTCCACTTGAGTCGGGGGAATTCCTGCGTCGCTGCCACCTCCTTCTGTCTCCGAGAGCCTCTCTAAGTGGCACATTCCCGGTCCTTTTTATGTGCTGATATCAGATGCAGCCAGAGGGTGAGACCCTCTCCGTCCCAATCATGTCATTGGCCGGACTTCACTATCAACTGCTTTTGTTTTTTGTTGTTTCTTACTTTTATAATGCAAATGAAAAAAATGTAATTGTTTTTTGTTTTTTTTTAAATTTGAAGATAACACGCTTAGATGCAGAAGTATTTCCCGTGCGCTTCCTTTTCCTCACCCCACTATTGTTGTTGTTACACCAATATAAATCAAGCATCCTTAACAACATTACTTATAACAAATCTTATTTGTTTTTGCTGTTTTGTTTTGAAGTTTTGAAAGGTAAACATTGCTTTAGAGGCTAAAGATAATCAATGACAGCGATCATAATGTCTGATTTTAAAATGTCACATTACAGTCCAGCTCTAATGCAGCTGAAGGAAAGCACTGCCAGTTTTGTGCATTCATTCACTGGTGGAAAGCTCAAGAGAAATCCTTGATCTAAGAGTCAAGTTGAAGTTTGCATTCCCAGACTGTGTTGTCGTAAAAACCCGGAAAACAGTTATGATAATGGATGTCAGACATAAAGAGACGGGACCTAATACCTCAGAGATCCCTGCGTCTCTTCCACTACATCTACCAGACCAACAATTCCAGGAATATGACACACTTATTTCACATGTAGCAAGGGGGAAGACTATTAGTAGATGACATTGGTGTTTATAGATGTTTAAAAGATGATTATATTGCAGTTCAATCGAGAATACTTCACTAGGTTGAAGGAGATTGAGGTGGCTCTCATAGAGTATAGAATTCAAGCTGCAATTTGCAGAATAATTAGATTTTTTTGGCAATCCATGGATTTTCTTGTCACTTAAGCTTTCTTGTCACTTCGATAGCATAAAGATGCTATCGAAGTTTCAAGATTAAGGTTTAAGGAGAGACTCAAGACTTTACAGCATACCGTACCTTTTTCCCCATCAGGGTTCCATCAAGCACCATCTGCAGCATGGCTTGAATAATAAAGATATTTACAGATTTCTGATAAATTCTGCAACTTCTACACTATATTAAGCAATTAATAAAGTTAACTGCACTCAAACTCAAAACACATCTTTATAGGGGTATACGGCAAACAAAAAATGTCATTGTATGTATATCATAAATAAAGAAAAGGAACCTTAGTATTATGGTGGAGTAATGGGAGAATTTATGTGAACTACGATGGAAAACTCAAACTTCCTCTTTATGGGTGGAGTTTTGTTGGAAAAACCTCATTAGGTACCTCATTACTCCAGTTCAAAAGAGTCATTATAGTAAATCTTCCAACTGCTGGGGACAGTGTGGGTTCTCTGCAGAAAGTCATTATCAAACGTTTTAGCCGTGCACGTTATTAATTCCTTTCTGGCAGGAGGTTCATGAAGTTTTTAAAAAAAAAATACTCCAGGTGGACATTCCATTTAAACTAGAGATCCTAAATTTGGGCAACCAGCCATCAGAAAATGTTATGATGAATATCTATTTCAGATCTAAGTGCAGCTGGCAGGAAAGACATTACTAGAAAGTAGCCACAACTAGAAATACCTAGTAGATGATTGGATTGACATTACCTATGCCATTTTTAGGGATGGAAAGAATGAGTTTTTCTATTAGAATACAGTAGGAAACGTTCTTGAAAACATCAGTAAATGTAAATTTTGTCTTTTTTCTTATATGTTTTTGTTTTTTTGATTTTAGAATATTGAAGGTGCATTTACTACTTATATTTGCTTCTCTATTATCTATTTTAACTCAGGTTTATTACCTTGTGTTACAACTATGTTTTGTAAAAGGCTTGGTTTAAACAAGCCTTTTAAGTCATAGGAGAAGCATTACACTGTATGGACTTTGGTATAACCCAATAAAAAGAGAATAAAACGAAGATAAGTGAAGTCATTCAAAGGATAATATGGTATCTTCTTGATTTAAAGTGAAAAAAATGAAATATATGTCTGGCTTGCTTCCAAATAATCCATTTTCTAATCTCCCTGCTATCGCACATCTGTCACCACACTAAAATAATATAACCAAAAAAAAATCAATAGCAACATGATATTCCTTATCTTAAGCAAGCTACTCAAACCATACAAAATGTAAATGTATTATTTTGAAATGAATGCAAAGTGCAGTGGGTGTTACCATTACCATGATTAGGCAGTTAGGCAATAATAGCGACTCCGGTACAGTCCTTTAATGGTGATGCTATTTGCTTTTCAAGTTGCAACATTTTTCAGACGTACTTTATTACAATTAAAAAAAAGTGTTATAACTTCTTGTCTTTCCATTATTTGATTGCATTTTCATCTTGTGCCACAAAAGCATTAAAGCTAGTGTTTAATCAAAATGGGTGAAGAACACTTGGAAAACAGTGTTCATGACGCACATCAGAGCTGACAACCAGGTGTGATTAATATGATAACATGATAATATATGAAGAGACTGACCCTGGATGCATTGCAGTGAGCCGTCCTCTGCCCGGATGGTGAACGTCTCCCCCGGGTTCACCTGCACCAGGATTACCTGTGCACGCACGCACACACGTACACACACACACACACACACAGTCATATTAGCAAACACTGATCAGAATAACTGATGAAGATCAGATGGCATTAAGAGGGGGAAAAAAGGTCACATATAATACCATAATCATACATCCATCTTCCAACAATCACAGAACAGAACGGACACTGTGCCAGGCAGCCAATCGCAGAGGTGACATAACACATTGGATCCCGGAGTAGGGCGGACACAGGGAGTTCACACATATGAATGAGGTGTTAAGCTAATGCTGAGATTTGCTGCTGTCTCATACCCTGAAGAGAGAAAACGCCTTTCGGTTTCAACCACAATGACTGGCAGAAAACTACTAAAACCAGCACAACACGGCACACACAGAGACACATGGAGAGACGCGTATATCACATGCAAAGATTCGGACAGGTGAGCATGTACAAATGGAGCCAAGACATATCAGACTGTTCTGACAGTGCAGAGTGTTCCGGGCTGAACGTGCCTGAGGGGAGTATGTGCGCTCCTTACCGTCATATTCTCCGCATACAGATTGTTGAGAGTATACACGTGGCTGTAGACATGAAACAGGTGACCCTCCATTGCACAAACACGCATGGATTCACACACGCATGCATGCAGACACAAGCGCCTACGCTCTACAGGTGTGCCGTCGTAAAATCCTCATATCCTGCGTTCCTCCCGTGGCGTCTGCATGCTCTCCCATCTCAGCACTAACCCCGCTCCTCTGCCTCGGAGACACACATACACACACTCGTACACTTCCTGCTCTGTCTGCTGCAGCGGCTGCTGTTGCTATGGGAACCCCAGCATCGTACAGGGGCGACCCATGTTTCCCAAGGACTGAGAAAACCCCCCATATCAGACCATGTGGGTGTATGTGTGTGTGTGTGTGTGTGTGTGTGTGGAGTGAGTGTGCAAATGTATGGGTTATCTATTAATCTACACAAGATAAGATCATAGTATTAAAATAGTCATGTAGCCCATTTGTTATCTTTGATAACAGCACTGGTACCGTCTATCAAGCTGTACTTGAATTAATATAAAACAAGCAATCATATGGCAATGTCTTATTCATCTGCAAAAAGTATGTGTTTAAATGCAGATTAGGTTATGTAAGATGTCTTTCTATATAAGACTGAGCTGGAGTAAAAAGAAAATCATAGATTATAATGTCCTTATATATACAGTACAGGGTAAAAGTTTGGACACACCAATGTACAAGAAAAGGTGAAATAACTGAAAACATGTTTTATATTCTAGATTCTTCAAAATAGCCACCCTTAGCTCTGATTGATAAAGCAAGAAATGCCACTAATTAACCCTGATAAGGCACACCTATGAAGTGAAAACCATTTCAGGTGACAATATAAAACATGTTTTCAGTTATTTCACCTTTTTTGTTAAGTACTTAACACCATAAACATGTGTTCATTCATAGTTTTGATGTCTTCAGTGAGAATCTACAATGTAAATAGTCATGAAAATAAAGAAAACACATTGAATGAGAAGGTGTGTCCAAACTTTTGGCCTGTACTGTATACTAAAAAGTCTTGTCAAGTCGCATGAAATAAAAAAGGCTAAATATTCGGAAAAAATAGACATATCTTACAGACGTGACATGTTTTTGAAATTTCAAAAAGGTTTTTTTTGTGAATTCTTTTAATTGTACACAAAGTTGTTGTAATTTAATTTTGCTATTTGGCATTCAATAGACAAAGTGTAAACAATGAATACCCTCTGAGACATTGTTCACAGAGTCGGGTTCTATTTCACAACATAATCTGTTTTCAGTATTAAATGTCACATATTTGAAAGACTGAGGCCAGTAAAGCTTTGAGAACAGAGAAAGTTTCCCTAACAGCTCAGATTATTTGTAGACAGCAGAGTTTATGACTTAGAAATTGACAGAATGACTTTAGAAGGCACGTATCATGGTAAAATGTATCATGGGATACATGAAAGGAAACAGTCTTCCGGCGATAATGATGACTTATTCATGCATAGGCGCTTCGTCAGCTTTGTTACAACGGAGCTATGCGTCATAATGGCGTCAATGTAGCCAATAGATGGTTTCATATTCTAAACTGAAACAGAATATGAAACATCTTAATGGCCTACATTGTTGCACTTTTGTTGAGGAGAAAACTATGACGTGCATTGCCATCACATTTTTGGGCTCTGTATACCTTTGAATGGCCATAAATTATTTGTTATTTTGCAAAAAAAAAAAACAATTGCAAGCTAGTAGATCGCCAGAGCAGCAACATTCACTTTTTCAAAAAGGCCAATAAAAAGTGCAGAAAGTAGCGAAACAACAGCAAGTTTGGATGTGACATCAGGACTATGATTCCAATCCTTCTTTTAGCCATTCCAGTATGCATGGCACATTTATTTAACCCAATATATCGCTGTCTGATATTGTTTCACCCCAGCAATTACATAGCGTATCTGATCTTTTTGCTTGCATGCACTGACGGAGGACAGACGCACAGATAAACACACATAAAAAAAGGTGTAGGCAGGGAGACACCGAGAGACAGACAGGAAAGCTGATAAACAGACATGCAGACAAACACAAAGACAGAAGTATGTACACAGACTCAACACAGCCACTGAAAGGGTAAAAGAAATATGCACACGCACACACACACACACACACACACACACACACACACAGTGTGTAAGACAGACCGAGAACCAAACAAATACACACAAACACAGTCAAATCTATATAATCATCGGTCTAGATCGCTGATTCCACACTGGGAACTGAGTCTAAACTGCAGGTTGTCACAATAAAAAGAGCTCTCTAACTGCTGTGTGTTACAGCCAAAACCCTCCCTAACTGTTATGTGTCGCAGCCAAAACACTCCCACCACGCTTCCTCTGGGCTGTGAGGGATCGGGCTGGGGACCATACATAAACATCATCATCATCAGCCCCCGATCCACCAAAAAAAGAAGCACACGGCATTGAAAACAGAGGACGACAGGACGAGGCAATTAGCGGCGATGCTTTTTAATTGCGCATGTGCCGACCACTGGTGGAGTCCAGCGCTTTGAAGGTGATCCAGTTGGCTCTATGGCGTCTTGATAACATCAGTAAGTCGGTCAATAGAGAAGCCGCTGAATCAATTTCGAGCTAAGGTCTGAGATCTGTCAATGGAGCCAGTCAGCCAGTTAACTCGCTGCTTTAAAAAAAAAACTAAGAAAAATCATCAAAATCATGCACGTGTATGCATCCGTGTGCTGCTACGTGACACAAGGGTTTACTGTAGCAGCCTGGCAGGTGTCCATCACCTGTACCAACAGCTGCAGAGGCATGCGACAACAAAGAGAAGTGGCTGAATGACTGGTTTAATGGGTCTACCTGCGTGCATGAGGAATTTGATGCAATGGAGGTGACTGCATTTGCTTTGTTCATGTTTGAAAGACTTAACACAAAAGATGTCTGTGTCTGCATGTGTTTTACCTGCTGCGCTGCATCACCGTTAACCATGTGAGGCATGAGCGGGACCTCTCCGTTCAGGAGGGCGGGCGGAGCCAAGTCCAGTGGAATCTGGTCTGTCATCATCATTGTGACGTACATTCATGGAGAAATTCACTGAACTGCCCTACCTGGGGAAGTACAGGGAGAGAGAGAGGGAGAGGGAATGAGAAACAGAGGCCGTCAGTTTCCTTACACACACACAGTGACTAAAACAGCGACGCGATGCCACAGAAGCTCGCAGGAATGTTTGACATGAAAAGCGAAAACAAGAAGTGAATTTCCTTTTTACTGGCTTGAAGCAATCACGCAGGATTCCTAAGTATTTAAAGAAAAGAAGATAAAAACACCAGTCAGAAGCGGAAGAGTGACTTGCTGTTGATCTTCACTGTCAAGTCATAGTTCAACCCAAAAGTGAGGTATACAACCCGGCATTTAATTGCAGAAAGGACCATGTTAAGAACATTTGCTGATGTTTGACAGATTTTTTTTTTTTTTAACATCAGAACATCCAGTTTTGTGGAAAAAAAATAGCTTGGAATTTTAGGAAATTGCCACAAGTCAGATGAGAAGACGGATGAAATCTAAACCATAAATATGAAGCTGGAGCCATCAGCTGGTTAGCTTAGCTCAGCATAAACACTGGAAACAAGGGGAAACCGCTAGCCTGGCACTGTCCAAATGTAACAAAATCTGTTTCCTTTGAGGCACACAAATGAATTAATTTGTTTAATATAAAAAAACTGAAAGGTAAATTATTTCCTCCCGTTTTCTGCTTTAGAACATATAAGCTAGCTAAACATGAGCTAACCCAGCTGCTGATGGACAGGTATGAGAGCTGTATCGATCATTTTTCCAACTCTGTCTGTATTTTGCCTACCAATGTGTTCCCACCACTGTTTATGGTGCAATGTCCTCATCGCCAAAGTACTTTTCCACTTTAAGCGAGCGTGAAAATCTGAAATGTTGAGGCGCGTCATATTAAATTCTTCTATTTTTAATCGGGTTTACTGCAGTCATGTTGGTTTAATCATGATTTGGACCTGACATATTTCTAATAACAGTATGAAACATAACAACGTCTGGAATAACACACATCAGAATGAGCTACACAGGGAGAAGGGGGTTTAGGTTTATTTTAACAAAGGTGCAAACAAGCAAAGACATTAGATTCCTGTGTTTTTAACCTTTGCAAATACGTTTCTTTCCCCCCGTCAATAGTTATATTCTATACTGGCTTTTCACATGCATGTAAGCTTCAGTGGAATACAAGTCATACCATGTTGACAAAAAAAAGAACATAATTAAAGAGGCAGAGGAGACTTATTCAAAGCTCATCAACAATAGTTTTATAATACAGGAGGGATTATAGTGAATATCCTGTTTGGCGGATTAATGAAAAGATAAATATTGGATGAATGTTCCTTAGTTTGATATGTGAATAGGGAGAACTGCACCTGCTGTTGGCTTTGTGAATACGGCATAGAGCAGAAATCCATGAAAACACACAAATACTAGCAAGACGAGGAAGCGTTTGGAGGTCTTCTTAGGTTAATTGCGCTGGATATTTGGTGAGTAACCCGGCGGTCTAAAATCTGGAGAGGGTTTCTTTGCTTGCATAATATTAACAGAAAAACTATTAAAGGAAAAAAGGATAACTTTGAAAAGAAAAGTAATGCTTTTTAAATTAAATAAAAACAACAGCCAAGGTAAATCATCTTAAGTGGAAAATAACAGGGCTTCACTTAATTGGCTATTGGGAGGAATAAAGCAAAAACAACAAAAAAAAAGAAAAGAAAAAAAACTCAAGCAACGTGACACCCCTGCACGTGGTCCTCATCAGGGTTTTAACCAAGCTGCTAACCCGAACTCCAACAGTCAAAATGCATACTCTTCAGTGTAAACCACATGGATAAACACACAACTCCACCACTAAAGGCTCCCATACACTTCCGTCAGCAGCGATACATACTGTGTGTGCATGTGTACATGTATGCTTGTATGCATGTGTGTGTTCCCTACACATGTGCACACATACAGAAACACACAGACTAATAGCCCCGAGGTACATCACTGAATGATATAGGCGTTTCAATTTAATGGTGATGAGTGAAATCGCCGCTAAACAGCTACTGATGAATGGCTATAAACTGCTATAACACACACGTTTCATTAGGGATTTTTTAAAGTATATAAATTACATGTAATTTATAATGTAATGTATAATAACACATATGTAGATAATGTGAACATGTGCAGAAGAGCACACACACACAGCATTCCACTGCAAACAGCTGTGTGTCATTGTGTGCCTTTTCTTTCAGCTGGTCGTCTCCTCGCACTGACGAGGTCTTTGAAAGGGTTAGTGGATCACACAGCTGCGGCTCCAACTGTTGCAATATAAACACGCAGGCGATCACGCCACCCTCTCGGTGTCTTTCTGTGCTCTCTATCGCTGCCTTTTAATTATAAATCGTGTTCCTGCAATCCCTTCAGAAACTCTTCCCCCTTTCTCCCGACTCGAGCCCCGTTCCCAGCTCAGCCTGGCCATCCTGCCTCCAACACACACACACACACACACACACACAAACTGTGTCCCGGACACATCACAGACAGATGGTAACACCACTGTCAGCTCTGCCAGGAAAAAGAGAAGAGCGAGACAGAGGAGAAAGGAGGGAGGACGAGAGAAGGGAACAAGTAAATGAAGGATCGGCTTAGATGATGAATAGAGAGCAAACGAGGAGGAGGAGGGACAGGCCGAGCCATCTCTTCCAATCACCCTCTGTTCTTAAAATAATCCCTCATTTCCTGAGGAAATTCATTATACAACTTTTTTTTACTCATGAATACACATGAGTCTGAATTTCAAATGAGATTCCAACAATGAGTGCTGCAAGTATAATAATGTTCATCGAATTCTGGTGTCAGGAGGTTATGAGCAAGAAGTCTTACCTTCACACAGGAAGTGAATCTGAACTGGGAAATAACACATTCTAAAATAAAAATGTAAAGTAATAACTGTGAAATTTTAGAAATGTACTTTATTTGCCATCAATTCTGTAACTTAGACATTGATTTTGACATCACATGGCTTATCTGTCTATTAAAAGAAATTAATCTGTACCAGGAGTTGTTTAGCTTATTTTAGCACTACAGCTTAGACTACAGGCACCTCTAAAGCTCCTGTTATGTGCTACAGAATACTTCTCATTTGTTTCTCATGCAATAAAATAAAATATTTTGGAAACCCCTTTCCCTTTTACAGGGAATTTATGTTCAAAATTGCCATTTCTTATTTTCGTTCACAGCCAGGCTGTTTCCCTGCTATATGCTAAGCTAGGCTAACCCTCTCTGGGCTGTAGCATTTCCCAAAAAACTCAACTATTCCTCTGAAGCAATCACAGACCAGGCTGGCAAATAAACAAAAATGTGTCGTCTTCAGCTTACCAATGCCTTGTTATATCATTTCATGGCACTGACAACCTCTAAATTTAACAGCTTAACCTTTCACTGCAATTTAGAGCGACTGATGTGTGAAATTGCCTAGTGCAGAGGCAACATTAAGGAAGAAACAATATCCATTTGTCTACATCTGATTTTGCTGATTTTGTGACTATTTGCCTGGTAAAAGAAGTTGAATCCGGACAATCCGGCAAATGCACATTTTTTGTTGTTGTGCAGCTGTTTTCTATGGTTTGTTGTACACATTTCCAATAAGGTTTAATGCAAATATCTGGAAACTGAATTTATCAATGAATGAATAATAACCTTTGTTTTCCAATGGATTATTACCAGATGGATGCTGCTGTTGACAGCTTCAGACATCATCATGATGCACACACATACACACACACACACATACACATACACAGTGGTTTCCGTTGCCCAGTGGAATGTGGGAGGAATAAGGTGTCGATTCCCAGCAGGGATAACATGTTAAATTGAAAAATTCCATGTTGGATCCAGAAAACAATCACCCGCTTGTCCGGGTATATGAATGTTTGTGTGTGTGTGTGTGTGTGTGTGTGTGTGTGTGTGTGTGTGTGTGTGTGTGTGTGTGTGTGTGTGTGTGTGTGTGTGTGTGTGTGTGCGCGTGTGTGTGTCATTAGACAGAAAACCCTGTGTAAGCCTGGAAACTGCCTCCCTAACATAAAAGATGCATAGAGTCAAACACACACCAAGATGTAACACACACACACACACACACACACAGAAGCCCTAGATATTCAGCGGCAGCTCTGACCTCATAACACGACAGTCATTACTCATGCAGTCATTCATCATTCACACACACACACACACACACATACCCAGTGACTCCTGTTTGTCCATCGTGATGAAGCATAATGGATATTCACAACCACCTAACAGACTGTCTGACTTACTTCCAGTCGCCTACTTCACACCTCTCCAGCTCGGCATTCACACGGCCGGAGAAACACAAACACTGATTTTTTTTAGATGAATATTCCACAATCCGAATGTAAAAAATTAATAAATAACCCCCCAAAAAATTCAAATGCACTTGCACTTCTCCTTTTCCACACATGAATGAACTATTCATGAAAACAAAAAGTCTGGCAAGGCAATGTGAAACTGATCGCACATCCACTTCTTCTGGGTCAAACCACAGAAAATTTTGTTGTTGATGTAAAGAAATGAAACACCTTGACAACAAGGAGTACACAGTGAAAAAGAAACACAAGTAATAGGAGACTAACATTGGGTATTTGGCCATAGGATTAATTCCTCTCCTCTACTTTGCTTTTTAACTCTCATTGGCAGAGATCAGATCAGTGGTATTGGTCAGACAGGACAGAGAGATGCTGAATCAATACATTAGCATGTCTGACTCTTAGTTGTTGTTTTCCTCTGCTGTTAGTAATAGCAGCAAGACGGTTTGTCATCGCTATGAGTTTAAAAAAAAGAATCAAATTCTAGTTAACCTGAGTTCAAATAACACTTTGTCTAGTGCTCATTTATTCATAGAAACTGATATTTTGACTAATAAAATCATTTTTGTCAACATAAGCAAAGCAGCCTTGAAGCCTTCCTTTTTCCTCCAAGATTACATTATTCCAACTCCTCTTGACCTCCTGCACACTTAGATAGGACTAAGAATAATAAGAGGCTATTGTTTGCTGACTTTATACCAACCTTCAACACAACGCAACCCCTAAACGCTGATCGATTTATCGATAAATTTGACGTTTTCGCTCCCGCGTTGTCGACAATACGCCGGTTCATTACTATTTTTTGCTTCTGGCCAGTAGTCTTTTATTAGAGGAGGGTGATGATACATGGCTGACAGTGGATGTGTCACAGAAAGAAAGAGAAGCATTGATTTCACATCCTTCTGACAGGCGGTGGTGATGATGGAATTCTATAAAAGGAAGAAAAAAAAAGTGCAGGATCTCAGACAGAACACCGGTTGAACTTTCAGAGCCATGTAGACTCAATCTGCAAAAAATAAAATAAAAAGGACAGTGGTGCTCTGTCCAGTCTTTCTGGTGAAAACATGCTATGAAAACCAAAATTACTTCCCCAGATGTTGTGTATTTGATTGCAAATTCACTGCCAACTGCTCATCTCGCCTGGCACTGCTTCAACACTAAATACACACGTACAGTGTATACGCTGATATGCAGGGAAGGACATGTTATGTCGGCTCCATCAAATGGCTCAACTGTGGCTTTTTGGTCAACCATGGCGAAGACTAGAAGAAACCACGGTTTCCTTGCCCTGGACAAGTATTTAGCGAGCGGCTACATGCTAAACACCCCCTTTATTTACCAGAAACACCAGCTTTTCCAGGAACATGGGACTTCTTTCAGGAATCCATGAACGTAAAGCTGATTCAGATTTTGCTTTCCTTAGGTTCCTATCGCAGAAACAGGCCCCGGGGCTGCAAAACACTGGGATGAAATCTGGACTGCTGACCTTTCGCCTGTTCTTAATACACAAGCATTGTGAGAATTGTACCACAATTTCCAAATACCACTAACCATGTGATTTGAAAAAAAAAAAAAAGAGAAGGGGATCTTTGTGGTGGTAGAACTTCTACTTCCGTTACACTCTGAACATCCTCCTAGTGGCAAAGTGTTTAAATAGAGAAAATCAAAGGAGAGAAAGTACATCTTCAAATGAGAAAGCAAGATGGAGAATTGAAAGTGAAACTGAGCTTCATTTGTTACTGAGGTAGTGTTCTTCTCCTCAATTCTGTGGTTAGACACGAGTATGGAATTACACCTCTGCAGACTGGATCTCTGTGCATTCAAGAGACCCATATACATCCATTCCCTGTATTAAAATACACTGGTTGAATCTTTAAAAACGCCATCGGCGTACCTGACTTGTAAAGTCCATGCAAATGTAAGGACAGAAGATAGAGAAGAGAAAGAGAAGAGAAGAGAAAGATAAAAGAGGTAGAAAGGTATAGGTGTCCTCCTCCTCCTCCTCATCCTGGGTGTGTTAAGCAGTGAGGAATGCTCTCAGGTGTCAGTGCTCAGAACTCAATGACTATCTATTCACTGCAGTGCACACACGCGCGCGCGCGCACACACACACACACAAAACTACACACCACAAACACTGCATGCGCCAAACACAACCAGGATAGATTCCTGTTAAACCCATTTTATCAGCTGAAAACTTTAATCTGTGCTGGCATTTAATACACACACACACACACACACACATATCAATGTGTGTGTGTGTGTGTTTGGGGAACAGGGGGGTTGGGGGTAGCCTTCTAAATATGGTGGGAAACTGCCACCAACACCACTCCCATTCAACCCCGGCTCCTTTTACAAAAGGTATTCAGTCTAGGAGAGACCGGGTCTCTCTCTCTCTCTCTCTCTCTTTCTGACACACACACACACACACACACACACAGATGCACACACACAGTGTGTGAGCACCTTTTTACCAGAGGAAAAAGAGAGAGAGGTGGAGTGGAGGCTGCCGAAAAGAAGGGGGGAAAAGAGAAAGAAGGGTGGAGAGGGAGGCGAAGAGGAATGTTGTGCTTGTGCTTACTCTGAAGAGAGAGCGTGAACGCACACACGTACACACGCACACACACACACATTTTGGAAAAGACAGAGAGGGGATTTATAAATGATAGAACCTCTTGAGGTTCCCACGTCGGCCAGCGGCTTTCTGCACATATGCAGGAAGTGTGTGTGTGTGTGTGTGTGTGTGTGTGTGTGTGTGCGCGAGGGAGAGAGAGGGAGAACATTGAGAGACACAGGAGAGGCTGAGAGAGGGGAACAGAGGCAAAGTGTCTTAAATAAAATGCTGAATTTCAAATTGTTTTTCAATTCGGCTGCATACATTTGGCTCACATATGCACATACTATGCATTGATACTACTGCCTTTTTGTGTGCACGCCTGCATGTGCATGTATATGGTCCTTTTAATTGCCCTGTAATTGCGGTAATGATATGTCATCCTCAAAGAAGCGAACACCGACCGGGTGGGGTGGAATGCAATGGACACATGCATGTCCTACTTGCAAACCATGTATGAACAAGCTTTTCCTATCCTAAGAACTCCCTGAACTGAGGCCTTCAGGGCACCTTTTCCTTTTTTTTTTTAACTCCCCCCCAAACAGATGCGACCCAGCGACTCCAGGAATTGTGTCTGACAGCAAACGAAAGCCTCGACAGACCAGCTGCTCATGGCTCCCATTTCACTTTTGACAAGTCTCTTTTAAAACCTTAAATCACGCCATATCACCTCGGTGCCACAACAACACAAATACAACCGGCAGGTGTGAGACTTGGACCAGCGCCGTTTTTCTCTCAGCGGCATAAATCCATCACTGTTGTCATTTCAGGATAAAAAACAACTTCTATCCATCATAGTGGGATGAAATAAAGTAATAAAAGGTAACATTTTTTATATTTGCCAAACACAATTCACTGTGTACGTTTAGTGCTTATGTTATTGATACTCTTGTCATGGGAAACCAACAATGATCTCTGGCTCCTCCCATCTATATCTTAAACATTTAAAGCGCTTCTTGTTAAGTTCATTGCCACGTCCCACATTCCCTGCAAGAATGAGCATTCCTCCACTTTTACAGAATGCAAATGTGTCTCCAAGGTTATTCTGTGGTCAGTTGCTTGCATCTTGAACATAACTCAAGGCAGATGAGGAGCTATTAACAGTCTGCAGTAAGTCCAGGGAAATGCAGGAAGACCCCTAATCCCCATGTCAGCGTTAGTCTTGAACTGTCACGCCGCATTTGATTATTCCAAGACTAGTTGGCGAAGAAAAGTATTGTGTATTAACTCCCGCCAGGATTACTCCCCTCACAGAAGTGTTCTTTCTCTTTACTTCTGAGCTCTCTTCTTTTCCTCTTGTCCATTTTTTCCCTGCTTCCCTTTAAATACCAGGCATTCTGCAGATGGTTGTGTGCAGCCGGAGTGCCGACAAGTCAGGACTCGGCCCCACTAAACGACAGGCTCAGCACTGCCCCCCCCTCCCTCCGCACCGCACCACCACCACCCCCACTGTGCTCCATCCCTCGCCCTGCACACACACACACAAAATGAGCACCCTGGGCAAAGCCTTTCTCCCCTGTCATCCTCCCATCCATCCATCTACCCACCCATCCGATCCTCTCATCAGGCCTGGTTTCCAGGAACACAAGCCAGAAACAGATGACCCAGTGACTTAAGATTCGCTCTCCGCTTCCGCCCTCCTCCCTCCCACTGAGCCTATTTTTTAAGATGAAAGCGATACTCAAGCTGCCCGACTCCACAACTTCAGGTTGCTTTAAATAATTTAAAAAAAAAAGATCCCCTAAACTCAACTTTCATTTTCTTTCTATGAGAAAAACAACAGGACGCTCTTACAAAACGCATTCAAAACTGAACTTTGATCAGCTTGTTTCCATGCAACAAGGACAAAAAAAAACCCCAAAAAAATTCAATCTCTTCCAGGGAGCCAAGTAGCTCAGCCAGAGAGTCCAGGATCTAACTCTATTGCCATCCACTTCCTGGAAAGACCCCACCTTCGTCACATTCCAGTGCCCTGTCAAAACACGACGCTGCTCTCTAAATGGCTGAGGGGAGAGCCATCGGTTGCTTCATTGGCTGCAGCCAAGGCAGAGGGAGGGACGAAGGGAAAAGCAGAGCTCAAAGAAGCAGCGGCTCATTCACAGGGAGAGACTACAGTTACATAACCACACACATACACACGCGCATACATACATACATATATATATATATATATATATATATATATATATATATATATATATATATATATATATATATATATATATATATATATATATATATATATATATATATATATATACACAGGATCAGGACAACACCCTCAACACACAGCAGAACACAAAACAGGGTCCGGGAGAAAGAAAGGTGAGGAGACAGTGGAGGGAGTGCAGGGGAAAAGAAAAAAAAAAGGAGAAAAAGGAGCGACCGGGAGAGGAGAGGAGAAGTTGAGAATGGGTGAGGAAGAGATGGGAGGGGCAGGTGAGGCATCAGTTTTCCTTGTGAACAAAATGAAGAGGAAATAGCTATTTTACACTCAGGTCAGGAGCTGTGGGAGAGTACTCCCACTGTGTGTGTGTGTGTGTGTGTGTGTGTGTGTGTGTGTGTGTGTGTGTGTGTGTGTGTGTGTGTGTGTACAGAGACAGAGAAAGGTTAATTGGTGTATGGTGGGAGATAACCTGCATCAAACCCTAAGCGGAAGTGAAGTGGAGCATATAGAAGAACTGTGCCAAGAATAAAATACTCCTACACACGCTCATGCACACACACATACACATGACTGACACAGCTGTGTAGTTTTCTGAAAGAAAAAAAAAACAAAGCAATTTGCCATTATTAAATCAATATTATCTGTTGCCTGTCTGTGCGGGGTGGAAATGACGGCAATTTGTTATCCGAGAGAAGGGCAGGGAGGGCGGGATGGGAAGAAGAGGAGGAGGAGGAGAAGGAGAAGGGAAGGAGAGAAGGAAGGAGGAAAGGGGAGAAAGGATAAATGGGGGGGGAATGTGTGGAATCCTAATTGTGTTATTGCTCCAGAACAAACATTAGTCCTGCCTGTCATACCACAGACAGCAGGCAGCTAACATGTGTGTGTGCGCGTGTGTGTGTTTATATGTTAGAAACATGCTCTCCACTTCCCCCCTGGCTGTTCATGAAGGCCTTTACAATCAGCTCCGTGTTGCACTGGGAGTTCTGCGCTAGCTGTTAGCTTCACATTAGCGAGGCTAGCTCCGAGCAGATGTGCGCATCTGCCAGTGAGCCCTCCCTCCTGCCGCTGTACAGCTGTGGGCTGGCCGTGTGTGTGTGTGTGTGTGTGTGTGTGTGGTTGGGCAGGGGGCCAGCAGGCAGTAAACCCACAGTAGAGGCCCTGACAGTCCAACGTTTGCCACGTAGCCATGTAGCAGCGACGTAACTCCGGAGGAGAGGAGATCTCGCTATGAGGGGGGAAAAAAAGAAAAAAGGCAAAAATATCGGGGTGAAACGATATGTGTCATCGTGTGGGATTGTGTGTTTAAACAGAGGCAGCATAAACAGTCAAACACACAGAGACAAAGTGACTTTGGGAAACAGTTGATCCCAGTCAGAACACTGATGTTTCCACCAATTACATCATCCCCGGACTTCCAGACTGCTTTTCTCACAGAGCTCCTTTTTGCAGATGTTATGGAGGCCTGCGTTTCACAAACCGGGGCGACCACACACACACACAACAAAATAGTTTACAGACACGGCACAAACACAAACAGGGGCCCGGCTCACCCCGATCACCATCACTGTCTTCATCATTTCCATCAGCCCAGTCACGGCTGTCTCCAAAGGCCGGAGCTGCCAACACCTTTGTCTTCATCATCAACATCACCAGCACGCTGCTTTTTGTTTGGTGTTTGTGTGTGTTTAATACAGAGGAAGTGGCTATTCTCCCACAAGCACATGAACATGACTCACTCTTCTTCATGGCAGCGCTTGCAGATTTTTTTTCCTTCTCCTTTTGTCTTTTTCCTCCCCCTCCTCCTCCTTCCAGTCTTCCTTTCTCATCCCTCCCTCTTCTCCTCCTCCTCCTCCCCTTCTCCTCCTCCTGCCCCGCCACAGTTCAGACTTTTCTCCATCAGATCCAGAGAGGAGCAGCAGGAGCCCGAGGAGGGCTCACAGCAAAACCCCTCCCTAACACCTTGGATCTCCAGGGCTCAGCCTGGCCACACACAGGGAGGCAGCGGCCTGGAACAGCTGAAACGGGCCGGCTGGTCGGTGGGTAGCTCGTATGGGAGGAGAGGCGGCTTGGCACTATAGACTTGCTCATTATGCTACACAGGGTCATCCAGGTTGAAGTCCACATGCTTATGTTTAAATCGCTGCCGAACATTCAGAAAGCCTATCTTCAGGCCCAGAGTCCAATCCTATATTTCCACCTGATGCTTCTTTATACTTCCATTCCACTATTTTCAGAGGGGAATGTTCTACTTTCTACTCCACCTCATTAGAGCTGCAACTTATCAATTACTGAAAGGATTAAATGATTGGTTGTTTGTGTAATTAAATGTTAATTGTTGATCGCTGTGCCCCAAAGCCGAGGATGCAACCCAAAATGTCTTTTATTTTCCAGACCAACAGTCCACAACCCAAAGATCATCAGTTTACTATTATAGAAGAATAAAGAAATCAGAAAATATTCAGATTTGAGAGGCTGGGACCAAAGAATTTGGAAATTTTCTTCCTAAAAATGACTCAAATTATTATCAAAATAGTTGGCGATTAATGTAAAGGTTGGCAACTCATTGGTTATTGAACCCCTACACTACATATATGTCAGCTGTAGTTAATTTTCAGATGAAGATTTGAATATATTACATGAAATTATTTTATAATCTGTGAATAACTGCTGTGCTTTTCTTTTTTTAAAAGTGTTCTGCACCTTTTCTCAAAGTATTATGATTCAGTAATATTACTATAAATATACCTACAGCATCTTAATTCACAATGATCCACATTGATAAACTAAAACATACAAAATGTTCTCACATGTATTTAGTGATTAAAAACAAGTAGTATAATATACTAATAATAAAACAGTCTCCATAATGGCTACTGATATTTTATATATCCTATACATTTTTCCTTATATATTATATATTTTGTTGGTAAGACATCTGTACTTTCACTTCTTATCAAGCATTTATATATATGTATAGTTTTTTGATGACAGTATTTCTACTTTTACCTAAGAAAAGGATCCAAGATCCTGCTGATGTGTCCACTTCAGAAATACATGTAATTTCAAAATCTTTTCCCTCATCACCATGGAGACATGAACTCAACTCAGGTTCAAACATTCTCTCTTTGTCCTGTTCTCTCTCTCTCTCTCCCTCAGTCACACACACATATCAGCGCAACATGATGCACGCTGTAGGCACTGAGCGAGGCCTACATTCGTTTACATCTCACACATGACAATATTATGTTAGTACGGCACGATAACGTCCCTGTCCCCGGCTCACACCCATTCATCTCCCGTCTATATGGCCTTACCCCAACATTCTCCTCTCTGTCTTGCCTTTATTACTGTGTAACGTGTTCGGTTCCATGTTATACAGCCCTTCAGCATAAATATGATGCCCTGCCCGCAGAATAAGGCAGCGTGTGTGTTGCGTATGCCTCGCGTGGTTGCATGGTCTTCACAAGAAAGGACCAGTGGCCAATGAACATTAGTTACACATTGATTTTTCTCCTTCCTACTCCCACAGCCCCTCCTCTACTCCTCTTCTGTCCCACTTCCAGCTTTAACCTGTCTCTCCCTCCTTCTTCTTCTTCTTCATCCACCATCGCCCCCACCACTACTTCCCAAACAACCCCTCAGCCATCAAAAGACAGCCGCCCATTCAGAAGGTTTTGGGGTCGGATGGGGGAGGTGAGTGGAGCTTGGTGAAGGGAGGTGGGAGGTGTGTGTGTGTGTGTTGGGGGGGTTCAGGGTTCTCATTCCCGCTAAATTGTCCCACATGGCTGAGCGTGCTTAGTTTAAACAAACACAGCCACTTCCTCCTCACTGCGCACTACGGCATACACACACACAGACACACACACAGACACACAAACACACCCGCATAAGCACACACCAATTGGGTGCACAGGCATGCGTGAACTCCAATACACAAAAACAAGCCTCCACGCACATATATAAACACACACTCGCACAATACACTGTATACCCTTGCAGGCAGAGGACAATACTTTACAGTCTTGCACCCCTGCCAGTAAACTCACAGCTGGGCCCAGACGTCCACACCAAAACACCACAGCAGCACCCAAAGCTCACTCATTGTACAGCCCCCCCACCCCCGTGAAAGGAAGATTTCACATGCATTTTCAGCATGTCTACTGTATGACTGGGTTTCTGGTCATAGTGAGTTTCAAAGAAAAAGTAAATCTTAACCATACAATCCACAATAAACATGGCAGCTAATGGGTCCCCGGAGTCAAAACCCCCCAAAACCAAAAAAAGAAAAAAGAGACACCACAGAAAGAGACGACGGGAGCAGACGCTGTACAGAATATCGTGGGTATGTTTGTTTAGAAAGCAGACGAGGAGAAAATGGAAATGTGGAGGATGTGGCCATTAAGGCCAATTTGATGGATTATAGCAAAAGTCATTTCTTTTCAATTCTGCGCATTGGTATATTTAGAAGGGACATGAAAACATAGAACACAACCATGCAGACATTGCCTGATATCCAATGCAAATTGCACAGGAATTTGAGCAGCACTTATGAAAATACTTTTGATAACAAAGGAGGGGCAGTCAAACTTTAACTATGGCAATTGGATTTTACTTTAATAAAACGGAACAGTATAGCACAATGTAACAAGGATGTTTTTGAAGGTTTTCAAGAGAATTGATGCCAGTGATCCTTTGAATCCTTTAGAATTTTACAGATATATTTAAGGCTGCAACTAACAACAATTTTGATAGTCTATTCATCTATTGATTAGTGAAATGATTAGGTTCATAAAATGGTGGAAAATGTCAATCACTTTTTCCCAAAACCAAAATGTAATTTTTGTCCAGACCAACAGTCCACGACCCAAAGATCATCAGTTTACAATTACGTATATAAAACGAAAGAAACCAGAAAATGAGCAGAATTGAGAAGCTGGAACTAGAGAATATGGACATTCTCCTTCCTAAAAATGACTTAAATTTACATAGTAAATGGCAATTAATGTAGCGGCTGGCAACTAATCAGTTAATCGTTACAGCTTTATTGCAAAGCACAAGAAAACCTGCAACTAAATGGCAATACAGGCATATGATGGGTTTCAGTAAAAGTGAGTAAAAGATAGGGTATTGTATTAATGTGCAAAGTGGAGTAAAGGAGGACAACCTGCCACGATCCGGCCTGCACACAGCACGCCGACATCCACCATGACTTTTGATTGAGACGGCTACAACAGCTTCTCTCACACACAGATACAGATACAGATACGTCCACACAGACCAACCAACAAGAGGCAACTTAGGTCATCAGATTTATAGACCATGAAAAAAGCTTTCTCAGTGGGTGGTGTGTGTGTGTGTGTGTGTGTGTGTGTGTGTGTGTGTGTGTGTGTGTGTGTGTGTGTGTGTGTGTGTGTGTGTGTGTGTGTGTGTGTGTGTGTGTGTGTGTGCATGTGCGTGTGGTGCTGAGAGAAAAAGACTGTTTAGTCTACACCTACATGAGAAACCTGTCTCCTCTCTCACAGACAAGACAACAACTTGTCTGAGATATGCACACACACACACACACACACACACACACACACACACAAACACACATCATTTGAATGCACAAAAGTGCAGGCAAATCATGAATGAATGGTATAATTGTGCCTTAATTCTATGACTAACTCATAGTTGTGTTTATGAATGTGTGTGTGTGTGTGTGTGTGTGTGTGTGTGTGTGTGTGTGTGTGTGTGTGTGTGTGTGTGTGTGTGTGTGTGTGTGTGTGTGTGTGTGTGTGTGTGTGCGTGCGTGTGTGTGTGTATGCATGTCTAGAAATTTGGCAGCAGTATTTAATCCATCAGAAGAAAACTGAATTGGGATGAAAAAAAAAATTAACACTTCTTGGGAAAAACAAGCCAATAGAAAGTGTACATACAATCACTTGGTGCCTAAGATCAAACACACACACACACACACACACACACAACACCCCTCCCTATAGCCTGAGGTCATAAGGTCACATTCCTCCTCCTCAATCTGCCTCAGGATTTCACACACTAGTTCAGAGATGTGGCTGTGTGTTTCTGCCCACCTGTGTGCATGCATCTGTGCGTGTGTGTGTGTTAGTGTTTGGGATGTTTTAGTGACTTGTGGGGGGTCCGCCTTAAGGGCAAGGAGGGGAGAAGTGGAGGAAAACAGGCGACTGCAGCCACACTAAGCCAAATGCATTTGAAAATACATCTTTTTAACCTCTTTTTTTGTTTGGAATTTGGCCCACACTGTTTACAGACCAAAAAGAACAAGAACTGTTCTCAGAAAGGGATGATTAGGCTTTCTGCTGCCTCTATTTCTGTTGGAACTGATCAGATTTATAAATCAATATAGCTTATCTCACTATGCAGGTGATGTCATTAGTCTTTATTGAGCCTGAAGTGGTGATTTGATTAAAGTCTTAGTCCAGCAGCGCAACAATGACTATTGACTTAGGTTGACACCTAATCAAATCACATAATATTAAGTTGAAAACGCTGAGGTTTGCGTATGTATGTCCAACCCAAATTCTCATTGTTGCTGCATTTTGGTTTTTTGGTTTTTCGAAAGCTCGTGCCAGAGGGTATGGAGTCCATCAGTGTTTTCCTGCTTGTTTGGACATTTTGTGGAAGTGGCTAGAAGGAGAAGAATGAGAAATGACAGGTATGTGGCGGTGGGTGTGGGGGGAGGACATGGTGAGAACAGGAGATGGAGGACTTGAAGTATGTCTGCATGCCTGGAGGGAGGAGGAGGAAGAAGAGGGTAGCTGATGGTTTAACAAGGGAAAGCAATAAAACATGTGGCTTTGCATTAAAAAACACCTACTTCCTCCTCGAGCAGAACCCTCAACTCTGGTCTTGCATACGCGCAGACGTGTCAATGTGTGCAACATGCACACACGCACACACACATAGACTAAAAATACTTGGAAATGTGTGCATGTACCAGTTCTAGTTACAATTCCAGTCATTTAATAATCTAAAAAGTAACCAGTTATAGATTCAGTTGCACACACACAAACACACGCATACACACACATACACACACACACACACACACAAACCCCAGCCCACAGCAGACTCTAAACACTTAAGATACAGACTCAAAACGCTCACAGTCAGGCATAAAAACAGCCATTAACCACTGGCGGAACTTTCCATGGGCCTGCCAACTAGCAACACCAACACGCCTGGCATGCTAATACAGGCACGTAAAGCTAACTCCGTGTGTGTGTATGTTTCATGCATGTGTGTTAAGTCGGTGCTCCGAATGTGTGTGCAGGTGGACGCTTGATCCCTTCAGCCAGCTGACCATGCACACACACACACACACATACACACACTGATAGGGCAGCTTTCAACGAGCTATTTCTACGGTTGATACCCTGAGGAACTGTTGCGAGGGCATAAGCGGGGCAGGGCAGGGCGGCCCAGCGCTGCGTGACTCGTTTGGCTCACTCAGGCTTTCCGAAACAAGCCGACGATAAGGTTGACAGCCTAGTATCTGGATCCCAAACGTTTGATCCCTTTGATCGTAATCGTTCTGATTTTCATCATCTGCACTCTTCCTGCAAGTCCCGCTTCCTTTCTCGCTCATCCGGCATCTCTCTGCTGTCAGGACCGTTCAAAAGGCTCCAAGGGATGAACAATGATTCAAATCAGCAACAGAAGTGAAACCTTTTGGGTGAAGTCACACGCTGTATCATGTGCCAGGGATGTCGTGTATTGAAAAGGCAACAAAACTGCCCAAATATTGCTGATATTTTCACAAAGAAGCTACTGTATCCCTCAGACTTCTACTGCCTCATACTAAACTTATTAAACTTGAAACTAAACTTCTTTTGTCTTCAATATAGTCTGTTTCAGCTGTTGTGGGTCTACAATTAACTAATATTTTGTTATAGGTTAGTGTGAAGATGATTGTCAATTCATTAATCACTTATTCTATGAAAACAGTATGATGTCTTCTCGTAGTTTTTTGTTGTCCAAAATTTACGCTCACTTGCAGCAAATCTTCACATTTGGGAAGCATTTTGCCTGAAAATTGACATCTGTCAATTAACTATTCATTAATTAATTGCACCAGCTCTAAAGTGACACTTGAATTGTCAGTATAAAGAATAAATACAACTGCTTTGCATTATTAAAGCCATGCTGCAGGGTATTATTCTAATATTCTTTTTAGGATACCAGAGAACTTCATTGACATTCCTTACAGTTCTACTTTTTACAGTCAGTCACAGTAAGCATCACGTTTCTCCAGAGGTCGGCCATTTTTTTTTTTTTTTAATCTTTTTTTGGACTGAAACCTGGAGAGGCTCCAAGTTTTGCCAAAGACATTCATGAAGAGGAGAGGAGAGGACATGGAAGGAGAGGACAAGAGAGGAGAGGGCAACTGGGAAAGAAGGAGAGGAGGAGGGAGACGAGGAGTAGGGAAGTTGAAAGGCTTCTTTTATCTTCTTCTAAATCAACTGTCAACAATGCAGGAAATTATCAAGGGAGTTGGGGCTCCAGAGAATGAGAGAGAGGCTAGAGAAGGAGGGGAGGGAAGGAGGGAGGGAGGCAAAAAAAAGAAAGAGAAGAGGAGGGGGGTAAACATTACAGCTCTGTGCCAAGCAAACATGAGATGCTGGGATACTTCAACAAAAAAAAAAAAAGCCACCGTTCATATGGGAGAGAAAGAGACCAAAAGGAAACCGAGAAGAGAGAATGCGAGAGAAAGAGAGAGAGAGAGAGAGAGAGAGAGAGAGAGAGAGAGAGAGAGAGACGACCACAGAAGCAACAGAGAGACAGAGGAAAAAGCTGGGAAATGGAAAGTGAAAGCATGGAGCAACAGCTGTCACGAGGAAAGGAGGTTTGTTTTGCAGTGGGGGGGTGGACTTCGCACCTACATGCTGTTCTGTTTACCTGGTGTTGTATAATGCAGTCTAAGGGTTTCATTTTACCAGCAAATGTCACCTCATGAATCAATACATTTTTAATTAAAATGAAATATTATCGCAGGAATAAATAACAAGGAATGGATGAAACACATATCATCCAACAGTGCCGTTACTGCACACTTAATACATAAGGACTGGAAAACTAAACAATCCCACTACGTGTGTGGTTTTTAAGTCAAAAAAAAAAGGCAGCGCTATTTACTGAGCCACGTGGTAGGTAACACAGAGAGAGCCAAAAGAAAACTTAAAGAGTAGTAACTACCAATCTGTTTGTAGCAGGAAGATTCCTCTCAGGATGAAAAAGTAGACAGCCGTGTGGTTTTAATAGAAATGTAACACTGGGTAATATCTTAAAGCTTCCCTGCACTCCATCATATGTCACGGCAGCCGCAGGTTTTCAAGGCTGCTTCACCGCAGAGGGAGAAACACGCGTGCGTGCATGTGCTCGCTTTTGCCGAGTGTCGCCGGGGACAACGGGAAAGCGCGAAGACTCTCCTCCTCCCGCGCTCCAGGTGTCGACCCCTTGACCTCACAGAACGGGAATGTGTCCAACCCGCTGATAATCAAAATCTGAAGCTCGCTTATGTCACCGAACCAACACTAAACCTCCTACAACACGTTACCTACACAGTAATAACAACTTATTTCCCGGGAAGCACACCTGTTGCATTTGCAGAAACAGATGGCACAACTGATAATAGAGGAGTTTTTAACAAACTGCACGTGGCGGATGCAAAAGTGACTAATGGGACGAAATATATCAAATATAGGGCTGCTGATCAGAGCCAAATCTAGCATTTTAAAATTCATAATGAGTCGTGGCTGATTATTCGCAGACATGGTGAAAATTGATGCTGCACGGCCTATTTCATCTCCTTGTTCACTTTTTTAAAGCTCTCTGGGGCTCTTGCACCTGCTTTATTAGCTAGATCATCGCTTAAAATGATAGAAAACAACAAATTAACAGCGTTCTTGTTTTGTTTCTTTTCTAAATGGATAAAAAAAAATCCGAAATGCGCAATCAAAAGCAGCGGTTTCTCTAATTAGGTTACGATCTCTGAAAAAACAAACCCGACGGAAGCAAAACAGCAAGGTGGTCTATCTCACAGCGCTCCTCCTCTTGTTCCTCGCCTCGCTTTCACATGCTCACGCACACTTTCCACGGCCGCATTGTTTTGTCTGCGTAACTCTATATCCATTACAGCTTCTGTTCCTGAAACACAAGCGCCTGTTCGGTAACAGTAGCCCCTCGGATAACATGTTCTAGGTTACCAGTCAGACAAACATGCATAGACGCAAACAATGGATAGCATCGCTCTGCCCTTCCCTGACCCCGTTTTCAACCTACCTGAAAAGGTTTTTTACTGGGCCAGCGAAGTGAACCGCACGCCGGCGCGGGTAGAAGAGCAGAGAGAGACCCAGATTTTTGCCCTGAGGTCAGAAACGGAGACGCTCTTGGCATCACGAGTCGTCATGAAACACGGGAACAACTTCCTCATTGCGCTTAGAATAACCTGTCTCGGGATATTAAGAGGCAAAGCATCTTACACTCGCCACTAAAACACACACACACAAACGTCAATCAAAACTGTGTCACTGTATGTCAATCATGTGGATCTTTTTTTTTCAGGAAAAGCCGACAGGAAAGCTTTAAACTGGCCTTATTTGCCATGTTCTTGGTTAAATATTAAAATTTTCAAAGTTGTGCTTTCATGATCCAAAACCCACCCTGTAGCAGCAATGCAGTCTGCCTTCTCGCACACTCACTCTGAAAAATCCCTGTTTTCCCTCCCCTACCAGAAGGCCTGCTCTGTTGTGATTGGCCAAGCAGCATCAGAAATGTCCCGCCCCCTCAGAGAACCAGGATCTGCTGGAGAAACAGAACTCAAGTACCAGCACAACTGAAGGAGGAGGGGCAGCTACATGGATCCAGGGGCGTTTACTAGTAACTTCCATTCCTGTTGTGACATCACAACAGGAGCCATCTCTATGTGCCAAGTTTCAGCAACAGTACAGAATGTGTGTGTGGTGTTATTCCACAGTTTGTGTGTTAGGGTGAACCTAAATATTAACACACAAGCACCAAACATGTGTTGTTGTTTTTTTTTCGTAATAAAGTCACTTTCATTTTAACACAGACGAAACCCAATTAATGAACTTTCGAATGATTTTTATTTGCTGGCACACGTTCAGCTGTCCTGATTCAGTACCTGGAACAGAGCAAACTCATAAACTGATTTAGTGAGTTCAAAGTAAGTCAGCAATGACACCAACAGCATCACAGCGGATGATACAACTACCTGTGCAACAAAGCTATGAGGTTACAGAACACAGGTCATTAACTTATATAAAGAGTTATTCAACCATTTTGTCTATTCATGTGAAAGGCAGAGAAAAAGCCAAAGCAACAATGGCTACCCTCCTTCAAACCAGACTCCAGTCTAAACACCGTCCTCTGGGCTCTGTTATATAATTGCAGTGTACTTGATTTTAAGAAAGAGAAAAAAAAACGCTGAAAAAAAAAGGAATTTCACAAATGACAGACTCGAACCAGGAGGGAAAAAAAAGATCACTTGCTCGCAATTGCATCAGAGCGAGCGCAAATCCCTGCTTACATTACGCTGTTGTACATCCTCTAGAAATGCATTCCTGGCCCTCCACAAAAAACCCCGCCACGCACGGACAGAACATCCACAGAGAAATAATAAAGCTGTCATTTCCAAACTGTCGGGACTGAAATCAAACTTTCCTTATTTATTGATGGAGCTTAGCGCGAGCTTTCCTCAACTTTTCGAAATGCCGGCGCATGAGCTTTGTTTACATTCTTATTGTGTATAAATGTCGAAGCCAAAGAGGCTTAACTTTCAGCGAGAGCTGCAGGCTGATATCCACCTCAAGGATACGGGTGTAGCACTTCAAACCAGGCTAGAACACTTTGAGAAAAAGGGGACTTTTTCCTTGGTTTTGCTGATGTGCTGATGAAACAAAAGAAACATCCTGTGGCTGGTGGTAACATTCAATATTTGATAATCAACTAAACTAAACAAAAAGTTGGTGTAAAAGTGCCTCAGACTAATTAAAGCAGAATCTCCTGTGTCATAAACTGTCATAAACTTTTCATGCAAAGGCTGTTTGATGCCTCTGACTCTTGTGGAAGCAAAAACAGAAATAAATCACCCATTTCATGCACCACAGGGAGAATTCCTCTGCAGTCACCTAAACGCACCTTTTCCCCCTTCTTTATCCCCCCATAATACACACACACACAGTGTGTAAAATGCATGGTGGCTTTCATCAGCAGAAGCGGGTGGAATCCTATGGAGGACTGACCTGAAGCTCCGCCAACCTGACACACACACACAATCAGTTTTTCTCTGAAAAAAAATTGCATGGCCACATCAGCCTTTCACCAAAGGAATTCATCTGACGTCATGTATTTGGGATCAGATTTCTCCTTCTCTTTCTCTCTCCCCTGAAAAAAAGTGTGTGCGTGTGTGTGTGTGTGTGTGTGTGTGTGTGTGTGTGTGTGTGTGTGTGTGTGTGTGTGTTAACCACCCCCCCACCCCCCCTTAGCCTATATTCTCCAACGTGCCCACTGGATCCAGAGCACACAGCAGGGGGACATCACAGCTCAATTATACCCCCCACCCACCCATCATCCTCATCATCATAACATCATAACAGCGTGACAGCCACCCACTCTCCGTCACTGCTGTTGTTTATTTATGTATTTATTTTTATATATAACTGACTCACAAGTCACCAAAAATATGCTTCACTGTTCCATCTCGCGCATCTTTCAGATTTTCCGAGTCCTCCCGCTGCCTCATCCCCCTCCTCCGGTGCCTGAAAGCGCTTTTTTATTCGGCGTATTCGGGTACGTGGAAAAAAAAAGTCAGATAATCGATCGTTTCAAGCAGGAGGAGAGACCCAATGTTTGATTTCCACGTCTGCATCAGAGAGGCTGAGAGAGAGATTTGTCTTCCCTGCACAAACAGACACGTAGTCGTTTCTGAGAGGAGAGAGAGAGAGAGAGAGAGAGAGAGAGAGAGAGAGAGAGAGAGAGAGAGGCTGGCTGGAAGGAATGCTAGGATATGCTGGAGTTGAGTTTTTTTTTCCTGCTCCAAAACTTTTTTTTTCTCCCCCTGCGTTTTTTTGCAACCGCAAACGCACCGTATGTTAAGCGTTTATAACGCAAAGCCTTCACCTTTACGCGCAACACGCATCCGACACATTTAAAAAACCCTTACACTATAGTACCAATTCAAAGGATTTCGCAACTGCCTCTGGTCAAATCTGACTGCCTCAGCATCTTCCATTCCAACTTATTTTCCAGCTATTAAAAAATGCTCATTTCCTGATTTTGAGCGGCTGCGACGCGTCCGACTGTTTCCAGAACGCGAGCGGCGACGCGACAGCCGCGATTTGTTGCAGAAAAGAGCGAAAGGGAGACGCTTTTTTTCCTCCTGTTGCGCACTCTGCTGCATCCGAAGTCCCGAGGAGACAAAAACACATTCTTTCGTGAAAGCTGAGAGATCGGGACCAAAAAAAACGCACAGTCCGGACACACACTGCTCGACGAAATGTTTGGGGGAGATCGGCCGGAGACAATCGCCGCTGTTTTCTTTTTTGCCTTTTTAAAAAACAAACGGAGGAGGAAAATGCCGCAAAAAGTTTCAATTCACCTCCTCCGCAGCAGTCAAAGCGGTTTTCCTTTTTCCTTTGCGCTGGCCAAGTGGCCCAGACTGCCGGCGTCAGCGCTCAGTTCTCCAAACTCTCTCACACACACTCACACACACAACACACACTCACTGGCTCACACACACACACAAACAGACAGACAGACACGCACTTATAAAACTTTTCCATCGACTCCATCGTCCTCTGATCTTTACGGAGTGGATGAGTGTGGTTTAAAAAGAGGCTAAAAAGAACTCACCTCGCTGCAATAAAATAATCTTCAAACAGACGGGGCTGCGCGTTTTTTTATTCCCAGGGTCGGGTCTTGCCTGTCTGCTGGCGCGGCGCGACGCGTACTGGGAGACTCCGCCATGTCAATCAAAACGCGACGCACATGGAGGTCAGAGCCCGCCTCCTTTTACCGTAATAGACGCTGCGCACTGAGAAAAGCCAAAACAGAGGGCAGAGCTTATTTGTCAGCCACCTCTCTACTGAATGAAGTCATTTCAGGAGAATTTCTTTTAGCTGTTTCAAATTTTAATTTATATATTTTTTTATTTTTAATCCTATTTCATTTTAATGAAATATTATTTTTAATATTTCTTATGTTTAATTTAATCTTATTTATTTTCCCCTTATAATCAACTGTTTTTAAATTGTATTTTTTCAACATTTTATTTAAAACACTTAAATTAGGGATGATGTCAAAAGTGTCATGTGGTATAACCCTAAAAACCTGGTATTAGATAGTCTTAAAAAGAATTAAAAAAAAAAATGAACACATGAACATGTGTTATTAACTAGTTTTATATTGTAGGTGGATTATATATTTAAAATGTATCATTCTTTTTTAGTTACAAAATTTGACATTTATGTCACAAAATTTCACATTTTGTGTGACTTTTGAAAAAAAAATGGTACAAATGATATGAAACCAACATGAACACAAAACGTACATTGTGAGACCGGATGAAAACCTTTAAAACTGTATTTAAAAAAAAGGTTTTTGACTTTATCCTCACTCCAACCATTATTTTTCATTGACCCAATACCTTGTTGTTGAATTATGATTTACAATTAAACTTGCCTTGCCTAGTTTATTTCAAATATCTAAAAAGCCCCCAAATAAAAAAAATCTATTACAAAATCCTGGCAGTTCAAAGAAGGGGAGTAGGCACATTTTCAAATCTTTTCTAGTCCTTCACCTTATTCTGTTTTAATTTATAGGATTGGATTCACCATATTAATCCTCAAAGAGAAAACTAGTTTTCTACCACACAATAAGACATTAAACCAGGCATAGCACAATAATAAAGGCTTAATCAATGATAGGGTTAGGGTTAGGAGTATGATGGTCTACCTCATAAATTAATTAATTTACTGCAAAAAGTACAAATAAAATTGAGTAAATAAATAAATAAATAAAAGCCTTTATTAACAATAAACAATGAAAATTAAATGAAAACTCAAGTACTTGAAAAGGAATTGGAAAAAAAAAGTTGATTCCCTTATTTCTAAACTATCGATGATCCTGTTTATGAACAGCTGTTGTGTCATAAAAAATTCCAGAGTTATGTCATCCTGCAAAGGTTCAGCAACAAGTGATGACAAATAAAAGCAAACTTAACCCTCTGGCCTGGCATTTGTTAACAATGTTGACAATCCTGAATCACTCAATTCCATGTGTCAAGTAGCAACTTGCAAAGTTTAATTAAACCCATTTAATAAAGTCTTTCAGCAAAGTGCTTCTCTCAAACTGAATCGTAGGCAATTGAACTTAAGACGTTTAGGAGATGTTTATTTGCCTAGGAAGACAGTTCGCCCTTTTATCCAAGAGGCTTCCTGAGTTCAAAACCAAAGAGTAAGAACTGAGGAATCCTCTTGGATAAGAGGCAAAATACAATTCAATTCAATTTGAGAGAGAGCAATGATCTGGATGAATGAGAATATTCACAATTAAATCTTGGAGCAAAGTACTGAATTGACATCTATAGTGCAAAAAAGAAAGAATAAGCTATTTATGATATATAATCATTTCTTACATTCACAATCTATGCAAAAAAAGAAAAAAAAAATCATTTGGGTGGAAGTTCTGTACCTTTGCCTCCAAAACAACATACACACCAGGCCAAAGTCCCTCTGGTGGCTGCAATGAAACCTGGCATCTCTCAGCTGACTGGTCCAAAGGTTACAGGTCCTACACATAAAAATGATTTATAAAATAATATAATCACCAAAAAAAGAGATAGAACCAAGATCAAAGTCTGTGAAACCCATGTTGTATTTGTTGCAGACGGTTACACGTTTGCATGCAGACACGGGGCGGTGTTATCTGTGGAGGAGATTATTTTGGGTGAGTTGATACTTGAAAATCAAGACATTAATGCTGACAAGAACAGAACATGTCAGGATCAGAGCACTAACTCGCCAAGTGTTCCAGTGCCAAGCAAATGATTTGAGCCTTTTCATTAGAAACTCCCACGCATGCACCATTTGAAAAAAAAATCAGCAACTATTCTTTATTTATCAAGCTTTAGAACTAAATGGAAGTAAAATTACAGATCAGATGCTATATGATTAAGAAAAATTCAACATCAAAAACTTTTTTTCTTTCTCTTAAAATAGACTGATTTTATACTGGACTCTAATTATGAAGAGTATAGGGAACTCCACCCAGAGGAAAACAGTATAAAAATGAATCCTTGCATTTTTGTTGCTGCTTGAATGCAATGATTATTATTATTATTATTGGTTATACATTAGCACATATGTGCATGTTAAAACAAGCTGTTGAATCAACGACAGGGTTCCATCACTTGTGTACGTGTTTGTCCCAGACAGTAATCGACCTTTTTCTTTGCTGTATTTTCAAGCAAGTAGACTCAGCCAAATACACTCATTGCCCTGGAGTTCTAGATTTCTCTCCGCTGGCAAACACACACACATGCACATGCGCGCGCGCACACACACACAAACAGACACACACACACACATTCCAGCAACTGCACTAAGAAAACAGCCACTGGTGTAATTCTAAGCCAGAAAAAAAGGTCCTGGACTAGGACAGTGGGCCTGCGAGGAATTAAGTTCAATTCAGTTCAATTCAATAAACACTAATCATCCCCAATTGATTTGGCAGGCAGAAAATTCATGCTCTCTCACCAAAGACAACTATAAGATAGACAGTGGGCACAATGCAGTCTATGGAGCCCTCTAACTGCAGAAAATCAAATGCATTTTGGAGCTGACGTAGCCCTGAGACAAATATTTACTTCCAATGTTCTTTTGTTATATGAACTTATTTGATTGCCTGATTGTTCTTTTTTGTTCTTTGATGATAATTTTCTTCCCCATTGACACATTACAGGTGATTGTATCTGAAAGCTAAACACAAATTTGTGCTATATATATATATATATATATATATATATATATATATATATATATATATATATATATATATATATATATATATATATATATATATATATATATATATATATATATATATATATATATATATATATATATATATTATATTATATTATATATATATATTTTTTAAATGCTCCTTTAATTGTGTATAAGAATAAACCACCTGCAGGTGTAATAAGTGGTTTGCCCACCCTAATGTGCACTCTTTAGAATCATTCATTGAATCACAGAGAAGGCACTTCACCACAAATTCAGTCAGCCCGACCCAGTCCTGCCATAGAAAGTGTGCAACAACATCTGCACTGAGTGAAAACACTCCGATTGTCTCATGGTTTAAATCACCAGGTCATTGGGCTTTAACGGGACAAAAATCTCCATCAAGTGTGACAGCACTTTGGCTTCAATCACTGGACAAACTGCACAGAGCTGTTCTACTTACCATCCACTGCCAATAAGATGCTAGTTTAGCTTTGATTAAATATTACCATGATCTCATTTAGGGTCATGAAAACTGTTTTTAAGGATTGTTAGCTGTTGTTAAAAATGAATTAATCATATGAAGTCTTGAGTTTCATCTTCTGTTTCAAAAGCTGTTTCAAGTAAGCTTAACTCTCTATTGCAGTGTTGCCTTATGGCAACAATTACTTTATCTTCATTTTCATAAAAAGCAGAGATGAAAAGGCATGAAAAATGGGCTTTTATTTTGAAGGACAAACAATTTATGACGTCACATGACCAGGATATTCTGTTTCCAAGTCTTTTTGCTCATGGACCTTTGACATGTGAGCATCATCTTCTCACAACCAAAGGTTGTCTTTTATGCAGAAATTTGGCAAATAGGGTAAGTAAATTATTATTATTATTATTACATTTAATCCAATTTTGATTTTTTTTTGTTTTTTGGGTGTTTTTTTCTTTCTAATATGCTAAAAAAGATTTATTGCCATATAGCACATTATGCAAATATGGAAAATTCCTAGTACATACAACCTTAGATGGCATGAAACTATCCTAACACTATGTTTACAATTTTTTTTACATTGCTTTAATGTATCTATTATTTAGGCCATTTTAAGTAATAGTCAAAAGTAACAGTCAAAACATTTTTTACCATGTCTAAGTGAAATGCCATGTAATAGAGGATTAAAGATTGTTGAAATGAAAGATTACAACAAAAACAAAAAAAACAAAAAACTATGCATTATTGGCAACACTTACTTTGAAAATAACATAATAATCTGGACCCTTTCGTAACCGTGTAATTTCCAAAATTCTGGTTATATAAAGCAAGGGGTGGATATTTGTATGCAGATGATGTCATTAAATGTTTAGGAATAGCTGACATTGTTGATGTTGTTTGATGCTATTCCAGCCTTAGAGCTATACCCTCCTCCATGGATTAGAGGAAGTAGTGAGGCCTATTCCTTGGTTGAAGCTGATTGTTTATAGCTAATTATAGACATTTAATCTCATGTTTACATGAGAAATGTTTGCCCTTTTATTTTAAAATCAAAAGCACATTATTTATAACTGACCTCATGTTCCATTTAGTAGCCGTTCATCATGGAAATGTAGATGAATCTAAATTAAAGTCCTTGTCCCTGATTGTTGTCCCCTATTAAATCTGTGCAAAAAGCACAAAGGGGAGAAGATGCAGATAAAGAGAAGCAGATGATTTGGGGAAGGGCTTAGAAACTTCTAAACAAGTGAGAAGTGAATTGTGCAACAGGGGCTGTAACTCAATATCAAGACGATGTTCCCACGATTCTGTACAGTGGAATCAGTGTACATTTGGCAGCCGTTCTCCTGATTGTAAGAATTAAAACAATCAGACAACTATTGAGTCAAATAAATCCGCCACAAAGCCAAAGTGGGGCAACCTTGAGTGACGTATTGGACCTTTAAAGACAGCCCGTCGCATCGGATTAGATCAGCGGAGAGGATGAGGAAAGACTGGAGGGAGCAGATCTTGGCTGTGGATGTCAGGGCCAGGCCTCCACAACCACCAGATGTTTACCACCAACCCAGCTGCTTTCTCTCTCCCCCCCCCCTCCTCCACCTCCTTTCTTCATGTCTCTCCCTCTCTCTGATTTTGTTCTCTCTCTCTCTTTCTCTGAGGCTCTTTAAAGCAGGCCCTCCCTGTAATCATGCACACTCAGTTCACCAGAGGTCTTTGAAGTAAGTGGAATGTGTCCAGCCATAAGATAGTATGCACTGTATATGCTTATAGCAGTGGCGAGGGGGGGGGGGGGCAAATGAGAGAAAGCAAAGGGGGAAAAAGCGATCGTTGGGCGGCTGCCAGCTCTTCATGTGTGGTTTTTACAGTTGTTAATTATTCCATCGCGCCACTCTGACATTATGTGTGTATGTTGTGTCTGGGCGAACATACGTGTGCATGCGTATGTCGGCTGAAATGCAGGTCTGAGACGCCAGGTGAAGGATGATAACGGGCGTCTGGCAGAGAGGAGAGGAGCTGTGTGTGTTGTGTGCATTGCATGTGAGGTACTTCCTCCCGTAGATGTGAGGATGGAATTTAGCTCATCATGAGTTCAAAGGAGTCAACCCAAAGCTCTCTGCACACCAACAAGAGCAGACATGCCCCTCTCTCTCTCTACCTCTCTCTCTCTCTCTCTCTACCCCTCTCTCTCTCTCTACCCCTCTCTCTCTCTCTACCTCTCTCTCTCTCTTTCTCTCTACCTCTCTCTACCTCCTTTTCTTGAGTTCTGTGAGACAGCTGGTTGGACCATCAAACACTTCACCTATTTCTGTTTATGTGCGTGCCTGCATTGTGCATCTCATATGGAAGGGATGGGGGCTTGTGTGTGTTGTGTGTGTGTGTGTGTGTGTGTGTGTGTGTGTGGATGTGCACGTGTGTGTGCATGTGTGTGTGCATGGAAACCCTGAAGACAAACAAAAGAAAGAGTATAACAGGAGCTGTTGTATTTCCTATTTCTTTTCTTAAGTAAATCCAGCATTTCCATTTCACTGGAATCGCTTAAAACAACACAATTACAAATGATCACTTCAGGATTAATTACTGAATGTGTTGCGTATCCGGAAAACAAAACCTTTTTCTTTTTTTTTTTTGTACTGAAGTGCGAACAATGCATTAATTAGAGTCAGATATGGAGACTGGAGATTGCTGGTGCTTTCAGTATATACCATATGTGAGGAGATCTTTCTTGCATTACCCAGATACCTTATTTTATAGTTTTTTTGGCCAGCCGAGGATTTTTGGGCCAGTATTTACATGACACAGCGAATTTAACAGTTTTCATGAGCTGTTCTGGACCCGTCCCAGCCTTCGTGCTTCGTTGGTAGGCAGGGTTTGGATCTGAAAGCCAAGCATATGGTATCACTATTGATGTGCAACCCATTACCGCCTTGTTTGATGTTAATGCAAAATGGTTATCTAATATGCACAATGTGATCGCATTCATAACAGTTTTACTGCCCCACCTCGTTCTGTTAAACTGGAAAGGGTCTAGACTTCTTTGTCATGCCAGATGGCTGAAAGATGTTCTGTTTATGAAAAGTTGGTTAAAATGTACCCAGCAGGGGAGTAGGCCCAGGTTCTGGGTGGTATGGAGACCTTTTATTTAAAATCTAATTATTTTAATAACTTAAAGGAGATAAATGACTTGGCATGACCAATCCTATGGAATAGGTTACATAATCTCATTTGTCTTTAACATGATAATTCCCGTAGGTTTGGCTCTCTTTCACTAACATATACTGTATATTTCTTTTTATTTATTTATTAATTTGTCAATCAAACAATAATTGTGACCTTACAACACATGAAGCAAATGCTCATAATTGTGTATTTGTTGAGTTTGATGAGGAAAAACCAAAAAATACCATTAGCCATGCAGTAGTAGCTATCGGCTCTGCTCCGCTGGTCTGGAAACAGCTCGTATCGACAAAAACAGATTAAACACCTAACGCTATGACTGTAGTAATCATGACGATGGGCGAATTTTCCAAACTGTTGAACTATCCCTTTAATGCAAGTACACTCGTCAATCACATGCATACAGCACACTGCTTACTGCAGGGCTATTGAGGCCACACCCTCTACATGCACTGTCCATTCCTCCATCACATGCACAGATGATTTCTAGATCTGGAGGCCACACTTTTAAACCCAAAGCACAAGATTTTCAATTAAATTTTTCCAAAATTCACAGTATTTGACTTCTTATTTTTATTATTTTACAGCAAAGACACAATGCTGTAAACAGAAATACAGTACTGTAAAAAAATAATTAAATGAAACTGTCTGGATAATTGCTGCCATTTAGTTACCATAAATTTTAAGGAAACAATTTTACAGTGTTAACACATATTCAATTATTTCTGTATTAGTAGAAATTGCAATTAGCGATTGATATTTTCTGTATAATCTATGAAACAAAAATGGTGAATATTTTTGTATATTGTTTTGCTTGATTAAAATGTGTAAAATTTGACTTTGGGGGCATCTGCGTCCACGTCATATCAAAGACCGTGTAGACGATGAGATGAAGGGGTTGAAAGAAAATCTAGGAGAACAGAGAAAACACCAATTTTCATGGGGATCACGTAATTTTTTTATACAAACAAAAACATACGCAATCGGAAGAAATTCGAGGAAACCCGTACACAAAAGTGGCTTTAAATGTTTGCTGTTGGTAAATTTGCGTTACACTTTGCATAGTCAGTATCTGGTATCTCTGGTATGTCTGGAAAAAAAAAAAAACAGGAAACCTGATTTACAAACCCTCCCCTGCCCACATCTCTTTGTCTCTCTTTGATAAGATGAATTACTTCCAGTTGTTTCCTCGCTCTTTTCAGGACTTTTCCAGGCAGCCTTTAACCAAAGCTCATGCCTCTGGTATCACTGGTATGTCTGGAACAAGCGCAACACTCCGCCTGATTCAAGGCTGCCCAAACACATCTCTCTGTCTACCCCTGTCCCTCTTTGATGAGATGAATTGGTTCCAGTTGCTTTCTCACTCTTTTCAACTCAGCTTTATCTAAAGCTCCATGTTCGGACGAGATCTGTGTTCATTCCAGCTCTGCCCGTCATGTCAATGTGTTCCTACTTACAGTAAAGAGCGCCTTCCAATGGTGACGTCAGAGCAGTTGACGTCACAGCGGCACGGGGTCACGCCCACCACCGTAGGGGTGGTGGGCGTCGGCAATCATGGCAGCGGAATGTTTTGTGATTCAAGGAGGTGGGACAGCGATCTGGTCGGCCAATTGCTTTGTCCCTGACATTTCAAACAATGACCAGTCAAATGTGACCTTCGATGGAAGGCAAACAGCTTGTGTAGGCAACAAATCACAACATGGTGACTTGCCAACTATTACACCATCCCCAGGACAATTCTTGCATTCAGAACAATAACAACTCGAAAGAAACTCTGTAGGCATACAGTCACCCATGATTTTCCATAAATTACACCCGTTTTACGTTTTTTAAGGCTCTCTTACAACAACAGTCAGGTGGCTGCAAAAGAAAGTGGAAATAGCACCCCCCACATTTAAAAAAATGCAAGACTATGACTCAGATGCACATTTTTTATTGCCACATCAGGCTAACATGCAGATCCTTTATCGGAGCATCTGTCTTGCAGTTTTTAAAACTGTTTGGAGTGCTGCTATTTCCACTTTCTTTGGTGGATTTTTTTTTTTGCTCAAACTGATTATACCTGAGCACCCACAGCAGGGGAAGCACAGAGGAAGTGAAAATCACTTGCTTCTAAAAGTTTATGTGACTTAGTCAAATAAAGTGGATATTTTCTCCAGATACGTTGTTTTTACTGAAAGGAAAAAAAAAAGGCCCTGTTTGAGTCATGACACTGTTTAAAGATCCGCACTTGATTTAAATGTCCATTTTGTAAGTTAGCAGCATCTAGCAGAAGAGATGAAGCAGAAATGGAATATAATATTCATAAGTATGTTTTGATTAGTACATCATTCAATAAAATAAAAAATTCTAGGGACAGACTTTCATATTTCAGTTCTCCCACACACTGAGGGTACTGAGTTGTAATCTGCAACCTCACCACTAGATGCTACCACAAACTACACAATGTAACTTTAAGTTATTTGGAAAGTTGAAGCTTCATATAAGCTTTAAATGAATGTTTAAACAGTTCAAATCCAAAAACCCTGATATGGGAGCAGCATTGAGTTTTATTCATGTATTATATATTGCATTAGGAAACCTCAGCTACAACACTAAATAAAGTATATATATATATAACATTGTGTTTATATATCATCAATATCCACATCATAAATACAATAAGAAAATAGAAATGGAATGTACATTAATTAGATTTTAGCCTTCCTGTGAATATTTAAATGTGCCTTTATAATCTCCCTTTTAAACATCTTACAGAATATATTCTTCATGTCCTGTAATGATCATCAGTGTGATTTCTATGATTTTATGGACAAATAATTGATCTTTGAACTCTTATCTTATTAATAATTGAACTCTATTTTTTTTATCTGTACTTAAATAACACTGTTAGTTTTTTTTGTAATATTCTAGCTATATTTGCTCTATCACAGTAACATAAATTGATTCTGACACTTCTGCAGTCACCTCACATGTTGGAGATTTCTTGTGATACCAGGTTGAAGTACACAACCCTTGTGGTTGCAGAGATATTCCATATCTATTATCATTTATAGCAGGAAAACAAAAATAGGCCTGGGACTTAAGTGGTTAATTAATGTTTGCACAGAAGGAGGGGTGTTACTTAGCCTTATGAAGGGAGTGCATTATAGCCAGTATGAATTGGAGGGGAATGGTTAGTCCTGACTATTGGTTTTAACCTCTATTGCATGAAATATTACTTGGACATGGTAAAAATGTGTTGATTGTTTTTTTCTCTACTTAAAATGGCCTAAATAATAGATATATTAAAACATTAAAATATGATCTTATATATTAGCATATAAAAGCGTAATATATATAATATATATAAGCGTATATATGATATATATATATATCATATATATATATCAATTTTACTTACCCTAGATAGTGATGTAATTTTTTTTTCAACCTTTAATTGTTAGACAATGATGCCTACATATCAAATGTCCATGAGCAAACAGGATATCCTGGTCATGTGACCTCATAAATTGTATGTCCTTCAAAATAAAAGCCCCCTTTTCACACCTAGCTACAAAAACACAGCTTTTTAGAAAAATTAAGATAAAGTAATTGTTACCATATGGCAACACTATGCAATAGAGAATTATGGGTAAATGACTTTAGTTGACAATAATATAGTAATATAAGGGATTGATAATGAGTGATAGTGTGTAGAAAGCTGGATGAAGAGATGTGAGATCAACGAGGTACGTACTCATTCATACTGTAGAGCAGCTGAGTGATAGTAAAGTAAATCAGTATGTACTTCACCTAAAGCACCGGGGTGGATTCATCTGGGAAGTTCCACAACTGTATTATACAACATACATGAAGTAAACTACGGCATCTATTAGACAATGGAAAAGTCCAAATTCCTTCAGTCAGGCTGTGGTCATCTTGGGAATCTAATGAGTGGGTTTCATGCCAAAAAAACAAAACAACGTGCCACACTCACCAGAGACTTCCTGTTTTGGTCACTGATTGTCAAGACGACTGTGACGCCAGTGAACAGTGATTCAATACAGAGTGGCTTACGTCATGTGTGCCATGTACAGTCCCAGCCATGTGGGTGTGAGAACCCTCAATGGAATGAACTGCCATCAAATACTTTTCCTGAGAAAACCCACTTCAAAAAGCCTGCAGCTAAATCGACCAGTGTCCCAGTGAGCATTTCAAAAGTGAAGTTCTTTTAAGAACAGAAGTTTTTTTTGCTTCAAAATTTTGTTCACATGCACAGAAAAAAATGTCACCAAAGATGTCAGGAAAAAAAAATCACTACCCCAGGCAGGATTCTCAGCAGTTCCAACATCAGATAAGGAGTCTCTGCTGAGCACCAAACAAACAGTTATGTACAGTGTGTCCAAGAAGGGAATGACGTGTGTGTGTGTGTGTGTGTGTGTGTGTGTGTGTGTGTGTGTGTGTGTGTGTGCGCGCATGTGTGTGTGTGAGGAAATGGGGGAGGGGAGGTATGGAAATTTCCGGGAGAATTAATATTCCGAAACATCTTTATTTGAACTTTTAAACTTCAGACAAAAGCAACGAATAACAGAGGGACAAGAGAGAGAATAAACAAGGAAAGAAAAGAAAAAAGAAAGAAAGAAAGAAAGAAAGAAAGGAAGAAAATCATGCCAATACAACAACCATCAGGATTTGAACACGTCAGTCTACTCTGCAGTACATCAAATTGAAAGTCTGTTTACTCTACCTCTCACGGTAGAAATAGAATTTCAGAGTAAAAAGTCCTGCACGGCTTCTCTCCTTTTACCTGATGCTGCGTGTATGAGCACCAAGACACTTTGCATAGAGCCAGAAAGTTGTCAACCGGAGATGATCCCATCACCTTCTCCAGTTCTTCTTTTTAAATACTGTCTGGATGAACAAACTCCTTGTGTGTGTGTGTCAGATTGTCAGGTATTGGCCGAGCTTCAGGTCAGTCCTCCAGAGGATTCCACCCGCTTTTGCTGATGAAAGCCACCGTGCATTTTACACACAAACATACACACGTCTAACATAATTTACCCCCCTATCCCGAGCCACACAGTGGCACAGCAAATACAAACCATCAAAATACATCAAAAAAACGAGAGCCATTATATCTATAATGGCTTGTTATTACTGTTATTATAATAATAATATAGTTTAATACAGGGTCAGGCACATTTACAATGGCTTTAAAGCAAAAAAAAAAAAAAGGAAAACCTAAGGTCGTCACGGCCTTATAGAATCCACTAGCTTTTGTTCTCCCTTTCAATAGCAAGTGGTGTGTGTATGGACATAAGTGTGTGTGTTCATGTGTCTGTGTAAAGTAAGTGCAGGGAGGTATATGCCAGTGATTTTGAACCCATTGAAGAAAAGCACTATCCCATTTCTAATTAAAGAGTGTATACAAGCACACAGACACACACACACACACACACACACACACACACACACACACACACACACACACACACACACACACACACTCACCATGGCATCTACTGTGACGTAGGCTGAATCTGAGAGCTCTACATCACACTTTCCTAAAACACACTCCTCTATCAGTGATTTAGAAACAAACACACAGCTCTAGCTATAACAGAAAGGGGCAGCGTGAAACACATGCAGCACAGGAAATGATGGTCAATTCGCCCAAAATTTAAAAAAAGAAAATAACATCTCACTCACCTTTGATGTTATCTATCCATGCAAATACTTTGGATTTTTACTCTGGTTTTAAAATAACCATCTCTGGGATTTTTAGCCTGTGCACACACTGAAGGCTGAATGGCAAAGCAATTTTCTTCAAAGCATGGACATATTGCATTTCTAGAATTCTTTTCACTGTCAAGAATTTGGAGAGAGCTACTTTCTACTGTAGGAAGTAGGTCTAATGAAAGCTGTTCACAGTGGGTGGATTATTCTGACTAACAAGATTACAGAAGGTCGGGGTTATATTTTTTAAATGTAGTCATTCAAACACAGTGAGCACCGCTAATTAAAGTCACAAAAATCCCAGATTGATGTCGTTAAACCTGGGGAAAAATAAGACCATAACTACCTTCATAGCTAAATTCCACTTTTGATGTGCAAACGTTTTTTTCCCCCTCACAATTTGGGGGAACTGACCCTTTACGAGGCCTTCTTAGTGATGGGTTGTCATGGGGAAAATGGACATTATAAAGTTTCATAAACAAATGCTATACGATAATCAGAAGCAAAAAAAAAAAAAAACACCAGAGCAAAGTAAATATAACTGACAAAGATGTGGAAAAAACATACAATGGGTCGTGCAGGGGATTAAATGCATGAGACTGATTATTTCTGATGATTTACCTATTTCATTATTACAAATGTTACATCGGATCAGATCAAAATGCAACTCTACCAGAGAGTTTGATAATGAGACATGCGTTATTTTAACGCGCATGTCTCTCACTGTGACCTGATGGGGGATTAAATCGCTGAGGTTAATGGCTGTGAACATTACAGCCCATGCAGACATTATTTTTTCTTTCTTTTTTATCCAGGGTTTTAGAAATGATTGCAGAGGGACTCCAGAGGTGGAGCGCTGATAATGCAATGCTAAGAATAGAGCAGCTCAGCATGTGCAGTGAACTGAGCTCCTTTATGGAAAAAAAGGTTAGCCAGCCATTATGATGCACAGTGGCTCTTGCTGCATGCAGCGGCACAGACTGGCCACAGAGAGGAGCCGTTGCTGTCATCCCGACTGTTACATGATTCCTCCCCGAAGGGGGACTAGAGGTTTAACAACTTCCTTTACAAGGAACACAGTGACAAGCTGCACAAGCAGCAGATTTCTGATGGCAGTGTCATTGCCTATAACTATCATTATGTGTTTCTGTCTAGAACCAACAGTCTACCCTTCAATACAGCAACACTCGGATACGCGGATGATTGTCTTCTGGCAGGGATTGTCAGTAGAGAGTTCACAATGGCAATTACATTCATATTATAGTGACAGTCTGTTTCTCAATTCCTTTTGGAGCTTATCGAACAACGTGAAGAGTGAAGAGCTGGAGGCAGTGGCATAGTTTTTCTGTACGAATACAGACACGTTATTGCACCAGGCACGGAACAGTACTGGTTCACGGTCTCTCACACACACACAAAAAGCTCACGAGTCCATTCCGAGGAGACGCAAGAGTTATCACAAAGGCAGATACCAGAGTCCCTTTCTCTGTCTGTCTTTAGATCCGTTTATTTTATTTTTATTTTTTTGATGCATCCATCCAAAAAGCCACTTCATCACAGTCTGTTTTCCAGAAAGAGAGGCCCAGGAATTCCAGCAGAGCTATTTTATGATGACAGGTCTGTTATGACCAGTTTTTCCACTTTATTCCCGATTTCTCCAGGGATTTGAAGCTCCTCGGATTCATAGTCATCGTCAAATGACCTGGGAACAAAACGGAAAACATAGAACAGTTTAAATGTCATTCATTACCAGTCTAGATAGACACTTTAAGCAAGATAAGTGTGTTCAGTCATTTTGGAAGATTTATTTGAATGTTATACTGCAAAGAAAACAACTTATTAAATGACATAACTGAATTTCCATATTGGATAATAATATATATAGAGTGAGTATGGGTAAGCTGGGACACTTTCTAATAATTTACTTTCAGCCTATTTTATATTATGATCCAAATAGTTTAACCCCTTATTCTAAACATCTTAATAGCTCTACTATACAGAAGAAAAAATCAGGGATGTCCTGATAGATGTCTCATCTTCATACACATGTTGACCAAAACACAATTTTTGGTACTACTGGAAAACTGGGACACCTTATACTGGCAAACTGGGACACTAGACATTACATTTTTATGCAATACACAATAATACCATAAACAACTACAACAATAATGATGAATAATTCAAGAAGAATGGGTGCAGATTCGATTGGGCTTTAATTAATATGTCAATCTGAAGTTGACAAATTAATTATGCTAATGTAACTGAATTTTTGTATGCTAACTCCCCAGCCAGTGTTTAGCTTCACAATTAGAATTAGCATTGCAAGCCACCTCAATATAAGCCGTTCTAGAAAGTCTTGGTTTAAATATCTAGTTAACAAGCCAAAATATGAGGGATGCATAAAGAAGAGACCTAAATTCACCCAATAAAAGGACTTTATGGCTGTTCCAGTTTGCCAGAAATACACCGTCCCTGTTTAAAAGTAACAAGTAATACACTGTCCTGAGCTGCTAGTGCTGCTAAGACACTATTGGCAAAGAAAAATAGTTGCGGATTAATGTGAATCTGTTTTTTTTTTCTTAAACTGATTCGCCATTACATCCTATAACAAAATTACAAACTGTCCACCTTTTTTTACTTTTACAACCTTCACAATATTCGCCTTTAAAACGCATTTTCCTGAGACTACCATCATGGTTCACTGAATAGGGTGAATATGATGTGGCAAGGACACGCAAGTGATGTCATAGGCACAGAACCAATTGTATTTACATTTCATTCATGCATATGATGAGTTGATTGTTTTAGTAATGGAAGTATATCAATGTAAATGTAAACCTGTACCAGCATATCGTTACTTAGCCCATACATGCTTCATTATAGAAATTTGCAACTTACCCCTCATGGAGCTGTTCATTGGCGGTCTCCTCTGCCACCAGTATCTCATACTCCTCTGAGGCGTATTTATCCCAGTCAGATGGCTCTGGACCTTCACTGTCAATGTCCTGGAACACCACATGCACCACAGACATCAGCATTTTACAAGTAATGACAAAAAGAATCATGAGTAAAAGAGGTTTATAATTATAGTGAGGCAAAAGTACTACCAATTTATATTTTGTGTTGAATAGCATGTCAAAATTGTCTGTTCATTATTTACAAATGAAACTTTGCCCAGTAATAGGCTGTATATCCAATAGTTTACATTTATTTGTAACAATTATGCAACAAATTTTCAATTACTGAATGATTTTTTCCTCGTCTTCTCTTTTGCAACAAGCAATCATAAACCATACTTTTCTTCAAACTTCCAGCTCCTGCACTACAGCAGAACATTGCATACAAAAGATGCAGATTCCTACCTTTTGCACAGCAAATGGATCTCTCTGTTCATGGTCCAGGTATTTCTCCAGGTTAAAGAAGGTGTCAAAGAATATGTGGGCCATCCGGCAGCGCTTTAGATCGCCCAGGGCTATCTTACCTAGGGGGAAACAACACAAGGAAGTGAGGTTCACGCAAGATGGTCGGACAGATAAAAGATAACATCTCTCTGTAATGCAAGGAATCTCTGTCATTCTATATTTGTGCTACATATGTGGACAACCGATGAGCCGATTGACTTCAAAACTGGATCGAAAGGAATTGCTGGTGCAATTTAGCAAAATGGTGGCGCTTTAATTTTACATTTTAACCTATAACTTTGGTTACTTTTGTTGTCACAGACCTTTCTGTGTGGTGTTTGCATGTTCTCCCCTGTACCTGAGTGTCTGAGTGAATGGTGTGTCTGCCCTATGATAGGTTGGCAACATGTCTGGGGTGTATCCCTGCCTCATGCCCAAAGTACGCTGGGGTTGGCTCCAGTAGACCCCAATGACTCTAGTGAGGAATAATCAGGTATAGAAAATAACTGATTGACTTTTGCCCCTTTTGCATCTATAGAGATTTTCCACCTCCAATTTTTCATCACTCCTCCTATAAATTTTGAGCCATCATCACCAAATTTGAAACTCACCACTCGGAGGATGCATTGCTGAGGACACAAGGGTGTGAGGAAGTATGTTTGGAAGTATGGAAGTATGACAGTGTTCTCTAACCCTGGTACTGGAGAGTCACGGTGTCTCTAGAGAGCCACCCACCATGGGTTGCAAGAGCCACCGTAGGTTTTTGTTCCAACCAGGCAGTTACACACCAGATTCTACTGATCAACCACTAGGGCCCTCACTAAGGACCTTCATTGGTAGAATTAGGTGTGTTAACTGCTTGTTTGGAACAAAAGCCTGCACCCACAATGGCTCTCTGGGACCAGGGTTGGAGACCCATGGTTGGAGACCCATGAATTTGTGCTGCCCCTAACCCTAACCCACACCTACCTGAGCTCTCAGGTTTGACAAGGTCAAGCATCTGGCAGAGCAAATCCTGGAAGGGCAGAGGTTCGATGCCCATCCGCTCCATTCGCTCACACTGTTCTTCATAGAAATACTCCAACTCAAACATGGACAGAATGCCGTCTCCGTCCACGTCCATGCAACGGAACCAGTACTCTATACTGGAGAGAGAAATGGCAACAGAGTGTGAGAAAAAACACTTATAAACCAGGGTAGAAACAAAATCACGGCAGTAAGAGGCCACAGGACATACCTGGTGGGGTTTTTCTTGTCTTCCTCAGATATGAGGAACCACACAAACTCGGCATAGCTCATCCTGCCTTCCCTCTGCACAGCATTACCCCTGGAAACAACAGAGACGGTACCATTCAGCGCCGCGATTATGGTAATCATCTCTATGGTGTTTGTTTATACGTGTGTTTCCACTTACCGAGTAACAGCCCCTGAAAACAATCTCTCGATGATTCTGTTTGAGGATGCTGTCAGGGTAGAGAATGAGGGGGGAAAAAATAAGCAAATGTGATTTTGTTCAAACGCACAAACAAATGGATATTGTTGTACAGCTTTGTGCGTACAGCCACTTGCGTTTATATACTGAGTCAGAGAATTAAATTCTGGCTACGTGGGCATATAACACAGTTAGCAGCAGTAATGCATTTCACATCAGACGGCCTGAATGTGTTGAGCCTGGGACAAACAGCTGTTGTTTTTTGCACTAGCTAGTGGAGGCCAAGCACAATGGAAACTAAGCGAATAAGCGTGCCAAATCCAAAGACAGTCTGCTTCTGATTCTGTGTCTTTACCCGAATCCAAACCATAATGGCCCCAGGAAGACAACCAAGCTCATGTCATCGACCGTGAATTCCAATTTCTTTTTTATTTTCATTTAAAATGTTAATTCTTGTCTCTTATTTTGTGATAACTCCTGTCTCGGATTCTGGTTTCGGACTTATGATCGTTTCGATTACCGTGATCGTTGTATCTCGCCAGGTCTTTGGGATCGATGTACAGGTCGTGGTCGGTGTCCAGCTCCCAGAACTTGCAGTAGATGACGTAGAAGTGTTCGTAGGAGAAGTAGTCCGTGATCTGGTTGATGTCATCCTCCTCCTCCAGCAGGGCCAGTGTCTGCAGGAAGTTGCTCCTGCGCAGCTCCATGATGGAGATGCGGCCCGTCCACGAGCGGTTCACCACGTAGAATATCCGCTGGATAACCTGCGGTTGAAAGCCATATTAAATGGTTTTAAATCGGCATCTACAGAATTGCATGGCAGGTCTCCAACAGCAGCAGAGAATTATGTTGATATTCACATGTGCCTCTGCTGTTTTCAATCAACTCACTTTATTAGACCCCAAAGGGCAAAACAGGTTAAAAATTAAAAATGTGAAAAATCTAATGTACAATACAATATATAAATCTATTTAAAATAATAAAATCCTATGATAATTAGTTGTGCTCAGGTGACCTTTGCACAGTTACTGTAAGTGGGGGATAGCAGAGGGTATGAAGCTTGCTATGAGGGACCAACAATACATCTACAACTCATATTTCTGTCCTCATTTATAAGCACAGTGAGACAGGACAATGGAAACAAGAGGATCCGGGGCACCCTGTCCCTGAAACACAATCTTTCAGCTTAGTAAAGAGCGGATTAGTGCCTATTTCCTGGTACATGGACCTCCCGGAGCTACTAATGTCTCATACAGTAATAGGTCAGGTGGCCTAAAGTGAAGGAAGTGTCTTAATATGGGCATGTGTAGGTTCGGGGCTCGGGAGGGTGTCAGTGTTTCTGTGACGCAGCCGCCACGCTGACGCATCAGAGCGTGGCCTTCCTCTGCAAATCTGCACTTCCACGTAGCAAACGCCTCAGCTTCTCTGGCACATGTTGCAGCTGTCCCGGTCCGCATATTCACAGACAGACACATGCAGCGTCTGCTAAAGTTACTGGACGTGCACAAAACATAGGAGGAGTCGAGGAGGAGGACGCTGATATTAAATGCTGGATTTCTTCTTTCTAATCCTTATTTTTCGCACTGGTCTTCTGCTAGCTTGATACTACTTTAGTATCTATATCAAATTGTCAGTTTTGATTATTTCATGCTATGCATGTTGTTAGATTTGCTTTAAATAATATTTTATGTACCTAATTTTAAATTCAAACACATTAACACTTAGCATGTAGCGCTCTACTTCTTATAGCCAGCTGAAATTTAATACACAAAAGACATTAGCACTTAGCACATAGAGCTTTAATTCTTGAATTCTAAATCTCAGTGCAACGTGCAATAATAATAACACGCTAATAATAAATATTATTATTAAACCTCAGTGCAATAAAGCAGTATGTAATAAACAGACCAGCGCTTTAGCACCTAGCATTTTAATTGTCACAGTCTCCTTGATATGCAGTCAAGTTGTCGATGTCAAATCTAAAGTGAAACATCTCTCCAATGTCTGTTTTGTCTGTTTCTTTCCTTTTGCTTTTTAGGTCTGAAGCAGCAACTTCTGTCAAATACTTTGCCCAAAATAAATTTATAGTAGTTAGGAGTAAAACCTAATGTAAGCTAAACTCTTGAAATCAATAAAGTGTGTTTTTGTATTAATTTTACCATTGAAAAATTAAGTAAAATTAGGACTTGTGCACATGTGTCCTACCATAATAAACAAGTTTAAGAACAGTATGTTTAACACCAACTAACCAGTGTTTTACTTTCCTATCACACACATGACAGTACATCCATTACAGACTAGTAATTGCATGGGACTGAATGTTAAAGAAATGATCATATCATTAACAACAACTTACATGGCACCCAAAATTTTTGTAATTACCGTTGTGATGTAGCGGGAATGGAATTCAGGTGCATCCTTCAGAAATGTGAGCCCAGGGTGTGTATCCACTATGTCCTACAAACACATAAAACAGGGAAAAAAACACAATTTAGACACCTCTGTACGAAAAATACAGAGAGATATGTTTGTAACCACACTTGATGCTGTGCCATCATCCTTTAAAGCCCTTCTTCTATGTTTTTGCTTTTGAATTTTCACCAATATACTCTAAGTTGTGCATAGCACCAACCACAAATGTCTGACTGATTGTTGTTAATATGTATTTTACCTGCAGTAGAGGAATAAAGTCCTCCTGCTCCAAGTAGTTACAACCAGGTTTGGCTAGTAAGTAAATAAACCTCGGTGCATCGTCATGGTAACTGTGCAACAACCTGGAGGAGAGGAGAGGAAGAGGAGAGGAGGGTGTTATATTCAAAATTACAACCCGATGAGATATTCTGTGAATTAAATGAACATGAGGTTTGTCTTACTTCCTCCAGGTTGCAATAAAGGAGTGAACAGAGACGAAACCAGTCCTCTCACCACCTGCTGCGTAGAACATGGGGGCCTTCCAGTAAAGTGGACACCCGCATGCCTGAAACACAAGTAACACCATCATTACTTTACCCTGGAAAACAACCTCGTAGTGTGCTTCAGTGCTTTCCTGGAATCAGCGCCCATGCTGCTTAGAAAGAAGTGGGATCATACAGTACATGCAACATATCAAGCAGGTCAGTATTTATGCAATGACCTCTGGACCGGAAAAAAAACATTTATGGAATTATGTGGTGCAGTAGTTTCAACTTTTATGTTGATCTCATATCTTCCTGAAAGCAAATGTAGACGCTGACATTTTAATTTGTTTCTTTAATGACTGTCCCCTTGATTTAAAGTCCTTAAAAGAAGATGCAACGTTAACGCTAACAAAATAAACACATGACGTCCTCTGGAGAACCGCTGACCTTTGCGATCTTGCCCATTTCATAGATGTCAGCCTTCTCCTCCTCGAACTCGGTGAAGGCCGCCTCGATGGCGGCAATTGCTGCATCGTGGCTGGGGCAGTCGCCCCCCAGGGCAGGCAGCCCACGGGGGTAGTAGAACCTGGGAATGTTGACGGCGGGGGGAGGAGGGGTGACTATCACCGGAGCCGGGGGAGGGCTGGGCGAGCGCGGCGTGGGGACGGGCGAGGATACGGCCGGGGGAGGGGCTGGAGGAGGCGTGCCGGGCTTCTTCTCTGGTTTGGACTGGACCTGAAAAGAGGTGAAGGGAGATCATGTAAGGGAAGGGACAGGTAGGTGTTGAGGGGGATCAGGTTACACATCACGTTTTTAATCCTTTTAACCCATAACTCACAGAGAAAGATCATCCTGCAACACAGACAACAAGCTGACACAGACTTATTATTACTTTGGAATATTTATTAGTTTTCATTTTTATTTCATTTTGCCTTTTCATTTTCAACTTAAGTTTAGGTTTAATTGTTTTTTTCAAGCAGGTTTGCCGATTTTATTTTATTTTTTTTATGCTTAGCTTTAGTTGATTTTTCATTGTTTTTGTTTTTTACTGTAGGGAATTTTTCAGGGGCACGATTTAAAAAGGTCAGAATAAGTAACATCAAACCATTTAAAAAAATGATACACTTAGGATAGACTAACAACCATCCATAAAAGATAATTAGTCAAACATCCTCCATAAAATTCATCCCTTAGTGCCCAATAAACTAAGGACATTTCCTCTATTAGTTTTAGTTTGTTACACACACAATACTGTTTCAATTAGCTATCATTTTGTTGTCTTTTTTTTAATTTACTTCAGTTAACCATTTTTTTCCAAATATAGTTGTGTTAGTTTTCATTAATGACAATAACCTTGTCTTGAATTTTATAATGACAACAGACTTTTGTCAACCTCTCATGTCAGTTAAAGCTGAGTGCACTGTGTTTTATAATTGTTTGTATGTATTGTATTCAAAATGATAAATGCCCAATAAAAATACACAAAGAAAAAAAAATAAAATGACAACAAAAAGCAAACTTGCATGGCTACATGATTTTGACATAATCGAAATTGTCTGTTCTCCTGCGGAGCAAAAAAGACTAAACTTCACTTTACAGCATGAGGATAAAAGCCCTGTGTTAGGGATGTGGGCAGAATTGCCTACGAAATGCTGGAGGCTTTATAATCTGTAGCCTCAGGTGGCACAAGACTGTAGCAATCAAAGCAGGGTTAGAGTTTCAGTTCTGCACTCAAACTGCATGTGTCCTGATCACAGCCACTTTGAATTAATTGAACAAATAGCTACTTGCCAAGTGCATTTATGATGCTTTGATTGGGCCCTTTCACCTTTGAAATCCATGTATTTGCCAATTAATAAAGGGGAATTAACCGGAATTTGCAGCACTCGTAATACCAAAAAAATGCTGGAGATGTCTGATGAGAAAACATCAGTTGTCCCATTGTAAATTGTAATGTTCAAACATATCTGTTTAGTTTCAATATCTTTGTTTTATTGCTTTCTTTTGATGATGGAAAGCATTGTCATGCCTCACTGAGTTCCAGCAGCTCTATTTCTGTTGCACAAGACGGTCGTTTACAGTAGCAACAATCAAAGCCTCATTTAATTAATGCAGCTTCAGTCCAGACTCTTCAGCGTGTTCCAGCTGGAGGTCCTGGGTGGCGGCTATGTTAGGTGTGTGTGTGTGGGGGGCCTCCATACTGTGCAGATAGAGCCGTAGGTATTGAGCTGGACAGCTGGAGCGGTCCTCCCCCTCCCACCAGCCTTCACAGTGTTCATTCTATCACTCCTATTCCTGCACCTCCCGCCCTATTAATATCCTGCTGGTATCCGCCTCAGAATACTTTGTCGTCACTCTGTGTGTACTGTATGAGGGCAACCAGATACATCTACTGTATGCGTGTATTTCATATATGATGCATGCAAGAGAAACAAGGATTATGTGTTTTGACTGATTTGTGTTTCATATTTCTCATGAGTTTGCTTGCATGTTCTCAAACTTGAGTCCGGTCCATCCCTCTCGCTTGCACCGACTGACCTGCTGCTGCTGGAAGGACTTGAGTCTCTTCTTGAAGCGCGACGGGAGGACAAAGTCACACCCCCTGGCCAGAAAGGCCAGCTCCCCCCTCAGGTCAGGGTCCCGGCGCAACGACGTCTCCTTGATCATCATGGTGGGGGCCGAGACACGCAACCCCCCACCAGACACGGCCACCGGTGCGGCTACTGACACGGCGGCTGCAGGAGGACCCGCTTGCACCGGCGGAAAAAAAAAGGAAAAAGGGCTGGACTATGATAAAGAAGTCCTCTTGACAAATCAGACGCCTCAGGAAAACGGAGGAATATTCAGCATGTTTCACGCAAACCTTCTTTGGCAAGTAACTCACGCTCGTGAAATCTCTTGCCTCCGGACAGTTGTATTTACAGGCTCCCAAAGGCTTGGCTTGCACAGCAGTAATCCACAAGTATGTCTATGCAAAGAGATGTTCCTTAACACTCCCGCGCTACCGTGCAGGCCCCCGGGGGAGGCCGGGACGCAAGAACCACGGGACAGTAAAACAGCACCGGGCTGTTTTTTTTACGGCCTAACAAGCAGCTTCTTTCTGGGGTAGAAAAACCTTGCGGTGTCCCCCCTTGTCTCCTCGGGATGTATGTGTTTGGTGTAGTCTCACTGGTGCCTGCCACTCCAAGCTGGGCTCTTGACAAACTGCACTGAGAAACATGAGCCATGCTGGGGTCTGGCAACACACACACACACATACACGCACACACACACAGCAAACCGGCTGTCCTGAGCATTAGGGCGGGGGGTGCTGGTGGGAAAGGGAGGGGTGCTGCCATGTTGCATATCTGTGTGTAGTGTTTTGCAGGACTTGAGCCCTCCTCAGCCCCTCTGCCTTTGACTATAGTTAGCTGGTGGGAAGTTAGAGCAGAAAGCGACTGATTGAAATCGCTTTACTGCAGACAGGAAGCAGGGGTCAATGCGCTTCCATGTGAGCGGGCGGGAGAGAGAACAGAAAGAGGTGATTTGGGATGAGGAGAGGAATCAGCGGGAAAAACACCTGCTGCTGCATCTGTTGACATGTAATAATCGCCCTCGACTATCTCACAGCCCTAACGAAGCCTCACTAATCAAGACTCGCTCTTCATTAAGGTTGAGACTTATGCTCATTATCTGATCGCTACATTTTTTTAAATGAACAATCTAATAAGCAATTAGTCTGTGAAATGTCAGGAATGAATGAAAAATGCTTATCACAGCCAATAGCCAATGATTTCCTTTATTACAATTACTGGATGATGGATGAATGATTTTTAAACGCCCATTCCAGTTTCCTGAAGCCCAAAGGGATCTTTAAATAGCTCAATTTCTTCTTCTGATAGTCCACAAATCCCCATAATATGTTATGTGATAGTTGGCTATCATATAAGAGGGAAAGAAGAGAAATTATTTGTGTGGTGGTGGTTGTATTCCTAAACATTAATGTAAAGATGAATATGCCCCTGTCCAATTAGCACAAAAATGCTACCAGCTAATTAATAGTGACTATAAATAGATTTGGGTTTAAATTACCAATACAACATCTTGTGTTTACCAGGCGCCTCAGAATACCCTCTCCAAAGCTATGGCAGATCAGGCCAGCACTTCTCCAGTGCCAAGCAACACCGATCTGAAGCCTGACATAGCACTGAGAGAAGCAAGAGGGGGGATCCCTCAGGACAGACAGGCATGACCTATTTTAAACCGGTCCAGGCTAAAATCCCTCCAAGACTAAGACACTACACCAAATGTCTGCCGTATAACTGTTTACACATTCTGTACCATATATATCAATGCCTGCCGCTGACTGTCAAAGGAAAGGAAACTGTCAATTTCTCGGGGTCTGTTGGCGCAGTAAAGGCAGATGCCACTGTGGTTGTGTTTCATAGGAGCGTCTCCTGGAGGCCACAGTGCCCTCTAGTGCTTTCTGGCTGTAATAACTCAGGACACGGGGGGATGGATTCATGTTTATTTAAGAAGAAACACCATCACCGGTCTCGGATGAAACATTTTCAGTGACCGAGGAAAGTGATTTTAGAATTCCTGGAGGTATGAATCTGTGGAAAACTTCAGTTTGAATATGAAAAATATATGTAATAAAAGTGGAATTTCCTTAATTTTGTTCTTACAGCTATAAAAAAAAAAAGAATTCTACTCCCATGTTTCTGCCATATTTCAGTAATGTTCCATCGTTTGCATTCATTGTTCTTGCTGTCCTTGTGACCCATGTTTCAGTATGTGCTTCATCGCTATGTAATGGCTCCTCATCGATGCCAACGCAGCGTGTGGGTAACAGATGAATAACACAGCCACTTTCCAGGCAAAATAAGTGAGTCACCTTGGGTTTTTAGGGTAACTCCTCTCAGCTCCCTGTACGCCCTGCTGCATTCTTTGGAACAACTGGACTCTGTACTGAAGCCAAGGTCACATACCAATCCCACACACACACACGCACCGCTCTCTCACACATTGTCTTCTTTCTGGACACTTCTCGTCCTCAGTGCTGCAGGGGGAAACATTATACAATCACTATCTAGTGTCTATCAAGGAATGAACAGGGATCTGCTGAGATGCACAACTGTCTTCTCAGCAGTTCCTCATTTCATGTCTCCCTCTCTGCCACTTTTCAGTTTCCACTGCACCACCTCATCAGCTGCACCGATGAACTTGCGATATCATAAATCTCTGTATAAAGAGATAGTGTGTACGTGCATGTGTGTGAGTGTGTGTGCATATAAGTGTAGGTGTTTGTGTGTGTAAAGGGAGCCAGAACAGATGCCATTGGGCAGCTGTGTGCTCTTTTCCTGTCTGACTGACAGTCGGTGTAAGGCTGCCCTCTTCAAGTGTCTTCACTTGGTCCTAAAACCTGCCACTTACTAAGAATTAGACTTCACTCCACTATTTTAAACATTTTCCACTTTAAAATGACACAATTAACAAAACTGACAATTTAGCAAACTATGAAAAGGAGGGCCAGTTGTCATAAAACAAGATGGAGCTATTTCTGAGATTGTGAGTTTATGTGAATCATTGATGATAACTGTGATATTGATATTATGCTTATAATATGTGTGTGATAATATTATTTAAATGCTCCAGCATTTAAATAATTTCATCTAATCGTTTTCAATTCCTTACAATTACTTAAAAGATTATATGTTCTGCATGAAAGCCAGAGTATTATGTCTTTGAACACAGCTGTACAATGTCTTCTGTTGCTCTGGAATGAGCCTGTTAAATCTGAAACAATGTCCCTGATGATGATCACCAGAGTTAGTGCTGCTAATTCTCGAGCAGAAAGCTTACATTACAAAGTTAGGATCTAGAGAGGTGATTAAAAATGCCTTTGAGTTGCATTATGGGAAGTGTAGTGTCAGGCTTAATCCATCATAGTGACTAAAAGTCAGGATAGTTTTGGCCTTTGTTGCTTTGGTTATGACTATTCCTTTTTTCTTCTGAACTATTAAAGTTTATCGACTTAATGAGTTAGATGCCTTTATAAGCTTTAAAAAGACACCTGTGTAAGGTATTTTAAGGTTATCGAACTCTGTATTTCCAGCAAAAACAGTTTATTTACATTGGGAGGAATTTTAATGATTGAATTCAATCTTCAAATTGACCTTTGAACAGTGAACTTCTGGATGTGCAGGACCAATCAGGCAGTGGCTAATATTCAGTTTACATTCTGTTGTGGTGAAGTGTATTTTTTTATTATATTATTTTATTTTATATTATTTATATTATTTAGTGGGTTTTTTGGGGGGTATCATTTCAAAATTGGTTGACCGGTCTTTGATTATATGGACTTGATAAGACTCAAAGATAAGTCTGTATTATGGTCTTGTTAAAGGTTTATAAATAAAAATGGTCAATCCTGTATTTTGTTGTTTTCATCTAAAATTCCCACTTTTAAATTAAATGTGAAGAGATATATATATGAATAAATATTAATAATATAAAAATAAAACTAATTGTGACCTGTGGACAAATGGATGGTAATGAAGCTGAGAGGAATAGGAAGGGCATAAGGGCTAATGGAAGTTAAAGTGGGGAGGGGGAGTAACAGGTGTGTGTATGTTGAGTGTTATATGTTTTCCTCCACCCATCACATAGACCTAATCCACCCCCACCACTACAGGAGCGGGTGAGTCAGCAGCATTAACAGCATCGATCATATAAATACTTGATGGGAAGGCCACAGGGTTCAAGGCGGAGGATCAGCTGCTCTACAACAACTGCTGCATTTATCCGACTGTTAAACACACTCTGGACGTGCACACATGCCCTTACAAAGTGTTGAAATTAGCACACAAGCATGTGTCTAATTTGTTGTGAGTGTGTTTCGGGATGTGTCCGTACGCCTCAATGGATCTAGTTAACAGGAACTGCTTCTTCAAGTCCTTTGGAGAAGTTGAATAGTGTGAACATAACAACTTCCTAAACACACACACAGACACACACCTGCTCTATGAAATTGGCTGTCTGCCGTGTGTAAAATTATCTGTGTAAATATAGCAACCAATTTCATGTTTATTTCTGTTTCAGTCACTGGGCAGACTTAACACACACACACTCTTATATATGTGCACGTGACAACATGCACAAGTGCAAAAAAATTAGGAAAGATACTTGGAAATGCAATTTGGAAAAAAGTTTCCAGATAACCTAGTAGAGTTAATATGGATGGTGTGAGGATCTTTGATAGCTTGTTTGTGACCCCTTACCAAGAAGAATAAGTGAAAGTGTAGTTTTGTTGCACCAATTCAATACTGAGTTTTGGGGTTTGCAGGTCATGGAGAATGTCTTAATTGGTTTGCTAATTAATGCTAGATTATGATAGGTTTATTAAAAATGTCATCTGGCTTTTGTTTTTACTGGAAGAGACACATTACTGTGAAGAGGGGTTGTTGCGTTGATTCATGAGGGGAAATAAATAAATAGTTGTGGCAGATTGCTGCTGCTGGTTAGAGATATAATCTCAGTCCCAAATCAGTCGTTACAGTAACTTTAAATAACTATTCATCAGATGAACTGACAGAGATATATATTGATGATGGTGTTTTTTTGCTACTTTCACATCATCATCATAAAAGCTTCTTTTTTGACCTTTTAAACAAGTTAAATTTATACTTATGCAACTTTTCGCATTCATTTCCATTTCCAGGCCAAAGGTTCTCAAATCCTTTGTTTGTCAGAGGATTACTATATATCATCATTAATTTTAATATTTGCAGTGAAACCCACTGCCCACAGAGCCAAATAAAATTTAAACTTGAACCTGAGCTCACATGAAATAAGTTATTCCCCCTACCCAGCTCTGTGATTATAGACACACACACACTCACTTTAGACCAGGCATGCCAAATGCCATCTCCATGGAGACAACCCTTTCCCTGGATTGAGTGGCGGGTGGAATGCTCCCAGGGTTACCGTGCCAGCAGCAGGAAACGCAGTTCACATCGCCGCTCTATTCTTTATTCCCAGTCTCACTTCCTCTCAAGAAGGACACACACACACACACACACACACAAAGTTGCATTGGGAACGTCCCTCCTTTTTCTAAACTGTTGGGGGAAAGAATTGAGTTCAAGTGCTGCTTCCGTGATAGATGAAGTGAATCAGTGCAGGCCACGGTCTACCTCACATCCGAAACAGAGGAGCACAACATGGGAACAGTTAAAAATACAGCTGCTGTGGAGGTCTGAATGGAAACAGAAGCTGTCCTATAATAAAAACATGACCGGCTTAAATACTAAAGCAGCCATCAGTACCGCTGCACCACTACGCTACCACAAAACTTTTTTTGGTTGTGATTTATTTTAACGAGCTTATTTTGAATTTATAAGCAGCATAAAAACACTAAACATAGTTTTTTATGAATGTTTTCATAACTGGTGCATAAACAGTTCATTTATTATTTATTATCATATCTGTTATCATATCTAATGATGTTTTTACAGTGTATGTTTTAAATTAATATTAAATATTAAAAATGAAGTAAATGTACAATATCTTTGCAGTTTACTGCACATTTTGCCAACACATACTGCTATATCTGTGACAAACCTACATGCACTCCTATAAAATGCCATTCTGAATAAATGCATCACATAAAAACACATTTTTAGGCACTGGTGCTGCCACGATAAACCACAGGATGGATGTCTTTCTGCTATGACCAGATTTGTGGAATTATTTACTTATTGTGTCACGTCGCTTGCCTGTTGCTGGGAGGGCTGCCCGGCCACATCACCAAAAACTGCCCAGTGAATCACAGTGAATCACTTCCCTTGGCAGGACCGGCCGCCTGTCAACAAGTAATGTTTAATAACAACAAAACGCAGAGCCTTCATAGGCCCGGCCTGGCCTTTTTATTTTTATACACGCGGCTATGCGGGCGAGTTTTGCGTTACCTTCCAACGTCTATTTCGGGATTTAGAGTAAGTGAGCTAATCCTACATCAGCAATAGTGATGGGCCCTTGGCCCAGGGCTGCAGCGGGAGAGCGATCACTAAAATGCAGCGAGTGCAGCCAGCAGCGGAGCGGATCAGCTCCTGTGTCCTCTCTTTTTTCAAATAGAGTAAAGATAGACAGGAATGTCAGGAGGGAGAAACGCATCAGCAGGAAGATGAAGCTGCTGCTCAGACCATCGACCGTTTTTTTTTGCTGCATTTTATCCACCACCAGTCACGATAACCTCTGAGCAACATTTCTCTAATTCCCAGCTGCACTGCATGCGCAATACTACCAATCCATTTTGCATCTTGCATCACACTTTCCTACCAATGGATGTTTCATCATAATGTCACAATCATGGCAGGTTGTGTCATTGTTTCAACATAGTTGAAATCACAGTTTTCTTATGTTGAAATCAATGAAATAGTTCATAAAACACCAGTGGAAATCTACTAAGAAAACTGCCTGATTTCAATCCTGAAACACTGCTGTTAGTTCACAGATCTTCCTGCAGATGGAGCTACATATTCTCTTTATATTAAGCATCAGGAGTGAAGTTAGCCTGCAGGCTGACCAGGTCCCATCATGATACAGTAGGTACAGTTAGCCGCTAGAGGGCAGCAGCTCCCTGTTTGCTGCCATGTCTGAACTGTCCAAACCTGACTTAGCAGATGCTGGTTTCTGCTGCGTTTCAAGTCCTCTGCTTCAGTCACCTCATCTTGTTCAAGGCCAAGTCTCCTGACATCACCTTGGCTGACAGAGTGAGGGGTTTGTATGATGAAAACCACATCTTTATAGCCTACTGCTGCAGATCACCCAAGACGAGACCACAGCTCAGTGTATCATTAACGTACCAGCAACTTTTGCAGATTTGTCGTGATGCATTACAGAGACAGAATGTAAGTAAAGTAAACTGATGTAAGCCAATATAAAAAGGATCTGGACCATTTTTGTGCATTAGAGTTTGGGACACTGGCGTGAAAGTATTTGACAGGTCGGGTGGAGCTGGATGAAGGTTGAGTTCAAAGGGGAGAGAGGGTGGGCAGGGTCAGACAGGGAGATTGGATGACACCCAAGCTTTTACGGAATCACGATGTTCTGGAACACTGGCCAACGCCCAAACTACAAAGACGACTCTTTTCACATGGAAACAAACACACGTGTGCACTTGCGCATCGACCACAAAAAACAAGCAGACTGGGTATTGTGAAATAAACCTAACAAAAAAGTAAATCCACCATTTGATCTCCCGTGGGGGCCCCCCGATCAGCCAATCAGAATGCACAACTGGAATATTCTGGGGAAGGGGAGTCCCCGACGCCTACCTACTGCTTATAAACATGTTGTGGTGGTTTCCTTGGCGACACAGAGGCGCGCAAGTTAGGAAGCGAAGCCTCCCGACCGGGTTAAAACTTTTCCCGATGAAAAAGTCACCTGTGTTAAAATTAGATGTGTGTGCGTGTTTATGCGTGCATGCATGTGCATGCACGCGTGAAAACGCAAGCGTGTATGTGTGCAGATACAGGCATTCATGCAAGCGTACACACCCCAGAGCACACTGAGATTGGATGATATCCCAGCCTGTACTGGGAGTGGGAGTCATGATGTCACTTGCCTAAACGCTCTGTGTGAAAATGCATGTGTATGAATATGACCCAATTGTGTAAAGTTAATTCACTCCACTATGTCTGTGTGTACCTCTGTGTATGTATATGTACGTTTGTGTGTATGTGTATATGTATGTATGTGCGTGTGTGTGTGTGTGTGTGTGTGTGTGTGTGCGCGCGTGTGTGTGTGCGTGTCATGGGGCTGGGTGGTGAATATTCCATTGTTCAAACTAGCCTTGATGATATGAACTGTATTGGAAAACTCCAATACAATACATACACGTAGCAACACAGGCCCTTGTCTACATTGTATGTGTGTATATGTGTCTGGTGTGTGTGTGTGTGTGTGTCATAAATGGCTGCATTCATCCGTGTGCTCGTGCACCTAGCCTGAAACGGGCGTCTTTCCCCGCTTGGCTGAGGTTCCTGCTGTGACCTTATTTCCTGTGGAAGCAGCCGAGCGATGATGTCATCCTCCACCGACCCAGAGTCAACAGCCGTACCCTCCCCCAGCACCATGACTCTCTGTTTCTCCCTTTATGTCACTCTCCGTTGTGTTTCTACGTCTGTTCCCCATCCTTCTTGAACTCTCGATCAACCTCTGGAGTAACAAAAATGACTGACGTTCATTCATTTGACTTTCCTGTCTCCCTGTTATTTCCTTTCTATCTCCATGCTTTTATTTATACTTTATTTTTTTTTGTCAAGGCTCCCTGTGCCAAAAGGTAGCAAGTTTCTATCTCAATGGTCAATAGTTCACTCCCCTCAGCTGGCTAAAAAATAAGGGGAAAATCCAGAAAGAGAAACACTCATGGGTCTCTCAACACTGAGCACTGAGATAAGCTGAATTGCCCTTAAGTGTCGCTTAACGCCTGAATGTTTTAATATAGCTCATGACTAACTGAAGAGTATATGGTTCAGTCATGTTCTCTGTCATAACCACATAAAATGGTGCATTATTCATTTTTTCAACAGCAGCTGTCATAATTATAATCCAGACCCAGATATGAAATATTTAGAGGTAGAGTATGCAGGGTTTGTAGGTTGCTGTTTGCAAACAGAGCATTCAAAGTTGGCCCAGCCTGCCTGGCTTGTAAGAGAGTGAAAGTGAAGCTTAAAAAGGAAGGAACCAGGCCAGTGGAACAGAGAAATAAAACAAGCTTCTCCTAATTCTGAAGCACAGATAATGTACTCACACCTCAGCATAACTCTTCACATCCCTGGTGCTGCTTATTGGTCTGCAGAGACAGTCTAACACATCCTGTACATCCTGGGGCGACACACACATACACACCAATGTTGGGAGTAATGTATTACAATAATGTAATGCGTTGATTTTTGCTGTAATGCAGTAATGTAATTGTACTCAGTAAAAATGTCAGTAATGTGCATTACAATGCGTTTTTTTCTTCATATAAATTCGCTAAAATCACAGCAAGATCAGCAGCAGTGAAATGTCCGTGAAAAAATGTTCCACTTCCTTTTCCTTTTGGCTCATCAGACACAAGATGGAGATGAGTGAACCTGCAGAAACGTCATATAGCACGTTCTCCAGATGGGCACATGCTCATTACTTTATGTTTGTGAAACATAAGTATTTAAAGAACATCATAGTCAAATACACCTTGTGTGCTACACCTAAAGATCTGTCCACTTCCTGAAAATATCACCAGTAATTTAACATTTACGGCCCTAGTGCCGTAGTAACATGACGTTAGCAACAAAGTAAGCAGAGCATGAGAGTGGAGAGAAAACCACAAATCAGAAAAAATTAACGTTCTCCTGAAGACATGAAAACCACTTTCAATAGTGGAATCACCAGCTTTTTTAAACTTGTCAGCAAGATCCTCGCAGCAATAATGACAAAGGTGAGCTATATTTAGATTGATGAATCCATATACCATATACAGGTAAAGTGAAGGGTCTCTGCATACCAGTAATCTTCTATTGGGTTATAAGTGATGGAGAGGGAAAGACTGTTTTTTAGGAGAATCCTGCGTACTCAACCTTGAAAGAGTGAAACTACCATCTCATAACCAATTTACTCTCAAATACTTCTTCTTATATTTCTTAATAAGAAAGAAAGAATGAGGCACAAATGCAATGGAAGGCCATTGACCTGAAGTACCACAAATATTGCACCGTCTAACAGATTTCCGCCCTCAGCATCACCGCTGCCACGTCTGAGTTGGACTACTGTGGCCTTGCCTCTGATTTATATTAGCTGGCTTCATTGTCTCCATGGAGATTAATGGGTCTGCTCTGACAGGTGCAGAAAGCCCTGTATTACTCTGTCAGCAGCAGATTCAACAACAACAACAACAAAAAACACATGCACACATGCGCACACGCATGCACACAGACCAGTATCATCCCACATGGCTTAGCGGAACTTCCCATCAAAGCCGGAGCGGTGCCAAGGGAAACACAGCTACAAATCTCCAAGGTGGAGTGTGTACGTAAGCAGCGTACCGCGAGCAGCGAGTGTGGGGGCATTTTCTCACTGGGGTGTGCGAGGGGGGCTCGCCTTGTTTACAGTTTGATCGGCAGTTTAATGTGCGCCGGAGGTGGGGGGGGGATTGGTGCTGAGAAATATTAGCATAATTCCCAAAGTGCCAGAGTCGGAATTGGGTGTCAGGGAGCTATTCCCAAACTCAGCTGTGACCCACAGTAGCACTGGGTCAATTTACCCCGGGCCAGACAGACAGACAGACACACACACAAACACACACCTCCTTCATTAAACACACAAGTCAATTATTAATAGGATCCATATCAACACACCTGGATGCGTATAGACATACATAATATATAAGTACAAACACTGCATGTAGGAAAACTTGGATGAAAACACACAAACATGCACGCAAACATCACACAGGCTCACATACACACTTATGCAGGTCCATTTACACTGTGGCGACAGTGAGTCTGTTAGCGGGATGCCATAGTACAGAGGTTTGGACAGATTTAGGCCTCCCTCACAGCTACCGCTGCCAGGGGGTAAAGGGGGCTGGAGGGTAACGATACCGTTAACACTCACTTGTGCCAAAAGACACCACCGTGCCTCCGGCCACGCTCCCTTCCGCCCCTTCTCCCCCTCCACCCCACCCCCCCGCCGGGCTCCAATCAGCATCTCCTGGTGGCTTCTTTCGCCCCTCCACACAGCAACAACTGTTATTCACCGCTCCCAAAATAACACAGCGAACCAATCGCAGGGCGGGAACACAAGCGGTTGTCACAGACCCGGCGCCACGAGGGGTCTTAAGGGGGCTTAAAAACCCCGGTTGTATTTTTTTTTACCCCTCTGTTTAAGCTTTAGGAATCTATAGAAAAAAAAAAGACAGCAAACGCAAGAAAATTATTGGGATAGATGCAATGCTTAGCTTAGCCGTTGAAGCGCAGACAGCACTGTTTGTTGTGTGCTGCATGCTTGGGGGTGTGAGCAACTGCGAAAACCCAAGCTAGATGTGGTTTTGTAATAAAAAAATAATAATAATCTAACTAGCTTGCTAACTAGTTTGCTCAAGCTAAACTAGCTTCACCAGCTGCAGGCGTTTCTCCAGCGGCGGCCACTTCCACAGCAGGCCAGATCAGAACAGGTCCAATTTTTGATTTTGAAACAGTAGTCTTATGCTGTTGTGTAGCATTTCTGAGGCTACTTCATGATTTAATCAATTCCTATGAAACACAACTCACTCAGTCGGGTCAGGCCTGTGTCGTCAACATAGACCAACTCATTGATTGTGGGTGAAAGAGAGACAATAGGAAGAAAAACAAAAGGAAAAAGGAAGACACCCACACGCAGGAAAGAAGGAGTAAAACGGGAGAGGAAAGCAGAACAGCAGACGGTAAGGATGGAAAGAGATTTGAAGAGATATTGAGGCAGAGGAGCAGAACAAAAAAAGGGAAGAAGAAGAAGGAGGGATGGTTAGGTAGACAGAGGATGGAGGAGGAATGGGATCGTCTAATGATGTGTTCGGGTGCTGGCTGTTCTGTTCCGACTGTGCCAGCTACCATGGTAACCTCATAAATAGGTGCCCTACATATCAGCAGGGCATACGGTTACACTGCTCAGTAAATAAACACACACCAACAGTGGCGGGAGAGCAGGGAGGAGAAGGACGGATGGAGGGAGAGCAGGAAAATAAGCAGATTAGTAAGGGCAAAAAAAAGAATATCAAAAGGCAGTGAGGCAGGAAGGAGGGAAACAAAGGCGGCGCTGATTCAATACTCTGTGTACAGTAGGTATTAATTTGTTTGTCATGTTTGTCATACATGCAGCAATTACTTTTATCTGAAATATGCTGTTGGACACCCACATCAGAGACAATTTGAGATAACCCTTCTTTCTGAGTTTATTTGCTGCAGTGCCAGAACCTTTTTGCACACCAACACATATACACACAAACAGACTCCAATTCCCACACCCATCTCCCTCCCTCTGTAGCACCCTAAATTACCCTCAATTACCTTTAAATATTTCCCAGGGAAGAAAGCGAGCCAACACCCACACTCACAAAACGCACATTTGCAACAGAAGTTAAAAACCATGAAAAGCAATCAAAGAGCCACTCCTAACATAATGAGTGTTGCTGCGGATGGTCATTTCATTTATTCATTTAATATCTGTTAGTATTGCACTGGCCTGAGTAATCCCCATCTCATCTTATCTTAAGAAAAGTGCTGTTCTCTTCCATGATTCAGAGCACCTGCCTCCTTTATTCAGGCCCAGATACAGAGACTGTATAAGCTTGTTCATTGTGGCTAATGAACACCATTCATCATGGCCCATCAATTACAACACTATCAACCTAGTTGTGTCACAGTGATTAAATCCTTGCCGCGGGCATCTAAATGACACGTATCAAAGGCAATAGTTTTCAAATTGTCTATTCTTGGTTTAATACTTGTCAATCAGACTGTCTCTTTGTCTCGGTGCATCTGTCAATTAGTAAAGTCACTCAGCTGTTCTGAATCGACACTGTATGAATGCCTCTAATCGCAACACATACACAATGTGCACAATGCTCTGCATTACAATACGTTATAATGATCCAAATTCTAGCAGTGAATACTGTGGATTAAATCAAAACTGGAAGCCCTTTCCTTCAAAACCAAAAAATGTGGCACCAATGGAGAAAAGAGTCCCACCTCTGCTAATACTCATTGCTCAGGGCGTATTCACCCATATGGTTATGCATCCTGAACAATCAACTATCATGTCACCCTGTAACACTGGCTATTATAGTAATTATCTTGCACATCTGTCAGTGTTTAAATTAAAACATTGTCTGACACTTACCCTGATCACCTCTGGAGTCTGCTGGATGAGGAGCGTTGAACCTGTGTCTCTCAAAGCAGCAGGGTCACCAACAGCAGCAGCAACAGCAGCCACGGCAGCAACAGCATCTCTTATGGCTTCTGCAGTTGGGATGACAGCTGGAGTTGGAGCCGCAGGTGCAACCACAGGTGTAGGTTCAGCTGAGTTTGTTGAGGAATGCAAACTCGCGGGAGCAGGTTTTACAGGTGCAGGGATGGATTCTGGAACAGCCAGACCTGTAGAGGCTTCTGTAACTTTATCTTTACCCTCAATTGTAAGCTCAGGTGTGGTTGTAGGCAGAGGTTTGACGGCAGCGTCAGATACAGGTTTCGATTCAGGTTCAGACTTAATCAGACGCACATCTTCAGATACTGTGGGAACAGATGTCAGTGCAGGTGAAGCTGCAGGTGTATGTGCCACAGACTGCTTTGGTGGTATAGATGGGGCTGTGTTTGTGTGGATCAATGAAGCGGTGGGAGCAGCTGTCGTGGTGCCAATCTCCACCGGGGTGTCAGCCCTGCCTGTGGTGGCCAGTGTATCCTGAAGGAGCCTCATCACTTCCCGCTCTTTCCCAGTTTTCCTCTCAGCACTACCTGTGCTTCCTGCCCCAGAATCCACTAGCTCCTGAGCAAAGCTCTCAATGCTCTCTAGGATTCTCAGGAGCAGCGCCCCGTCCTCCTCCTCTCCCACTACAGCACCACTGCTCTCTCCCTGAAGTGAGAGACCTTGGGGAGTCCTAGAAGTAGGACCATTCATGGGGAAGGGGCTGGCTGGCTTTTGGTTTTGGAAGTGGGCCATTTTAGGCTGAGTGAGAGCTTCACCAGAGGTGATCCCTTGGTCTCTCTTTCTGGTCTTTGCTGGAAGTGGAGGCTCAGTGTTTCTGGGGTGACTCATACTCTGAGACAGATTCTCCAAATCCAACAGAAGCTTGTCAATGTCATCATTCCGATGTGTGACAGCTCTGGGTGCTGAAACCGCTAGTGGTGCAGAGAGAGGCCAAGAGGAGCTGGTTGGCAAAGTATTCAAAGAGTTATGGAGTGTTTGTGGTTGAGGCGAGTGCATGTGTTGACTTAACACAGCCCCGTTTTTGTTCTGGGAGGCCGTCACCCCCCTAGCTGTGTTTGTCTGATGTGTTATTTGCTCTGGTGTCTTTCCCACGTCTGCCTCTTCCTCTTCAATATAGAGAGCCTCCATGGGGGAAGCTGGAGGAGTGTGTGTGTACGGAGGTATTGGGGATGTACGGAGAGGGGACGGAGAGTGTGTTGGTGAGGAGCTGGATTGAGAGCAGGTGACAGATGGAGGTGAAAGTGTGTGTTGCGTGATAGAAGGATGTGGATGCTGTAGTCCATTGGTTAGGGGAGTGGCTCTGGACGGGGAGCTCAGGACTGATTTTGTATGGATGGAGTCTGATTTCAAAGATGAGGATGAAGATGAAACAGAGGAGGGAGTAGAAGATGCAGCGTTAGTGACAGTCTTTGGGATGGGAGGTGAATGCACCACATCCTCATAGCGAGGAGGTTGCTCATTGCCAAATATTGGAGAGAACGGTGCCTGCTGGAGGGAGTGAAGACTGTTTACCAGCTCGACCAGATCATTGTGCCCACTTCCAGGGGCACCCTGACCCCCCTGCCCACTGCCTCCCAAACCTCCAAAGCCCTCCAGATCCAGAGGCAGCCTCTTCAGATACGTGCTGAGTCGGGTCATCACTGCCCTGTACACACTGTCAGGACTGGCCCCTCCATCCTCATGCCCTCCGCCAGCTTTGCGCCGGATACACTGCTTGATGATGTCGGTGCATTTTTTTAGGTCTTCAGAGCATTTGAGTAAGATGTCAAGGCAGGCACGGATGTCCTCCCCACCTGCACCCCCAGTGCCCCCCTCTGCCCACGTCTTCTCCAGCAGACGGGCAATCAGGTTCTCCTCTCCCAGGGTGTTGCGGTACAATGCAGCCATTGTGCTCACACTTTGGTCCAGTGACCCACTGCTGATGCTCGACAGGCTGCTTGTTGAACCATCGCCCACTTTTGAATTGCCCTTCAGCTTTGTCTCCTCAAGCACTGTCCCTTTCCCTTGCACGAAAGGTGGCAGGTTCTCATCATTAGAAGTAGCTGTGCCATTTGTCCCACTGTTGGCTGTTCCGTTAGTAGTAGTGATGTTGGAGGTGAAATGACCGTAGATGATCTCCAGGTCGGTGGAACGACGGCTAAAAGAGTCAGGACGGACCTTCCGACCTTTCCGGAAGGTGACATGGCTGGAGGAGGAGAGGCGAAGCTTGTCGAAAGAAAACTCTTTGAGCTTACCGCTGGCCAGGTTGATGGCCTCTTCAGTGATGTCCTTCAGACTACTGGAGGAGCTCAGGTTCCCAGTTGATCCTCCACAACTGGGCATCTTTTTACCTCGCCACATTGAGCTGTCCTCCCCTACAGACAAATTACCACTGCTGCCTGCCCTCTCAAGACCATTATAACTCGTATCCATGGTTACACTTATTTTACCATGGTTGGAAAGCTGCTGGTTGATAATGTTCCGGGAGTGTATGGCTGAGCTGTTGGGGTCAATGTAGGCAGGGTCAGGTGAAGTCAGCAGCTCAGAGCAGGTGCTGTGGTGTGCGACAGTACAGTCCAGTCCCTGGGACAGAGCCCCACATGGCCCCGAGCAGTAGTGCACAGCGTGGGAGTGAGTGCGCCGGTCCACTACTACGCTGTTGTAGCAGCTCACACTGCTCACCACCACACGATAGGCTGCTGCCATGGTGACCAATGTTCAAAACAAGTCACTCAGGGCATGAAGTTCAAAATAATATCAAAGGGTCAAAGAAAAACAGCAATGTACCTTCAACAGCAAAAAAAAAAAAATGTGGGTTTTTATGTTTTGTTGAAACTCCTTCAGTTGAGAAAGAAATATGGTTTACATCCAAATGTAATCATGTCATCTTGTTGGCTACATAAAGAAAACGGCATTGTGCCAATTTTCAATGACATACGACAGAAAGCACCTGAAAAGAAAGTCTAATCCCTTTCATTCTTGCACCCCAAAAACACATTAAAAAATTCAATTGGGCAAAACAATCTTTGTCTGCGCCTCTTAATAACAGCTGTAAGGTTCCTCCTCTCTCCACAGGCACCTTCTCCGTTTCCTTTCTAGCAGCAGCTCATTAGCCACTAATGACAGCTGTGGTGGATGGTGACAGCGGAAGATCCAGCTGGGTTATCAGCCATCCCTCCACAGAGGCAGCCCCAGGGGCCTAATCCAAGGCCAGCGAGGCCTTAACATTGCTCCAGCCTGGGCTCATCCCCGAGTGATGGGATATAGGAGGAACCCCCTTATCTCGCCCTGTGGTTTGTTTAAGTCCTGACGGGGCCGAGAACCACTCGCCGACTCCGTCACAGCTGCAGAATAGCAGGGGGCTGTCCACAGATGGTCGTCTACCTCTTTCTCCCTGTGTCTGGATCCCAGTCACTCCTGTAGTCTCTCTCAGACTTCCCGTCTCCCGCTGTCATCCATGTGTCAGAGGGAGAGAGCACATTTGACAGGAGGACACCGCCTGCGAGGGGGGAGTGAGAGGAAAGGGGAAGGGTGAGAAAGAGGGAAAGGGAAAACAGAGGAAGAGAAAGTAAGTCATTAACGATCATTAACGTGGCAAAAGAAGAAGAAATACAGAGTAAAAAATACCACTCAGAAGGCAAAAGGTATTAAGTCTGTATTTATCCACTGCACGGAGGTGTCAGTTTCAGAGAGTCCAGGATTCGCCTCCCAGCTGGGGCACCTGTGTTACATGTCATGCTCCTCTCTGTCAGATGACAGCTGATTTGAAATCTTACCCTCTTTATCATCGAGAAAAGCTGCAAAACTCTCCTTCAGTTCATGCATCATCAACCTCAAATGCACACGTGCACCCACAGGCATATACTGAGATGAAAAGAGTTGAGTAAAATATAAAAATTAATAAAATATATAATAATAAATATATATAAATGGTCGACGCGTATTTTAGTGATGGTATGTTGTTGAAAAAGAGTGAATTTTCTAAAAACAGCAGAGCAGAAAAAAGACAGCACTCCCAATTTCATGACAGGAGAGCTACAAAGAGTTTTCTCTAACCCTGTTGAAAAATCACAGTAAAACAAATAGGCAGGTGTGTCAGAAGGAGAAAACACCTGTTGCTTGCTTTATGTCTCTGTTCCTGTTCATTTTACTTTGTGCCAACAAGAAGCCTCTATTATTTTTGTAAAGTTAATACAGATGTAGTTTTCTATACTATTCTGTGAACACTCATACAAAGAGATGAAGAGATGTATTTTTTCTCTGTGAATTGAGTAATTTTGAAACATGGGACACTATATATATGTATATGTATGTATATGTATATAACAACTAGATCTTCTTGGATTGGAAATTTCACCTCTTGTAAAAGGTTTGTAGTGTTTGTATTCAAGAGGCAGTTCTGCACACTATAATAAGTCAAGTGATATGTACTGTGGTACATGACGCATACCACAGATGGTAAAATGATTTAAAGAGTGAACAGAATTCAACATGAGAGAATGTAGTGCTCAGTTTTTCTTTATTTTTGCCTCTCTCTCACTCTCTCATTTATTTTCATTTTCATTGTCTTTATGACCATCTCTCACCCTCTCCACCAATTAATTGATGCCTTTATGTATCACTTCCAGTCTTCAAATGCATCAATTTCTGTTTTCTCTTCCCCTGTAGAGGGGCAACACGTTCCTCAGAGCTGTGCCTTCCCACACATACCCATATGCACTGTATATGCATACATTAGCTGTAATGCTGTGGTGAGATGGCACTCCTAGCCACAACCACACACAGGCTCTAACCATGCAATCTAACCTCCAGCCTTGATGATGGACGTTATATAAATCCATTACTGCATACCTGTGGAACACAGGATTTTCAGAAAGACCACGGGAACATTAAAAGATTAAAACAACTCGAGAGTTCAGAATGACAGCATGTGATCTGTGGTGTGTTTCTTGGGGGAGTCATGGAGCCGGAGTTTCCTACTTAAAAGTGTGAAAAAGAGCAACTGGGGAGAGGGGGGAGGGATGATCTGTTGTCTTGCGGGTCGGGGGAGAGTGGATGGCAAGGTGGGGGGGGGGGGGGGGGGGATTTGTGGCACCTGGAAAAACAACTATTAAAGACATTGTGTGGAAAAAAACAGGCCGTCACCTCATCTTTCTGTCTCGCTTTCTCCTTTCTCTCGCCACGCAAACGCACACACACGCTCGCAACAGCTGGATGCTGCTGAATCAGTCTGTAAAGCAGGAAATTACACTTCCTGGCAAGCTGCACTTGAAATCTGGACAGACAATTACAGAAATAGACCCTCCAGTCCTTCCTCCTTGCTGTATACACACTTAATATCAGGGTGTGTGTGTATGTCTTAGTAAACGACAGCTTCCCAAAGTGATACCAAGCATGTAAACAAACTCCACTGGTGTTTAGCACACTGAACCTCCACACACACACACACACAATCATCAACATACCTCGCTGGCACGTTTTACAGATAAAGAACACATGCACACTCAAGCTTTTTGCAAGTTTTTTTTCTTTAACAAAGAGCATTATAATGCAGCTACCCATCCCCTTTATGCTTTGCTTCCTCCACTTTTCTCTGCTCTGAATGTGTGAATGAATATAAAATCAGAACAAGAAGACATCGCTGGATGTGGTTTGTGCTCCTTGTTTCTCTGTGAGAGGACAAAGGGCTTATTTGTGACAACACTTCTCTCTTTTCTCCCCTCTCTCTCTCTGTCTAACTCTTTCATTCCTTCCCTCCCTCCCTCCTTGCTCCTCCGACTAAAAAAAGGATCCCTTCAACCTGACCTTCACCAGGAAGCACTAAATTACCGGAGGCCACTTCTGTCAAAACCTCTGATCCATCCACCAAAAAGTACGTCCATGCATGTGTGTGTGCTTGCACATCAGAGAACATGCACAAAATAAATGTACTTGTGTTGCTTCACCACAGTTAATACATGCATATTGTTTTTCTGTGTATTTAGGTGTACATGCATGCATTTGTGCATGCATGCACATCATTGGGTACACAGCAAGAGGCCAGAGCCAGGGCCTCTGAGAGGAAGTGGGTCTTTTTGAAGAAGAAGACACAAATAGGAACCCTTAATATACCCCTAGGGAAGGAGCACAGGTCTATACTAGCCTTCTTATTGTATACACACAAACACACACACACACACACGAGAGAGAGAGAGAGAGAGAGAGAGAGAGAGAGCTCTTGATGCAGAACTTCTGTGTTGCTACTGAGATCACAGAGAGAACAGAGGACTCCGCTATGCCATGCACCCACTGAACAGAACTGAGAGCGGCTAGCGAATATTGACTTCTACCCGACAATGGAGGGGGAAACAGTGGCTACAAAAGAGGGATTAGTGGTCTTTATACTGCACTGAAAAACACTCTCAAGGAAACACAAACAGCAGAAATGCAGCTGTGTAGCACACACAAATACAATTTTGAAATGATACAGGCAATATGCTCTGGACAATAAAGGTACAAAGACTCTATACATCAACTATTGAAATGTATCAAATTAACCCTCTATTACATAGTGTGGCCATATGGCAACAATTACTTTATCTTAATTTGTATTAAGAAAAAACAACTGTGATATAAAATCTATGTTTTTACAGTTAGGTGTGAAAAGGGGGCTTTTATTTTTGAAGGACATACAATTGATGAGGTCACATGACCAGTATGTTCTGTTTGCCAGTCACTTTTTCTCATGGACATTTAAAATGTGAGCATCATTGTCTCACAACAAATCAGAATTTGGGAAAATGTTCACTAAATAAAACAATAGAACTTGAATTTAATACAATTTTTAAACATGACTTACATAGCATGAAACTATCCTGAGACTATATTTACAACTTTTTCTTATATATTTCTTAAATATATCCATTATTTAAGCCATTTTAAGTATCAAAAACATCCAAAACATTTTTTATCATGTCTAAGTAATATTTCATGCAATAGAGGGTTAAGCGCTTGAAAGACAAACAAACTATTTTCGATTCATTATTCATCTTCCACCGTTTCTTTAATTTTTCTCTTACTTTTCCCTTCTCCCTCCAATCTTTACAAAATGTCAAACGAACACCAGATCTGACCCACTTCCATGCTTCTCTCTGTAATCCTCACATGAATTATTGATTCTGGCTTCTAAGTTCCTGTTTGCACGCACACACACACACACACATTACACGCTTAAATTCTCAAACTCATTCTTGTAAAGAGAATTTCTCCATCAGCTGTGCATCAATCAGCTGACATGCTGTCTTTTTTCTGGCTGACGGATAGAACAGTACTCTGGCTGACAGCTCTGTCCTCGTCAATTCTAGGGGTCACACTTCAATTATCATCATTTTCTGCTTCAGCAACAGCTCCAGAAAAAAGTCAGTCTGAGAAAACAGGAGGTTACAGTGGCCTGGCTGGCGATCAGACCATCCAAAAAACAACACTCTGGCTTTCAGTTCTACTTTCTGCACTGCATCGCATCCCCTCCCTCTTTTCCATCCTTTTCCCCCACTTTCCTCCCGCTATTGTCTAATAAAAACACAGCAGGAGGTTTCTGTTGACCATGCCAGACACGTAAGGCCATAAGTCTTTCTTGAGGAGGGGATCTGGAGTGTTTTGGGGGTCTGGATTGCAAAAGGCCCACCACATCCAAAAACACAGACAAGCACAGAGGTGCTCTGCAAACCAGACGTCTGTACACAAGCCAAAACACAGGCAGGGAAAGAATCAGACGGGGATATGTGACACAATTAAAGTATTAGGAATGTTTAACTTGTCTGTTTTCATATGCAATCAAATGAGAAAAAGAGAACATCTGTTTGTTTGGATTTTGCCAGCTGTGGACGTAGTACTCAGAGTAGAAAAGTAGAAAAACTTGAAAAATGACTCAATAACAAGTCAAAATCCAGAATTGAAAATGCTACAGAAGTACAGAAGTATCAGAAAATTGCACTTAAAGTATCAGAAGTAAATGTTCTCATCAAGCACAGCATTATTATAGTGCTTTTTGTGTATAGTGTTTTTGATCACTAATTACATGTGAGAGCATTTTCTATCTTTCATTGGAGCCATTTTTAGATACTTTTGGTCAGTTAATAGTAATAGTAGTAGTGGATCAAAATATTTGACACCTTTCATACTCAACTGTATAACAAATTATAAAAAAGAAAAAAGAAGAAAATAGAATATAGATAGTGAAATATATTCATTTTATGTACATAAAAATCTTTATCTGAAAAGCTGCCAAATAAATGTACTGCAATATTCACTTTGAATTATAGTGAAATGGAAGTATAATGCAGGATCAAATGGACATACTCAAGTAAAGTACAACTACCTCATAATTGTACTTAAGTGCTGCAATTTCCACCACTGGGTTTACCAATAGAAAACCCAAAATAACTATTTGTATACAGTTAAGGAATATCCCAAAGATAATAACAAGAAGAAAAAAACACACCAGCATATATGCATGTACAAACATGTACAAACAGCACACATACACATACATTCATCCTCTACTTCCTCTACTATTTCTTTTTTACATATTTACCCATGGGCTTTTTTGATCAAATAGTTATGTGCAAAGATCTTGAGAAATATATTTCTTTGCATAGTAAAAATGAAATAGCCCAAAAAGGAGAAAGATAAATTGTCTTAAACACACACACGCACGTACACATGTGGACACACACACTTGTCATAATATACTTAGGGCTGTCATTGGAGAGAAATAGCGAGAAACAGGCGAAGAGCATATGTTCATTATCCAAACTGTAAGAGGGGGATTCTCTTGTTATATTTGCCAAACCTATAATCTGGATGAGACCCAGGCTGCTGAGCACAAATCAGTGTACTCTGGAGACACACAGATACACACACACATATATATACAGCTGTAAATGATGAAACTAAACCAAGTCTGCAGGCTTGATAGAGCACGGCCCAGAATAATGCCAGTGGTCTTTATAGGCCCGGAGCAGTCAGGGCTGAACAGGACTAGGCTGCATGCAGGCAGGTCCAGGCCTGCAGGGACGCTTCCATAAAGCACCGTGCATGCATTTTTTTTTTTTTTTTTTTACTGTAAATAGAGATAGGAATATTGGACAAAGAGAGTATTGATTTATATTTGCATGGTCGGTAATCATTTTAACATTAGCAGAACAGAAGGTGATTCATCTGTTTACTATTACTTATTTTCCCTACAAGGCAACAAAAAGTCACATGAAAAGGCTGAACTCTGTAAACCAGGATGACACAGAACAAACTATAATGTGTGCACTTTCCACTGAAAGAAAATAAATGACTGAATTGATATAAGCATTCGCTACAATACTAATGTGTATTCTTTTAATAAATCTTAGTATTACAAAATGCTGATCATGATAAGCTCTATAGAGACAACAGACTCGATGCTTGATCCCGCGGACGTCGTCATTAATTGAGCTAAGCTAGGCTAAGCTTTAGTGTCAACATGCCTTCAAACTGCACGCCGGGGGCTGTCGCTTTTATTTTGAAAGTCAACTACCACTCAAGCATTGGAATTTAAATATTTGATTTGTAAATATCTGTCTGTTCAAAGTTCATAATGTACACTGTGTAAATGCAACAGGCCACTGATTGCCTGCCCTATTGCCCTGTCGCTGAACTCTGCCATTGTTGCTCTTTTAATGGAAAAATTAGAGCGATAGAGGCAAATTCATAATCTTGATAAGAAGGAGAGGAGTGATGCATTTTAGATTTAGCATCATAAATGGAAAAAATGTGGAGAAAGTTGAGGCCGTTTGACAACATTTAACTCCCTACCAGACCCACGTGGTCCATTATTTCTGCCTTTAGCTTCCTTTTTATTCCCCAGTATGTTTCCTCCCTTCTTAAATTCTTACTTTCCTCCTCTTTTTTTTTTCTTTTTTAACTGGCCACATCCTCCTGCAACAGGCACGAGCGATTCCTCCACAGGTCTACACCTCCAGTGGTGCTCCAGCTGTTCCCCCGGCACAACTCCCGCTGTCTCTTGGGAAGAGGCTGTGTGAATAACTCAGCGCCTCATTAGAAACAAAACACTAACTCCGAGGAGTACAGGACACACACACACACACAAACACATGCTCATACAATATATACACCCTTAGGACAGGTGTTGAAGGCAGAGGAGAGGATGTTTTTCTACTTCTGGTTAGATGAGGCAAAACAGTGACTCACATCTTTTCTTATCTTTAAACGTTTCCTGGGTAAAAAGGCTTGGCCTTATAAGGTTAACACACAGGCCTGATCACACACGCAGACAGAAGAGAACAGGAATACACACACGCTCGCACACACACACATCCTGCTGTTCCATTGCAGAGAACAGAAAAAAACATGCTGTAAACACTGTGGGCCATGAGATGATGACGATGAAAGCTGGCATCAGCTTCATAACATCCAAACACACACACATATACAGCTGCAAACATGCCATACATTCTGACATTTCTGTTTTTATTATTATTTCATGCTCAAGCATGTTTTCAATAAGCTCTGCTATTTTAATAATCGAAGGCTTGGAATATACTTTACAGAATGATTTCAATTTTCAGCATTTCTTCAGACATGTTACCCACATATTAATGGTGAAATGGCTTGGCAGCCTGCAGCTTTAAAGGGCGTCCGACCTTTAGATCAGTTTTTGGGTGATAGTTAAACCAGGACGTTTCCAGTTTTTAATCCACATCAGATTTAGAAGGGGGTTTTAGATATAGGAGGTAATAATGACCCAGAGTAGCGTTTTCCCAATCTTTGAATTCAGATCTTTCAATTCAAAATGACAAAAAGGGAGAAGGGGATCAAATACATGAAAAGAAAATATTATAAATGAACACATGACACATACAGTGCGGCATAGAGACAGGGGGAAACCACAACTCTATAATATAAAAATCAGTTTTTATATCATGGTAGAGTCATGGTGCAGGTGCATCCTGCTTTACTCCACCCTGGTGTCATGTGTTGTCAGGGACATGGAGGAGCCACCTGCGCGAAGAGGAGGAGGAGGAGGAGGAGGAGGAGGAGATCACTGAAACCATTCTCTCAAATTTAAAGTCATGGTTATATTCTGGTCTTTATCAATAGTTTATAACTGTCGATGTGTTGCCAATTCCTAATGTATTTTTCCGAGTTTGGGTCCCACGGAGACACTAAATTTGCCTCTTTTGGGTCTTAAGCTAAAAAAAAAGTTTGTGAACTCCTGACCTAGAGGCCTGTACAAAACAACTGACTTCAGAAAAATGTTGATTCTTAGTCTCTTCAAGAAGTCTGGATGTTAAGAGTTCACTTTTTTAAACATTTTGAACTAGCCATTAATTTAAAGTTCACAAAAACTGTTCATTCTGGCTCCCCTAGAGACTTCTACTATACCTTTAATATACACAATGTCTAGAGATGAAAAAAAAAATCATCCACGCTCCCCTAAAGACATCTTATAGATGAGTCTTTTAGACGTGTTTTGTGCTCACTGGACAGTTACATGTAGACAGCAGGACTATGTGTTTATGAAAGAGCAGAACTCTGCAGATTTGAACAGAAATCCATATAAGAGCATGTTTAGACTGGAGTGCTGAAGCTAGACTAACTAGTCTGAGGTCCCTGTGTCTGTGCATACGTGTGTGTGTGTTTGCGTGCGAGTGTGTGTACGTGTGTGTTGACTGCTGTTCCTGTCCATCAGAGGGTCATATGAGGAGCAGATTAGGGTTTCTAACCGCAAACCCCTGTCGCCATGGCCCATCGTCACGGAGTCATCGTGTTCCGACCCACCACTGACTCACCCCTCCTTTTCTCGCCACCACACACACACATGCACACACACGTGCGCGCGCACACAAACAAACCCGCATCTAAATCAAGACTTTGTGGTGCAGCCTATCTCACATTCTCCATCCCTTCACCAGCCTCAACTTCTCAGCCAGTTATATCCGTTTGAACCACAGCGAATTAATGTCATCATCTTAATATAGTAGAGATGTCCTGATCGAGGTTTATGTCAAAAAAATCAATCCAATGTATAAGCTTGGTTTAAATAGCTACTGCATTAAGAAAAAATGCCTGCATGAAAGATTTTCCCTAATGTTTTTTTTGTTATGAATATTTTATTTTAAATAAAAAAAAAATATAAATATCTTTATATGTTTTTATCACAATTCCACTTAGTGGAATTTTCACAAAATTCATTTTCTTAAGTGCAGTAGGTGGAATTGATTGCAGCCGTGGTGCAGATGTTACAAGCGGATGTTGAATCGCTTTTTTTCAATTTAAAATACAGTATTTCCACATTGCTGTTGTTTGCTGGAGTTTCCATAAAATGCACTCTCCATTTACAATGTCTGTGTGAGAGTTGACAAAACAAAAGGATCTGAGGATCTCACTCAATATAAAGATGATACCCATCAGTTAAAAAATGCCTTGATCTTCATTATTGGATTGGTACATTCCTAAAAATAAAAAAAAAATAAAAAAAAAAAAAACATAGTACACAACTACAATTCCAAAACATCACAATTTCCTGAAGCCCAATGTGACATATTCAAATGTCTCATTCAATTCAACCACCAGTTCAAAACCTAAATATATTCAATTTCCAATTAGATAAGAACAGAAAGCAGGAAATCGTCAATTTTGAGAATGGGAAATGTTTGCCATCTCTGCCAAAACCGAATTATCAAAAACATTATTGAATTAGCTCTAATCCAATAAATGTACTGTTTCTGGATAAAATGCTAAATATTAAAAGGTGCAGTTCAGATTAGTCTATGAAAGAGGTTAAAAATGAATTTCTAAACTCCGCACACACTACCAGTCTTAACTTACTATTGGCCCCAAACAACCCTATAATCAGGATTTCCATGATGTGTGTCGGAACAGCAAATTTGGTATAAATCATCCCGACAATCCTCTATTTAGTGGATTCTGTGTGCCTCGAGGACTCTGACTGAACGCCATGTAATATTAGGTCTCTCACTGCATTTCCCTTGGGGCCATTCATAAACTGGCCTGTGAACCGCTGTGTGTTTCAACTATTTTTTTTTTTTAATTGATGACCAAATCTAAAACTATTTGTTCTGCATTTTCCCCCCAAATCCCCCCCTTCCGAAACCCTCCGGTTTTTACTTATGGTGCAGTTTCGGCGGGGCCGGCCACAGCAGCTTGAGAAAGCAGCTGCCACTTTAAGCCTGTTAGGTGGGTATTTACAACCCAACATACAAACAAGACTGTAAAACTGGACTCCCCTCACCTCTCCCTCAACTCTCCTCCCTCCCTTCCATTAAACCCATGCTTTGCACACCACCTCGACAGACAAGAAAATTAGTGCAAGTGGAAAGAACAAAGGCATTACATGAAGATTTAATAGATTTCAAACAGCTGATGTGAGTCATTACAGCTCAGGATGAAAGCGAGATTTAAAAAAAAAAGAACCTGACTGCTCAACTCAGCTAAAGCTACAAGTAGACAGTAACACCGACTTGCATGAAACGTACAGAGAAAACAAAAATCGGGCCTTTTCTCTCTCTCAGATGCTGCCACATCCTCTGTTACTGGGTTATTTTCTTCCCTAGTGTTTAGAGTCTATTCTTGGAGTTGTGTTTGTGTATGTGACCCCAGTCGCCGCTTCATGGTCAAATGTCCGACCGCTTTTTTATCTCTGGCTTTGTGTGTGTGTGTGTGTGTGTGTGTGTGTGTGTGTGTGTGTGTGTGTGTGTGTGTGTGTGTGTGTGTGTGTGTGTGTGTGTGTGTGTGCGTGTGTGTGTGTGTCTCTTGAGTGCGTCACACAACCTTATCCAGAGAGACAGGGCTGTGTTTACACCTTCTGTTGTGCATCACCATGGGGCGGTACCTCTAAAATTCTCCCTCTTGTCCTTTCCCTTCATCCCTCTAGGATCCGCCTATCACCTCTAATCACACTCCTCTTCCCTTTCCCCCCAGAGCCACACTCCACCACATCAAATTTCAGATTTTCCCCTTTATAAACACCTCTTCAGTTTTGAATCACACCCCCTTTTCTCCCCAGCATCACTCCCTTCCCTTTGCGCACTTGCATCGTTTTAATTCCTTGACATTTCATCTCATCTGGCTGAGACATCCGTGTGCACCAGGGCTTTCTTTCACTTACACATAAACCCTCGTCGTGTGCCAGCAGCGTACATGCTCTGGCTGGGATGTGGGTTTAGCCGAGCATGCTGCTGTGGCGCTCGCCGCTAAGCGTGAGGTTTGGGTCTAGACCTTCCTAAATAAGAAGCAGACCGGAGTCAACATCTGGACGGAATATCACACACATGAATGCACATATCTGTATGCATGAAAGCACGGGAAAAAAAATGCATGCATACATAGCAGCAGAGGCTTTTAATAAATGTGCTCCAAAGTGTTGGCTATCTGTTGATGCATCTGTAGACTTCACCATTTTTTCTCATAATTGTCTCTTTGATGATTTTTTTGTCTTTCCTCTTCTTTAGCTGGTCATCCTCTGCCTTTCTTGCTGGAAGAAATGCTGCCTTTGATTGATGCAGCTTCTTACATTGCATCCAATGATTCATTTAAATGGATAAATAGACCTGTAGTTGGCAGTAGCATAGTGAGAGTTTACTTTCATTTTTAACAGTCAAAGAGTCAAATATATGAGCATCTCTGTAACGTGAGAGTTAAATGTTGATGTCATGATAATTAGGTAGACTTAAGGTATTTAGTTTGTTGGCTTTGTGTTAACATTTTTACTTGCTAAACTGTAGCCTAAAGCAACGGCTTTCAGGGGGTACTGCTCCATCATCTGTATCATCTTTGCGGAAATGGACGAAAAATGGACAAAATGAACATAGAGTATTAATGAAAGGGCGAATCCGTATCAGTATGCATATTCAACAATGAGCAGAAAATGGGCATTAAGGGGAAACATTTTAAACATTTAAGTGAAATGAAACTTAAGGACAAAAGTACAGAGGTCATGACCTCAGTGTTCTCGATGGTGGCTATGGCCCTAGGTGCATTAAGCCGAAGAATCCATATCCAGGTGAGCAAACGCAAGGCATTTAGATAAAGATACATGGCAGCAAAGCTTATGTATTTGCTGCTCCTGTGTCAGTAAAGATGGTTTAAAGAAGGCAGCAGCAGTGAAGTGGAAGAGAAAAGAATAATGAAAGTGAAGTAAATCACAACAAAAGCAGATAAGAAAGAGAATAATAAAAAAAGGAGTGTGTTGTGCAGCGGCTGCAAAGGCTTAAGTATAATGTAATAAAACATACTAAAAAAGTGTTTGTTTGTCCAACCAGGTTACAAAAGTCAGTTTGGTCTCACCAAAGATTTCAAAGTAAACACAAGAAGCGAGAAGGAAACCCAACAGTGTTTTCTCTGGCCTCTGAAATCCAGCTGCAGGCTGTATTTACGTGTACCTACAGTATGTGCGCACACATCTGTTTGTAATAGAGCAGCACAATGGCAAAGATTTACTGCGCGAGCTGACTCGTAAGCTTATTAGACTCCAATAATGTCAAACCAGGTCTTAACAAAGAGCCGGGGGAGGGGGGCTACCTGTCTCTGCTGCGGTTGCACACACATATAGACACGTGCACACATGCGCAAATACACACACCGAGGGTTTCTTGACAGGCAAGTCTGCCTCGCAGGCCAAAGATTACAAAGTAGAGGGAACATGGTGATCTCATGTGAGTCGTATCTGTCCTCGGGCAACATGTATTCAGGCTCGTGCACACACATACACGTGTGTGCATGCACCACACATGCACACACACTTTCTTCCTGGTTTGATTTTGTCACCTGTAGGCTGAGGAAAACAACAAGACGTCTGGTTATGGGCCAGCATGTCAAGAGTACAAAGACAATGGCCGCAGCGTGCATGACTCACTATTACAAACACACACACACACACACACACACACACATACACACATACACACATACATCAGCTTCACTGGGGTTAGGCTTAGAAAAGAACATTCCCTCATTATAGCAGCGTAGCAGCAGTTCAAAGGCGGAGTGAGAAAGCTGTGCTGTTACTATGGCTCTAACTGGCAGCAAGCCTGGACCATCACACTGGCTACTGTCACATTTGATCATACTGACCAATCGCCTGGCGAGTCACGCGCACGCACGTCTGCTGCCAGCGGTGATGTCATTTATAGACTATTAAAAAACTGTGTGAAGTCAAGAACTCAAAGTCTTGAAATAGTTCGCCTGTGTCGCGTCTTTATTTCGAGGCGGACATCAAAAACGGCTTCGAGCAGCGGCATAAACATGACGAGTGTGACACGAAGACATGTGGAAGCTGCAGGCAGGCGTGCTGCAAACATGGAGAAAACTCAACTTTTTTCTAAATAAATAGAGCCTCGGGTTGCTTTTTCAAAAGGCCCAATGGGAGCGAGTCCTAGACCTCAAAAGCTGACCGACTTTGGTTTGGAATCTGGAATGACACGACCAACAAGTCATGCTCGGAGGACCTACAGGAAGGGATGTACTGGAGATAGGGCCGTAGTGAGTCACAAGAAATCCAATGAAATTCGGTAAAAGGATCAGTATGCTTCTAAAACATAATATCTTTGGATTGGTCTGGGTAAAACATGATATTTTTAGGAAATCTGAGAAACAGATTTACACAGAAAGACCAAAACGACTATTGTATGGATTGAGAAATCAATGGCTGGATTAATTAATAATGAAACGGAGCCATAGTTCATTAAACTGCTATTGTTACCACTGTTAACTCACACTTTTTTATTTTGCTCAACAAGCTATTTGATAAACTGCCTGAAAAGGCAGCATAGGCTGCACATTGTCATCACTACTGCGAGTAGACATGAAGAATGAGTTTCTGTGCAGTGTGTGGATGTGCAAGGTAGGTCGGATAAAGGCCAGCAGCACTAAAACCTTGTTAGCCCTGCCTTATCTGAAGCACTGCAACACACACACACATTGTAGTAGCTCACACACACATACACACATCTCTCCAACAAAATCCTTGTCTGTCTCTGATCCCTCGGGCATTTGGTATGACGCCATGCCGTGCACTGCTGGGATGTGTCCTTGCTTCTTATCTCGGAATTCCAGCATGTATGTGCGTGTGGATATTCCCATATTCCTGTGTTGAGAAAGCAGCAAATGTCAAGAAGGTAGGTGGGCGTTTTTCTTCTTACCATTAGATTCCAGTAAATACTATAAATGTAAATGCGAATGAGGCAATGATTCCAGATTTTCCAGTCAGAGTTACCAAGAAGACAGAGGCAGACACACAGTCATCCTGTCGTTACACTGCCAAGTCCATGTCTCACATCTGTTTGCCGTTACACACACACACACAATCGCACACACACACACACACACACACAGTATTGCACTGTTCGAAACACACAAACCACACGCCTACACACTGACACCTACGAAAGCACAGGTTCAGTGCAACAAAACCCACACGAGCAGCCCACACAGCTGCACAAGTTCAAGTACCAAACATCCAGTAATAATAACACAATGGCAGGCAGGGCACTGCTGGAAAGTGGATGGATACTTTGCAAACTATTCATGGATTAAAAAGTTTAAAAATCAGATTCTGATATAAGAATAATACAAAAAATATTTTTTTCGGAGAAGACAAATTGCATTTAACCAGCCAATCTGCACCTGCAGCAGATGAAACTGGTTTCACATAAACAACAGTGACCCAATATGGTAAATAATCATTCTGCACACTTATCACTGCAATTTAGGTTCCCAGAGAACATAGAGCCACAAGAAATACAGTAGTTACTGATGCAATTGTATATGGGCCATTTCAACTTAAGTAGCACTTTCGCATCAATAGTCTAGAAGTGTAATTCCCCACCAAGGAAAACACACACATACACAAACACACACTTGTGATCCTGAAGGATTTGGCTGCTGCAGCAGCAGTGACAGTGTGACTGTTTTGGCCTTTGAAGTGAGTAAACCTCTGGGAAACTGGCTTCAATCCTCGCCCCGTCTCCACCCCTTCGGTCTGCGAGTAAAGAGCGGCTTCCCGAAAAGCCTTATTATGAAGTCAGGAGAGGTTCTCGTTATAATGATCTGTTCAAAAAGCCGTGGGCCTTTCGAGTCATGTTAAGTCCAGAGATTGGATCTTTTTTTTTTCTTTTTGGAAATACTTGGCTCATTTCAACAAAAGCATCAGTCATTCAAACGAGTCTTTAAAAACTCCTCAACTCGTCTTCCCGGTGACACGCTGCACTGTTTGGGATTACGGCTCCGGGTTTTAGCCGAGGAGCGATTCTGACTAAAAGAGAGAGGAATTGAGGAAGTCCATCATGCTTACGGAGGCAGAGAGGAAGGGGAGAGAGACTTTGACATTTTGAGGAGATAAAAAACTCTGCTGACTTCTGGGAAAAAAAAAATCTTTCCTCATAGCTCCTCACATCCATACACATTCCCTCACTATAAATCCTCATGGCCGCCACACATCCATGTGGATTAAAGACCAGGCCAGAGAGAGAGAGGGGAAAGATGACAGAAGAGAGTAAACATTTGTCATCTCATCACCTCTAACAGTCGTCTCTGTTTAGAGAACGGCTTCTCTTTTTTTTTCTCCTTCTAATTTGCAATCCATCATCGTCCCTTTTCATCATGACAAAAAAGGCGGATTCGGGATCCCTGTAGACAGGCTGAAGACAAAGACAGGAGACTGGGAGAGCAAGCCATTACAACATGACTTATGAGGAAGCTGTCTGGCACCGCTTTAGCGTGTGATTTATATGCTGTAGGTGTGTGTGTTGCATCCATAGGAGGAGGAGTGGGGCATCTGGAGGGCAACTCTGGGATCCTGAGGTGTACGGCCTATATATAAACCCTGACACCTAGGGCTGAAGTAGCCAGCAATGCCCTGATTCAGTTTAAATGACGGATACCTTAGATGCCTACCCCTCTCTATCTCTCTCTCTCTCTCGGTCTAAAAAGCCTGCCTTGCCAGGGGGTGAATCTTAGCACTCAACTCCTATCTTCACCTCCTTTGCTTCTTTCCACTCATGCATGCCAGAAAATGTGCTATTTGATCCCCATATCTCTTTAGCGTGCAACAGAACAGTTTAAGCAAACACTTAAACTGAACTCCTATGCATTGCAGATGGACAATTGTTGTCTTTATTTCATTAAATAGAATCAGGACGTTTTCTATTTTATGTGTTTGGGTCATATCCAAAAAGTCTGTTCACAGTAGGGATATAAAACATTAGGACTGCAGCTAATGATTACCTATATTACCAATTAATCTACAGATAATTTCCTAACCGGCTTTGTCAATAAAATGATTAAAAATCATTATTTTTCTGTCTCCATTGTGAGATATTCAAACTTTTTCATCATTTGGGCCACCCAAGATGCAAAAATATTAAATTAATTAATTATTAGGCTTAAGGTTAACAGATTTAACAGATAAACAAATATAGAATCTTCAAATTTGGTTGAAGAATTACTGAAATGATGATCAAAATAGTTGCCAAATCATTTTTTGTCACTTAATTAATCATTCAATTATTTATTTGAATGAAAGCAAATAACTGAGGTGGCAACATTTTCACAACAGCTGTTTTTTTTAAAAACCTTTACACTTTTAAATATGGCAGAACATGGAAACTACATGTTATGTAACATTGTTATATAAAAAGACATCCCTAATAGACTATTTGTTTTCATTGTGTGTGTTGAGTGGTTCCCAACCTTAGACTGTATATAGTCAATGGTCAGATGTCACGAGATGGTTAACAGGATAGGAAAAGGGAAATTCTTGTTTTTATTTATCTTTTATATTATCTTTCTGAGAGTTTAATAAGAGTCAGTAATGTTTGTTTCTTTTTTTTAATACATGGATTTTTTTTCATGTAAAAAAAAAAGAAAAAAAAAGAACTAAAACTATAACCGGTATCATGTTGGAAAACAATGGTGCATAAAATCAGTTCCTAAGAACCAAAAAAAAAAAAAGAACATTTTTTTTTTGTGGTTTTATGACGTGTTGCAAGCTGATTGTCAGTGAACAGCGCTGCCAGAGAGAAAAGAAGAAGGCAAAAACAGGGATCAAGGGACTAAGGAATCGACTATTTGTTGTGTTTCTTGGCTTTAAACCATGTCTCTGAACTTTAACATGTGCGTGTTTGGCTGCTTTTTATTTGCATGTGTTCGAACATATATTATGTTTTCTGGGAACATGAACGCAAGCTTTTAGTGGAAGCACGTGTGTTTGCGTGCACGTGTGTGCGCATGTGTGTGTGTGTTTTGGAACTGGAACTGTGGGATTGCATTTATCAACAACAACACAGTCCCAGAGATCCCTGAGGACCCAAACACTGAAAGCCACTCTGGTTCCCATGAGCACTTGGCCCATGCAGCCTGTCACCGGATTGTCTTGGTTTTCTATTGTGAAACTTGATACGCCGTTGCTACAAATATCCAGTAAATCATCGCTTAATCACAACGTTACTATGACGAAATTACAGGGTAATTACACGCACAGGCCACATCAACGTAGTCAACAGTGTTTCTGAGATGAACACTTGAAAACTCGGTCTTTAATCAGAATGCAGTCAAAAAGTACAGACTGGGAAAGCTGGAGCGTGGGATTGTATTATTCTAATTGTAGCTAATTTTATTTTGTAGTATATTGTCTAACTATAGTCACTGTGACATCTAAATATGACTTTAGAGTCCATCTTTACTGGGCTGTCATTCATGAATGAGTGGAGTTATAAGTAGAGTATACAGTCCCAAAAGAAAGCTTGTCTATCTCTGTAAATCTGTGTGGCAGAAGAGGTGTGTCTAATAGAGAGGAATAACAGGAAGACATAAATCATCTTTAGACGTCTGAATGCCCTTCTGATAGGGAAATTCTTCAAGATTTTGCAAGAAAACATTTCTGAAATTTCTACAAATGAAGTCAAAAGATAATATAGATAGCATCAGATTTTTCTGCATTCTGAGAACCTCATGTGAGCATGTGCATGTATATTTTTAGTTTTAAACTTTAATAGAATAATTTTCCACTTAACACCTTGTGGAAATGTTATTAGTTGTGCAGGTTTTTGGTCCTAAACCATAGTATTGGACTGAATTCCGATCTGATGATGGTGCTACAGGAAAAGTTAATGGCTCACCAAAGTTATTAGGATTCATCCTGAGGGGAAACATGAATGTCTGTACCACATGAATAACCAATAGTTAGAGACATTTCACTTAAAACGCTTCGCAAGCGGCGCAAGAGGAAAAGGCAGCGGATAACCAACGTCATTAGGCTCCATTGTCTGGGAAACACGCATGTCTGTACAAATGTTTGTGCCAGTTTATCTGTAAATGCTGCAATATTTCACGGGATAATTGATAAAAGCGAAGTCAGTCTGGCTTCGTCCTCTGTATCAAATTTCATGACGTCCATAGCGGTTCAAAATTGACATTTCAGACTGAACCACAAGTGGTGGACTGACCAACTGACCGACATCCCTGGAGTCACGCGGCTATGCATTCCTTTAACAATTTTCCATTCAGTGAAGTGCATCGCGCTTGTTTAATACAGCTGCGGTAGAACTTTCAAGAGTGGAGACTGTAACACTGGCTGGTAACAGATGACTTTGTCTTCTAGCCTGATTAAACGATTTCAAGGAAGTGAAAAGTACCTGAACCAATCAAGGAGTGCGCTGCAGTTGACAGCATGATCGACCAATCAGGGACCGCTATCCGTCTCTTGCAAAAAACGTAATAAAGCAAGAGTGCTTACATTATCAATAGTAGAGTAAACATAGTAAGGTTGTGCAATTTTTTCTTTAGACAATTCCTGAAAGAGACACGCATTCACAATACATTCCCTTCCACGGAGCCCTGCTGACCTTTACACTGTTGAAGCTCTTTGTTTTGTTGCTGTTCCACTACTGCCTTTGGTGTAATTGTAACCCATATAGAAAGTTTTTTATCCACCCTGGAACTCCTTCAGGAGGCTTTGTAAAATAAATCCATGAGGGTAGATCCAACATTGACCCTATTATTGTCCATACTTTATCAATTATTGATCATATAGTGCAGTTAGCATTGATACTAATGGCCATATTTGTTTCCCATAAAGCTTTGCAAGAATCTTTTGACCAATCAGAGGCTGATCAGGCCAAAGAACACCCCTTCTTCTCTTCTTCTTTTTACCAACCCCCAACAAAAGGTTGTAGGGTGACACTGTGCCAGCTTTGCAGGTGTTACACTCACGCAGCTAAAAACACAAAGGAGGTGTGAGCTGTTTCAAAAACAGTGCAAGTGAGAGTGAGAGAAATGGCAGAGGGAGGGAAGAGTCATTTGGCTGAGAAAAAGAGTTGGAAAAGTTTTCTTATATGGGAACATTATGGGTTCCAAGAAGGAGCAGAGGAGCAGAAATACACAATAACGAGCAAGATTTGCAACTTGCTGGACTTGCTAATTAAAGAAGAATAGGAGTATGCACTAGTGAAGCTTCTTGGAGGAAAATATGTTTTTCCCATTCTCCTGACTGGATTTGTCAAAAGCATGAGTTGTCTGACTGGCTAAAGGAGTTTTTCTGTCAAGGCAGGTACTCCCACCCACTGAAAGCATTTGTAATGGGGATAAGGCCGAACTTATACACAGGGCAAAAACAGAAATGTAGGTTCACGTAATCAGGATGGTTTTACCCAGGCTACACATGGTCCACCGTGACAACCCAACAAATAAACGAGAGCAACAAGAGAGAAAGAAATACACAGCATGTGCAGGTGATGTGGCTACAGCCATACAACAAGCTGTCTTTGATTCACTGCAGTTCAAACACATAACAGGAGAATCAGCTCTGTGATGAAAGAACAGCAAAGTTATCAAACTACCACATCTCTGCTCGCCCAGGCATAGAGCACAGCCACACACACACATATATACACTCTTATGGTTGCACAATAATATACCAAGGGTTCTCAAAAGAGAAAACTCTCCAGAGCATCAGAACACACACACACACACACACACACACAAATACAGTCCTTCACTTTTGATCAAAGACAGAGACTCTAATGTCTCTTATGTTTACCCCCTGAGGGACCTGTACCTGGACAGATGAGAAGTCAGAGGAAGAAGATACAGGGGGAAGGTGCTGTCAGGGTTGTCTGAGCAGATCAACAGACAGATGAAGGAGATAGAGGAGACAGATGGGAAAAAAAACAGAAAGGTAGAAATAGAGGAAGAAAAATAGGCACTAAAAAGGCAAAGCTGAGAGTGTTTTTCTTGTAAAACAAGTAAAATCAGGAAACATACCTGTCCTTGTCCTTGCTACGGGCTGCTTTCAGAAAACAGCTCGGAGGATGGGGGAGAGAAGCTATGTTTCCCTCCAACTGTCAAGGGAACTAGAAATAAACTTTAAAAATGTAAAAGAAAAAGGAAAACGTTAAAATCTCACCATCATTCGCAACAGCTGCGCTTAAGTGAATAAACAGGCTTCCTGAATGCAAAAAAACACCACATCCACAAGGGAAAAAGCAAGAGACAGGCTGTTATTGTCTTCTACCCTTTTGCAAATGTTGCTCATATTTCATCCTTCTATCCAAAAAAAGGGCAGGGAATTAGGGAAAAAAATCCACTTATGTTTAAATTGATATCCATGAAGGTGAAGCAGAAATCATGTAAACAGCTAACAGGTGATGCTTCTGGGAGGTTTTTTAAAAGACTGACAGACAGTGTTTTAGAATGTCTAAAGATATTTCTGGGCTCCGGTGCAATGTGACTGAATCGTGCCAAACCCATATAATTTTTAAATTGAATCCACTTAAAGTGGGGAAAACGCTTTACATGAATGGTAAGATTTTATTTAAATTATAGTGTTGTTTTACCTCAGGAAAGATGGGAGGGAAACAACTGTGATGTCTCTCCAACACATCGGAAGATGAGAAAAAAAAAAAGAGGGTTCGTCTCAGGATTTCTTCGCACTCAGCTCTCAGCACGACACGATCTAACTACCGGTTGAAGTTACGCTCATCTGTCTGGTGTGTGTACATGACTGTCTGTCTCTCAGTGTGCAGCCGTGTCTGTAACCACAGTAACCACAAGGACATAGTGCTGACTTGGCAATATGTGTTGACCAAATACATAAAATATACAAATATATTGACATAGAGACATTATAAGAGAAGGGATGACTATTGGTGCTTTCACCAACCATTAACACAATGTGATTTTTGACATTCAATAATAAGGAATGTAGATATAATGACTAAGTGGGTAAGGGGGAATAAAAAAACTACTAGAACATCCTGTTAAGTTCAGAAAATGACATCACTTTTTTGTAATGCAGCATTTAAAACCAGGAATAGACATTTATGCCATATCACAATATTACTGTATCCAAAACTTAAAGGGGCCCTATTATGAAAAAAAACACTTATAATAATAATGCATGTGTGTAAATATTTAGGTGCCTGGTGTTCCAGCTAAAGCTGTGAAATAAGACCACCCTCTCATTCGGTTGTGGTCTGGCATCCTCTAATGTTAAATTAATGTTAAAACATGTCACAAGCACACAAGCCATTTAGAAATGGCTCCTGCTGTGATGTCACAACAGGAGTGGAGTGGAAGTTAAGTGGATCCATGTACTTGGCTTCTGTTTCTCCAACCGACCCCGGCTCTCTGAGGGGGGTGGGACATTTCCAACAGTGCTAGACCAATCACTACGCAGCTGGTGTTTCAATAGGGAGGGGGAGGGGCGAGTGGGAGTGTGAGAAGGCAGAGTGTATTGCTGCTACAGATTTAAATAGGTGCATTTGGAGCATAAAAACAATCTCACTTTTATATATAGGCCACAAAAGTTTTAATATAACTTGGGAAATAGCAAAGTAGGGTCCCTTTAAGACAATATCTTTAGCCTCACATTATAATATCAGTATAATATCAATTACTGTCCAGCCCTAAGATCAAAGTAAGGAAAAAAATTCCATAATTGTCCTTATCCACGCCAGTGGACACTCTTATCCTTGGGCGTCCACTGGGGATTTGACACTTTGTTGTTATAAAAACGTTGAATTTGTTGGCAAAAGAGCAACTCCTCTAGAGTTACTCAAGTTCAGTGCGTTGCTCAAGCTCAACTTGACCTGTTTACTTAATGCTTATTTACCTTTCCTCCCAGATTTCCCCTGCCCACTGTTCTCAAACCAGCAGTCTTCTGGTCATGAACTGTTCTGGGAATCTCAAGGGTCACAAAAACAAACGCACTGGGGTCTCCTTCAATGAATTAGCGATCATAGTATGTGTCACAGGTTCGACACTGTCTCAGCATCCTTCAGCTCACTCCTTCCATCACTCACCCCGATTGCAGACAAATTCATACAGCAGAAACACTGCAACAATAAGAGGCTATAGGTAATAAAGACAAAAGTAATATACTGCATCACAGACATGATCGGTCAAGTCCAAATTGTTACGAGCCTGTGTGGAGATAGATAGATAATTTGGATCTAGTACACTTGGTTGAGCAGGAGAGAGGAGAGTGTAAAGACTGCAAAAAGGACTTTATGACTTCATGACTGATAATGGGGATTAAGAGCAGCTCTAAAACTGAGGGATCGTGAGGCTTTAGCTTCGGTGTCTTCAGACAGGGCTGGAATTATACTTATGTAAAGGCATAAAAGCATGCAGGCCATGTAACATATTTATTATTTCACTGTCATTAAATATACCAAATAGGCAACTAGGGGAGAAAAATACAGAGCAGATCCATCTGGTGAGGAAGGATTTGGGTGAAATTATCTCTGGTTCACGGCAAATCCAGTTACACTGATTTCCACTGTGTTGCAAAGCAGTTACACACACGCAGCTCCTAGTGGTCAGACTGGCAGGCAGGAGGGAAGTTTGAGTGTGCTTGGATCTGACCAGTTCACAGTACACTGGCTGCCAACAATCCACCACACACACACACACACACATACACATTCATACCACTGGCGCTGGAATAGGGGGACAACAAGACCCCCACTTTCGGGTGTTATGGCAATAAAGTGGTCTATAGCAATGATGTCTGAACCTACTCTTGCATGTTGTGAGTAAATCCATCATAATCTCCACATACGTTGAGTGTGTGTTTACTAGCATACTGTACATTACATAGGTAACAGGCAAAACTAGCTAGCTAACAAAAGGAATGGGTCGCTGGTAGGGCTGCTCAATTATGGAAAAAATCATTATCACGATTATTTTGGTCAAAATTATATATATATAAATTGCACAAAATCTTGTAAGTCTTATAAATGGACTTTTAAATAACAAGACACCAACCTGAACACAAAATGCACATTTAGAGCACATTTTAGAGTCTTAAAGAATCTTAAAATTGTATTTTGAAAAGGATTTGACTTTCTTATCTTGCCAAACATTATTTGTCACTAACACAGACAGACCTCGCCCTCACACACTCACACTACTGCACACTATAGCACTAAACTCAAACTGACACTAACACTCGCACTAACTCTAGCACTTGCGCTAACACTCACGTAATAAACACTCACACTAAACACTCGCACACCAACGCTCGTGCAGTTGCACTCTCGCATAATCTCTCTTTCAGAAATTGTGTACTGAAAACACATTTAAACATGGTTTCAACTCGAATATGTGATCTTGGCCTTAGTCGCCGGCTAAAAAAAAGTTTGTGAAATAATGTTAAATTCGAAGTAAGCAAGCTAAAGGTTAACCCCCCGGTCAACCAGCTGTCCCGTCAATCTTTTTTTACCAACATCTGCTCCATCAATGAGCAACTACCTAGGACTGCTTCTTTCTTCACGGAGGGAAATGACAAACTGTTGTTCCCTCATCTTCACTGAGGCATAGTTGGATAAAAAGAACAGGAGTGGGGGTCAAACCACAGGGATATATAGCTGTTTCACTACAGTAAGAAAAAAAATCCATACTGCTACAGCCTAGTGTATGCACGGGAGTGGAGGGGTTTAAGACTAGGGTATAAACAATGCTAGGACTCCCCCGGCCTGTGTTTACTGGCCCAGATAAAGGCTGTCATTCCTCTCTCCCCGCCAGCCTACTGCCTCCTCCGTCCAACCAGAGCGAGGCCGAGATGCACTTAAGCTTTGGCAATGTCAGCACGATCTTATCTCGCCAATAAAGCTTCTTGACTGGGTTTAGATTAAACTGAGAGACGGGAACAGGAAAAAACACAAGAGTAGAGGGCACACTGGTGCGAGTGAGGTGATTTCCCCCACCCCCCTCCAATAGCCCTCCTCCACCTCGCCATCACCGCCTCCCACCTCACATGTTAATGTACTTAGCCTACAGCTCTAGAACAACCTTCGCCTCCTCGTTCTGCCCCCGAGATGCTGGCTGGCATAACAAGCAAGAGCCCGAAATAGTCTCTCCCCCTGTTTCGCCCACCACTCTGGAGGTCTTTCCGTGGTAAGAAACAAATCCTCGATGTTGGATGAAGTAATTGACCCACGTCTGTCTTTCCACTTCCCCTCTCTCTGGGAGTTTCGCGAGATTACTGTCAGTCTCTCTCTGACGCCTTTGCTTCACGACACTTCACTCCTCCCGTTTGCTCTATCGCTCTACTTCTCCATATTTGTTCGCCCTCTTCCTCCCTCAATCTCCATCTGTGGCGGGGAGTGAGACGCATGGTCTAGCCACAATGACCAATAAAAGCAGTCCTTTGCCTCTGTCATTTAGGCAGCCTGTCTGTTATACAGCTCAGGATGCTGTATCCCGCTGCCTCAAAGGCACAGACTGTCTAAATATGATGTCACGGGGTTGGATTTCTCAAGAAGTTGCATGCCATCTTTCTAATTTCTACCCATTTTGTATTTACCCAAGGGGGTTACTACTTGCACACATTTACACCTTGAAGAGCTGCAGCCACAGTCTCACTCTATAAACCCCAGAAATGGTATTAAATGCATCTTATTGCAGCGCAGACTTCTTCTGCTTCCACTGTGAGAGAGCGAGAACGCAACAGAGAAGTAATGAAAAGAGCAGGAGAGTGAAAGGAGCATAAAAAGCAGCAATAAAGTATTTTTAGCTTTTCGACCCATTCATGTCTCGAACTGAAGCCAGAAGAAACCGCAACGCTGTGAATGGTACTGTTAGTTGGTAAGTTACTACTTTCTTTCTATTTCTTTCTCTTTCTCGCTTGGCAAAGTGCCCCGGCCACTGGAGAAATGCCTGGTTCAGATTCAGATGTGTGTGAGTGTGTGTAGAGTCAGGACAAAGACAGCCAGTGTGGACAACAGAACACAATCAACCACTCAATGGATAGCTATTAACTCATCGCACACACAAACACACACACATACACACATTCCAGAGTCCACGGACGAGAAGCAGTGACATTCAGACCCGACCGGCCAATCAGGGCGCTTCACCACAGCCACAATGGAAGCAGTCAATGAGCAGCAGGGGATGATGGGAGATCTGTGAATCAAAGTGTCCGACTCCTCATCCCTGTCTCACTAATCTTCGCTCTTTCCCTCCCTCCTGTCATTCTCTCCATCCTCCTGTTTTTTTCCCAGGGTGGATCTCTGAGTGGTTAAAGGTGGTTAGAAGAGGCCAGTCGGGCAGAGTCCACCTCCCACACACTCACGGATGAATCACACCATTGTGGGCTGGGTTCGATTCCTAACACTGTGCTTTTGATTTTAGGCCTCTCCTGCGTATGGGTTTTATTATTTTGACATGACCACATCTAACTACCGTGCGGGTTGCTTTTAATTTCCAGGTCATGTTAGAGTGGGTGCATTGTGAAAAAAGGAAGCTGTGAGTCAGTAGGGGCTAAAAGATAATTCAGTGTTTTTGCTTATCACTTCAGATTATCTCTCCAGGTCACAGTAAAGCACAGTACGTGATAAAATTACATTTTAACCAAAATACAAGCAGCCGCATGAAGACAGTTTTCGAATGCAACGAGGCATGATTATTTTCTGGTGTTTTCTCTCATGTTTCTTGCCCAGTTGGACTGAGTTGTTGTTGGTGTTGCCATGTTCCCAGATGTTAGTGTGAGTGCGAACTGTTCTCAGAACTGAAATAAATGATGGAAATAGCTACAAAAACAACCGTAGCTCTTCTTCAACTGTGAGTAAACTTTGGAATTTTTCAGTAAAGACAAAAAAATGCCACCATGGGAGGGACATGATATGAACATTCTGCAATGTTCTTGAACATCATTACTTAATTCTATGATAACTACATTGGTATAGCCTGGCTATCACAAGACTGAATATCAATGTACGTTGATATTCCACTCATTTGTTTGTGTTGGAGGCATGGTTTATGAAAACCCAGAGCTGTTTATTGGGCACTACAAAGGTCTATTAAATGCATCTGAACATGGTTGAATACAGAATATTTTGAGTTTATTCTTCAACAATGTGTGTATTTTATGCATAGATTTTGTGCTAACCAAAATGTTGCTAATACTGGACAGAGTGTTCTATTGTTTATGGCATGTGTATGGTAGACAGAAGCCTTAGTACGCATTAATTTAATAGTGTTAAGTTGCAAAAGATACACTGCCAACTACTGGCCTGGCATGTATACTACACTGTTTTCTTTGTGGATCCTTATAGACAAAGAACAGTATCAAAATGTTTAATGGGTTCAGGTCCATATTTCCTACCTATACTTCATGACAGCATAGCCTATAGTCAAACTGTCTAGTAGTCAATCTAATTTAGACTTTTAGCTTTAGGCTAGCTAACTTTTTGGTTCACCACAAACCACAACATGCAAAAAAAAACAGGTGAAATGCTTTCAACAAGAGTATCTCCACACTCCCTCTCCCTATCTCTGAATTTCCCTGTCACGACTCCTGAGAGTCTGTCTCTCTGGATGCAGACTGACTGCCTGCCTCCCGAAAACAAAACACACTTTGGGCCAAAGTACTGAAACCTTGGTTGATGATGTATTAATGCGCATACTTCCCTCTATTGCTAAATGGAATTTGTGATACAGTGCGGGTGTATATGAAAAGTTGTGGAAGAACTACTTGATGGTAAAGGCTGTGATGACACACAGTGTAACCTCAGCTCAAATTGAGAATCTCCCCCCTCACACACACACACACACACACACACACACACACACACACACACACACACACACACACACACACACACACACACACACACACACACACACACACACACACACACACACACACACACACACACACACACACACACTTTCCCTGTCACATCTTAATTTTTAGCAGCCAGCAGTGCTACATGGAATACGAGACGACCACCCACATGCACATTCACACACACACATATGCTGCTGGAAAATGTGAATGACTGTCAGTAAAAATGCCATGAAGACACTAAATACAATAGTGCCTTGTGCTGCGAGGATGAGTTACTCTGAACTTGTGTGTCTTCGTGGGGGCGTGCGTGTGTGTGAGTGTGTGTGTTTGTTTACTTGTGCGCTGCACAACTAAGGGCAGGCAAGCACACGGGGGTGCAGAGAACTACATTAATCACACCATGAATCAATTAGAAAGCATAAATGTGAGAAGTCCTACAGCAGCCTGTGGCCTGGTATACAGCTTAGAGACACACCACACCCATACACCAGCACACACACACACACACACACACACACACACACACACACACACACACACACACACAGACAGACACACATACAGACAAATAGCCAGACACACACAAACAGAGGTAGGGTGTGGGTATGATGTAATAAATAATTACAGCCCAAAATAAAAACTCAATAAAAAAAACTTAGAATCACATTGAATCAGACTGGATTTGGGCTTGTCTATTTGTTCATCTCCATGTTTTTAGTATCCTCCTTATCTAAAACCCACATACAAAAGTCTTATTCACACACTGGCACTGTCAGACGGGTAAACACAGTATCAGGGAGTTGTCATGACTTAACCAAAGGTGTGTGCCGTTTAAGTTCAAACACACAAACACTAGGTTCAACACAGTCCCCACCTCTGTTACTTTGCTGCTGCAGCTATTATATGATCCTGCATGTCTGTGCTGGTGTAGCATTCACAAACATTAAACTAGGATGATTTTTGTGTAATACAAGTTTGTTTTTTTCCTCAATTAGGAAATTGTGGAAAAAAAATGTAGATTACAATTAGTATTACTTTCCCTATTAGGCTTTAGATGATGCAGACATAGACATTTGAAGCCTAAAATAGATTTTAAATGAAAACTCCACTGTGTTGCAAGTGTTGCACATCTGTAAAGTTGGGAAACTTGTGAGAGATTTTTTTTTTGAAAATGCAATAAAATCAAAGACACCCTGAATTTTAGTCCCTGTGGCTCAAGCTCAAAAATGCCGAAAGATTTTTTACACAGCAGTTTTTAAAACAAAATTTATACAACCCTCCACATTAGCTGTATGAGTTGTATGAATGCATTTCAAAGGTGTCTGTTGTTAGGTCCATTTCACCTTGTAAAATGTCTCCAAGGCCAAACAGGGATAATCCCAAATAACCTCATCATTTTATTATCTCAGACGATAAAACTGCCTCCGGAGCTCTTTCATTCTGATCAACTCTGTATTCAATCAGGTCTCCACTGCAAACTGGTCCCAGACTACAGGAGTTTTGGGCCTATTTAGCCCTGATTCACCACTCCCAACAATCACAGGCGAGATCTGGTCTAGGATCTTGGTCAGTCCCAAATGTTCAGCCCAGATTATCTGGTAATATAAGAGGGTTTAAAAGATCCAATTTTAAACCTCCAGAGTTCGGACTGTTTGGTTATGTTAAGATCTAAAATCAGGATAATTATGTCACTACTTTCCAAGCTGGACAACAATAGCCAACGAGAGAGACAAGTCTACAAAGAGACTTGGGTGAATTTGAGCTAAAATCACATCCCCAAACATCTTATGTAGGGTTGCCATGCAACGGTAAACAATTTAGCCCTTGAGGCAAACTTTATCTGGCATAATACTGTTGACAGATGTTAAAACTGACAGATAAAATTTCACCTCCAGCTCTCTGACATTTTTTTTTTCACCCAGACGTGTTTAGCTTTCTGCTTTTTTTTTTCTCACAGCAAAGTGTTACTGAAGCAATTTGCTGTCAGTCTCAGTTTAGTTGACATATGCTACCCCATGAGCTGATATTAGCATTGCTCCCTCTGGCAACATCATTTCAATAAAATCCAGCAGTAGGGATCAGCGATACAGCTAGAAAATATATTAATAATTATTGATAATTTTTAAGCTATTTTTAATAAGTAACCATTTTATATTGAACTTTAGTTGGGTTTGTCTGTTAGTAAATGGCTGGCATATCAGTTGAAAATGGGCCTCTATACACCTATGTAGATATGGCACCAAAAACCAGACATTTGCAGCTAGAATAGTCATTTACCACATTAGCAATGTATAGGGTGTATTTATGATTAGTTTAAAGTTATTTTCATTGAAAAACTGTGTTTTTCTTTCAATTCTTTAAAAAATAAGGACATTTCTAAATGACCCCAAACCTTATACTATATATATATATATATAGAATCAGTTAAGTTTTAAAACTCCTGCAGTCCAATTCAAGCATGTGATGAATTCTCAAAATTAGAAACTAAGAGCTTAAAAAAAATAAACAGTGGGCTTTGTGTACATCAATAAACATACACATGATACACGCTAAGCCCTGAAACATCACATAAAACATTTTATTTTCTTCCATGTCTTTGTCACACTGCCATGATGGATCTAAATCTAAAATACGCGCATTTATATGCCAAAACACAGATATGAATAGAAGTGATGTGAACATGTTGTGATTGTGCAGATTGTGAGTCAACCTGGCCTACATCTGTCTGCACTGAACCACCACGACCACATTCATTGCTCCATCACATCAGAACACTCCCAGTGTATCCTGATGGAATATTGTTGCTAAGCACCTACTGTTCTTTCACACCTGTGTGAGAAATGGATAAAACCCAGATTAATATCACACCCACGGACCCACGTGCACATCAAACGAAGGTTGCGCACACAAACCTTGGGAACAACAGGCACCTGTGAAAAGACGCACATCCGCGAGGAGAAACTGTGGCTCGCGTTTATACGGATCCAAAAACCGGACCAGACTGCCGCTCTCTGTCCACCCACCAGTCCGCCCACAGACCATCCAGGCTAGCTGGGAAAGCAACAGGCAAAGCAGCTGATCAGTCAACTTATCTGGAAGTTGAAACACAGCCTCCTCCGCAAGTGTGGAGATGAAAAGGGACAGAGAAGGAGAGGAGGAATAAGAGTCTGAGACGGGAAGAGCGCTGGCAGACAAGGCAGGAGACACTTATTCTAATATCCTGCCATGTAAAGTGGATGAAATTGATATCAACGCCGTTTTAACATGGATAATGACAGAATAAGGCAGCATCTTTTGATATCCCATCAAATCTGTGTAATTTATGACAACTCCTGTAGCTCCGATAATCGACGAGCACTGAAACACTTTGATAGAACTGCTTCTGATCATTAGAGGAAAGATGCAACACTGGTGCTCTCTTTCTCTCTCTCTCTCGCTGTTTATAAGTGTGAATTTGCTAATTTTCGCCCTGTGGATTGGGACTCATGGATCAATTTACACACAGTACATGTCTGGCCCCTGAGCCTGTTTACATCATGTTTCACACACCACTTACTCTTCTGGGTCAGTGCACTCATAATGAGAGTGAAAGCATCACTCCTTTAAATGCTCTCATACACATGCACAAACACACACACACAACTGTGGGATCTGCTAATGCTTATAATTTTGACAGATGTCACCGAATTAATTGATTAACGATAGAAAACTGAAAATTTGCATATTTGAGATGCAGGAACCAGAAAGTGTTTGGGTTTTGTTTTCCCTTATTAATAACTTCTAAACCTGTGACTGAATGTACACCTCTGGAAAACAAACAACAGACCACTGCAAAATTATCAGATTTTCTTATTTTACTACTTATATGCATGTGTTGTTTGAGTCTATAAACTACTGACAACATTTCTCCCAAATAAAAATACTGTCGTTTAGAGCATTGGTTTGCAGAAAATGACAAATGGTCAAAATAACAAAAAAAGATGCAATGTTTTCAGACCTCAAACAATGCAAAGAAACAAGATCAAATTCACTTTAAAACAACATAATACTAATGTTTGCTCTTAAGAAGAGTTCAGAAATCAATATTTGGTGCAATAACCCTTCATTTTAATTACAGCTTTCATGCATCTTGGCATGCTCTCTACAAGTCTTTACCATTGTTCTTGGGTGACTTTGTACCTCTTTAAGCAGAACGATGTGTTCATGTGTTGGAATTCAACAGACGCTGGAATGAAATGGCTGGAATACATGTAGAGATGCTGAGTTCAGAAAAGAAAATGCAGTGGTCTCTTATTTTTTTGTCGAGCTCTATGTGTGAAGTCAATCTATGTTTGGTGATGGGATACCAATGAGACATACACACACACACACACACACACAAACTTCCACATTCCCCACGGTTCAGGCAGAGCGGTCTTTGTGTCCTTCCAAGAATCGGTGTGTCCATCCCGGCTCGAGTTACAGCAGACAAGATCCTCTCGCTCCTTCCACTGACACACACGCACATTTTCAGGCATCCATCATCTTTACAGAGGCAGGCCAGGGAGCAGCCAGAGCCCATTGGTTTTGTTGCTCATCTGTGACTCATTCCTGTAACACTCCACTGTCTATACGAGCAGAGAAAGAATAGAAATACTGCCCGTGTGCTGTCAGAGAGACATATAACGGATTCGCAGGGGTGCTATGTGACCCAAAAGAAAAGCGGCAGGGGGGGGGGGGGGGGTAACAAAAAAAAGGTGAGGTGCAGGTGACTCAAGGACTCGTGACACCCGATCTGTGCCACTATAGAGTGAATCACACACTCAACTGGACCGGGTGGTACAGAAAACACAATGAAGCAGATGCATGTAAAGGAGACGTATACCGGTGTCAGCATCAAGGAGGAAAACACGTTCTAACTTGAGAGCCACAGCGTCCCTCTATTTTTTTCACATGGATTTCAGAGTAATACGCTATGCAGCCTTGCAACACTATGAAATCAAAGTACTGAGGTCATTATGGGTCATCATTAAGAGACGCACGTGTGTGTGTGCGCGCGCGTGTGTCACATCTATTCTAGGTGAATTCCGGAGGGGAGACCCTGTGACTGACCCCCACCGCGCAGGATCTGACAGGATATCACCACCCGACCACATACATATGCACACTATGCACATACACACACAAACACATGATGGAGTGTGGAAGGGCAGACATGTACAAGGACAAAGACTTCAGCACATGTATGAGGATCATATACACCTTATTCATTTTAATAAAGTTTATAAAACGCCAGTAATATAGATATAATCTCTTGAAATTACATTTAAAAAAAAGGGAAAAATGCTAATTTTTTTCCTAGTATCCAGAGCAATTTCACTTCCTCTTGAATGTATCATCGTCTATAGACGAAAACAGCTCAGGCTGAGGTTAGAATTTAACTAATAGGTTTAAATCAATAACTTAAACCGGCGCTGGGAACAAAATGAGCCTCCTGAGTCTACTTCGAAAACATCTTAAAAGATTTTTTTTTTAAATCAGAAACGGGATTTGACTTACATGTTGTGTGTATTTAGTAGCAGTGGGCAGTTCGCCCCCTTCAATGATCCGGTACAATCTGCGCGTCCAATCTCCAAACTTCCTTTGACACACCAGGAGATTCCCCTCGCTCCCGCCTCCCCCTTTAACGCGAAAGCGCACGCACGCACACACGCACCAGAAATACTTCAATAAACACGCCCTAGTTATCAAAAACACTGCAGCTGACGGCTCAACGCCGGATCGCGTCTCTACGACGGCACCGGAGCGCGGAGGAGACGGAGAACGCGCCGTTAAAGTTTGTGAACAGAGAGGAGAGGAAAGCCGACCTGACACCATCTCTCTCCTACCTTGATTTGCTCTCCGCCGCCTTCGCGGCTTCCTTCAGCTCCGGTTCCAAACTCTGTCACGACGCGGACTGCGAAACCAAACAGCCGCTTTCCGGTAACCTGGGAACAGCAGAGTAGAGTAGTAGCCTACGGACGCTCGCTCTTACATGCAGCGACTCCGCGCGCGCGCGTGTGTGCATGTGTCAGATATGTGTGTGTATGTGTGTGTGTGTGACAGTTCATGGAGAGAATGCAGAGAGAGAGAGAGAGAGAGAGAGAGAGAGAGAGGAGAACCGGGGAACTAGGGGGAGTTCCCGTTAACAGACCTGCGGGGCGGGGGCTCGATGAGAGCGACATGCCGACCAGTTTTATAGGTTGACAGCTAATTACTGCTGTGTACTTTATATCGCTGCCAGAGCGCCTTTACCGTTTTATTTCTATTCGCTATCCTACCGGTATATTTAATAAGCTCCTTCACGCTCATACTATTAGTTTAGTAACACTATTACATAAATCAAGAATCAAAGATGAAACTCACCATTAATGTCATTATTAATTAATGTTTATCTTAACCAATTCATCATTTTCGTGATAACTGTTATAAAATAGAAAGAAAAAAGATATAGGTTTTGACATCAAGACAGATCAGTAAATCACTTTACTATCACACAGTAGAAAGCCAGCGTATATTCACCTATGAGATGCTGGAGAAATCTGTTGGCAATTGGGCTTTTAAAAAAAGAAAAAAAGGGGGGGGGGTACTAAAATAATAATATTATAATATATATATTGTATAGTAATATACAATACAGGGTGACATGGTGGAACAGGGGTTAGCACAGTTGCCTCACAGCAAGAAGGTGCAGGTTCAAGACCTCCTTGGTCCTGGGTCTGGGACCTTTCTGTGTGGAGTTTGCATGTTCTCCCAGTGTTTGCATGGGTTTTCACCGGGTACTCTGGCTTCCTCCCACAGTCCAAAAACATGCTGAGGTTAATTGGAGACTCTAAATTGCCCGTAGGTGTGAGTGAATGAGGATTGGCTCCAGCAGATGTCTGTGACCCTAGTGAGGAATAAGCAGGTATAGAATAATGAATTAATATACAATACAATCTTAATTCTTAATTGACTTAATTGTTTCAGCTCTACTTCACATTAAACAACATAACAGTGAGCCTTTTTTCAAATGTGTTCAATACAAGATGTTTTTTTTTAATAGAAGAAGAATTTTAGCAGATTTGTTGTCGAATATGGTTATTCTAAATTGATATAATGATGATAATAAAGAAATGCTAATAATACTGACTCTATATACTATAGTATGTGTATTTGTGCATTTATTACTCATCCACAGACTGTATGCCCACTGATGCAGCCAGGCAGAGATATCAGGGGTCACAGCCAGCAGTTCAGTAGCCTACTGTAGGCTGGGGGTTCAACCAAGGCTGTAGCTGTGTCACTGGACATTATTATCATTATTATTAAAGCTGCACATGTGCTTGTTTCTATGGGGTGCAGTGGATATGTTAGCTGTACTGCGGCTAGTCTCAGTGCTTCAACATTAATAATAATCACAAGTACAATGTGCTTTACAAAACAATAAAACAACTGTACACACAGTCAGGATAAAAAGTGCATGTTGCGCATAAAAAGCACACACACACACACATATATATATATATATATATATATATATATATATATATATATATATATATATATATATATATATATATATATATATATATATATATATATATATATATATATATATATATGCACATACTGTGTGTACTGTCTATGCTTATACTGATGTGTATATAATGTGTATAATGTGTATTTTACTTTATTTCGTCTTCTGCCTCTAGATATCTTCTATATTTTTTATAAAACTGTTATCTTCTATGTCATTGCTTCCCTTTATCTGAGCTGTGGTAACGCACACATTTCCTTGATGTGGGATCAATAAAGTTTCTAATCTAAATAATCTAAAAATCTAAAGCATATGGGTCAGTGACAAACCATGGTTGCCAAGATGAGAAAGTCAAAACCCTTTTAAAATACAGTTTTAAGAAGCATTTATCAGGTCTTTCAAAATGTACATTTTGTGTTCATGTTGGTTTCTTGTCAATTAAAAGTCCATATGTATCTTTTTTTTGTGATTTTGTGCAAATGTTTTAACACAAAATGTCAAATGGTGTAAGTGAAAAAGTACCATCATTATTTAATCGACCTAGAATATAAAACTTGTTGATAGCATGTGTTATTAATTGTTTTAAAAACCTTTTAAGAGAGTTAAACTATCTGGTATCAGGTTTTTAGTGTTACACAATATGACAATTTTGACATTGTCCCATATATTACTATTACTATTATTATTATTATTATTAGTGACATAAAAGTGTTTTAAGAAACAAGAAAGACTTCCTATAAAAGTAGGTTTTAAGAAGTGATTGAAAAGAAGCCACAGTGTTTGCTCACCTAAGTTCCTCAGGTAGGTAAATGCATGTTGTTACATCCCTTAAATCAAACATGTGACAGCACTGGTCAAGATTACAATCGATGCCACATCCATGGCCAGAGCCATAATCACAGCAGCAGCCCTGATCAAAGCTCTAACAATCCCGTGGCTATAGCCATAATCCCAGTCAGAATCACAGCCGCTTTAACAGTCGACCACTAGTTGTGGTAACATTAGCTCCAACAATGCACGCTTCCAGCTGAATCAGCCTCAGCTGAGGGTGTGCCCACTCGTGCTGCAGCTGGATCTGATACACACAATATTGTGTCATAACACAGCATCAGCTGCATTCTCTCTGATCCGAGGAGGATCAGAGGGAATGCAAATTGTATCCCAACGCAACATGAAACTTATCGTGAGAGAACACAAAAGTGTTTTTTTCCGAAAAAAATAAAATTCCCACAGACCTTTCAGGGACTCTGCAGTTTATATTTCCCCCATCGCTTGCATTGTTACGCAGCACCTGCATGAGATTAGCAAATTATTCATGGACAAATAAAGAGGGATTTTTTAAAATTGTGCTTGTGCAGCAAATGTCCCTAAAAATTAAATGAAGAGCAAAGGAGAAGTAGATGGGACATTTCGTTTTTTTGTGAAATCTAGTAAATACTGTAACATTTTTCTTATTCTTTTAGATTTTTTTTTTAAAATAAGATAAATATATGTTCATGTGGTTCTGCTGCACTAATAATGAATAATTACAGCTGTATGGGACATAGTAGTACACAGTATGGGGTCTTTTAGGGGGTTACTGTGACCTTCTTTATGAAGTATTTTAATTTCATTTTATTTATATATAAGATGAGGATGGCTACATCAAGTTTTATCAATGACATCCTGAATCCGCTCAGTTTACATTCAGCTTGGGCAGGTTACACAAAGTTAAGATTTTCCATATTTAAAGTTCAGAGTTTGATTTAACAATGCAACAGTTTTAGCTCTTCACATCAGAGATGTGATTTGAACCAGCTGTAAACAGAAATCTTTCACTGATCAAGTGCAAACTGTTCCCAGTGATTTTAAATCAAACGCCCATATTGTTAATTGAGAAAATCCTTACCTTCAGCTTCTTTGTGCAAATGACCCCTGAACTCTAATGTGCAGCTTTTAGGTTCCATGGCATTAATAATTTTGATAATCAATAGTTTTTCCTATAATACAAGTAGTCGTCCCCGTAGCTCATGATAATCTTGAAACAACTTCAGTCTATGTATGTAAGACTTATTCCTCAAGACTCTTTCAATAATCAATGGATTATAAATTATGAAACTGAAGTGCAGTCTTCACATCAGACAGCAGATAGAGTTTAAGCGCACAACTAATTCAATAAGTGCAATACTTCTGTGCTCAGAATCTGTGTTTCTATGGAGACTAGGTAGTCGACTACTGCACGGACTGCAGAATATGATGCGCCTCGACTTTGTAAATGTAGACAATAGGAATTTTTGGAGTTAGACAAGTGGCTGACAGCACCACCCACGTAATGGCTTCAGGTGGAGAGGACGACCCGCGGCCTCTTTTTCCTGTTGTTGCTCCTGCGTGTTATCGAAAGCAACTGGAATTTAAATGCTGCCCTGATGCACATATATGCCTCCTGCTATTAGATCCACATGGTTAAATGTGGTTGATGGGACTCCTGTCTCCTCTATAAAATTGGCGAGGACACTGGCGCCGTTTGATCGTGGACTTGAAACCGCCGTTTTACAGGATGACCCTGGAGGGGGGCGGCTAAAAGGGGAGAAGGTCTGTGGTTGCATCGCTGCTGGTGTGAAGTTACAGTGCTGATGAGTGAGAGTAAGACCTGCTGATGGACGATGCATGGTTGATTCGATTTAAAGCACGCCGGCTCAGTGCACACATGCACAAACACACACTCCAAGATATACACACACACACCTAAGATCCCTCGCAAAATCCTGCTGGAATGTGTCTCCTATAACAACATCAACTATCACAAGGCGCACATCACATGACAAGAACGGCCTGTTTGTGTGTGTGTGTGTGTGTGTGTGTATGTGTGTGTGTGTGTGTGTGCTTAAGCTGGACATTACCTTGGTCTGCCCAGAAGGTAAAAATAATGCTTAATTAAGGGAGGAGCCAGTCCAGCGTTACAGGAAGGGGACCTGGGAGCAGCGAGGGAAAACAAGAAGTTGCCTCAACACTTTAGACCACTTAGCCTAATGAGTCCCTGATGGCAAGCAGGGAGCAGAATAAAATGTTACCCTGCATCTAATTTTGTTTGCCATACCTGGGAACACTGCCCAGATACCACATGTATGGCCCTCAGTAGCGAACAGCAATAAAGGGTCAGTTTGCTCAGATAACAAAAACATTTTTCTTTGCTCCTCTTATCTTTTGGAGGCATTTAGCTATAGATTGCTCTCATTTTCTGCAGTTTTTAAAGACATCGCTCTTTAAGATGCTCCCACTGCAGGAAAATTGATGTTAATGGATTTACAGTTTGTTTGCGATGCTGTTTACAGCAGCAGAGAAAAGAGTCTACTATCTACCAAAGGCATGCTTCCTATTAAAATGGCTGACAGGGAGGTCCATCAACATGAGGATTTTAAAATGTTGTTAGTGGTGTGAACCTCAATGTAGTTAAACTGCATATTTTGATGTCAACAGTTGAGGCAAATAGTGGCTGTTACAGTGAGTTAACTTATAGCTTGGGAAATTGTGGCATCTGAACATCAAGCAAGATTAAAAAAATAGTTTTAATTCTTTAAGTAATTCCTTATTTTTATTATATTTATAGTTTGTTTTAATGATGATGCTGCTGTGATGTGATTCTGAATGTTAATATGACATTGATTTCTGTTCTAACATGTTTTAACTCCCAGTAAAAATATTAATACAAAAACACAGGTTTTACATGTATTCCACTTATCACAGACATAATCTGACAATGGATTAGCCTTTGAGGGAAAGCTAAATATTTATGTGCTTCCAGTGGAGCCAGCAGATATCCAACAAACTCCCATAAGTCCGCAGATAAAAGCTATTAAAAGGTTAAGCAAACTCCAGAAAGTCCACAGATAAAAGCTAATAAAAAGCTAAACAAAATGAAACTACCATAACTCCTGAGATATCATTTGGCCAATGGTTTCGCCTCTTTGCAGCTCTCTTCACATGCTCACCGCTTGCACAGCAACTGCAAACTTGCTTGAACGTGATTGGTCAATACTATGCAGACAAACAGCTCTGGTCACAAAGAAATTGTCCCTCACCTCCAGATTCATGCAGATATTTGTTTATAGACACTACCACAGATGAAAACAGATATAATTTCAAGTGATACAAGCTTTCTTTTTAGTCAACAAATTTGGGACAAACAGAGGTAAGCAAAAAACAGCAGGTATTTAGTAGGTTCAGGGCTTGTTGTGAAATGTTGCATGGTCAAATTTGATTGTAATTTAGATAAATCAACCTTTTTTCTCTCAAAGAATTACCAGTTGTAAATCAGTTGTTTTCCATAAAAATAACACTGCTCATTGAAACCAACATGCAGCTGGAAGCTACATTTTATTTCATAATCAGTACCACTATCTCTACAGAAAAAAAAGCCTTTGTGAGGGGAACCTGAGGAAAAAGAGCAGAGCCTTCATCTCAGAGAGAAGCAAAGCACTTTGATTCAAGATTCAAAGAAGAAGACCGTGCCAGCTTGAAATGGTGGGAGGGCTGGAAAAGCCACAGAGCAGAGAGGGCTGGAGGAATAAAAAAGAAAAAGAGATGAGGGCGCTGACACGTCCTGACAAACGGGAACAGGGAGTGTCACTCAGCACCTCACACACCGACATGAAGAAGCTACACACACATACATGAGAGATGCTTCCCTGGAGGCACCTGGATCCAGGCTTCTGGTGTGCTGAAAGCAACAAATGGCAGAAATTCAGCATCATATATAGAACAAGGTCACACATACACAAACACACACACACTGAGCTTATTACTAGGTCAAAGATAATACAATCTCTGACTGCACATGTGTGTGCTGCAGACCTTTCAAACTGTGCATCTTATTTGTGTGTCTTTGTGACTTTGGGTTGTTTTTTTGTCTCCACTGGGGAAATTTTGGTTTAAAGGGAAGAGTTTTATTGGTGTTACATGATACCAGCTGTCTAAACTGACTCCCTTCTTTACACAAAGATGCTCCCTTCCTGTCCTGCAGCTCTTCAGCTTGCGTGCAGACGCAGCTTCTCTTTTTGACGACGGCATCTCAGAGGCCTCCGCTGCAGCCCCTTCCCTTTAGGTTCAGTCCAAACGTCCTCATCCTCACTTCAAAGATGAAGGACTCAAGCTGCAAATTTGCTAAGAAAAATCCCACAAGCCACAACCGCACAGACTTAAGTGCCGTTAAAGTGGCGATCGCTCACATATTTATCGCGTGAACGTGCATTTCTGGATGTGACCCTTGCCATATGGCCCGGGCGTATCTGCCTATTTATCTATGTATCTTCTCTGGTTTCCGTCCGCCGCATCACTCACACCCGCTCGCCGCCGCAGCAGCTGCCTCTTGTCAAACGGCGCTCCACGGCAGCTGAGGGCGAGGGGAGGAGAAAAAAAAAACACGTTTAACAGCCTCAATTCTGGCCGGAGGAAGTGCTGACCGCGCGGGGGGGGGGGGGGGGGGGGGGGGGGGGGGGGGGGGGGTTGAGGGGGGGTTCGGGTTGACAGAACATCAGGATCCCATTTAGACCAGAGAGGGAGAAAGGCTCATGGGAGCAAGATGGGGCGTCGGCCGAGTATGCCGGGGAGGAAGTGGGAGGTCATGTGTGGGCGTGCATGTTCATCTGCATGTTTCTTATGTGTGTTTAATCACAGCTTCTATGTTGATCCCTGTTGCCTCATGCACTCTCCTTGGTTTTGTCTGTTTTACGTGGCCGTTTATAGGCCTCTGTTTCTATTCTGAGACTTACTGCTGGCCTGTGTGTGTGAATGTTTATTTGTGTGGTAAAAAGGCTGCATCCCTCCTCAGCAGGACAATACATTACTGTCCCCCCATCGTGCACCTCCAGGTGAAAGGTCAGGACTGAGGCATGCAGTCGTCCACATCAGTCCCTAACTGACACTTGACCTTCGACCCCCCCCTGCCCGGGCCGGGCCGGCTGCCCAGGCTGCTGCTTCTTTTTTTCCAAACTGTGGGATGCACAAAACTGAGGATGTGCTGTCGGCTATTGACTACAGTCAATGGACTGTACCCTCCGTCTTCTGAAGTCCGGAATCCCCTGGAGACCAGTGGAAAACATGAGTCCAACAGTAACTAGATATGAGCTGGCTCTGAGTTGGTGGTGGAAAAGATGTGGTGTGGAACGGAGGGGAGGAGTTGAAATTGAGAAACTGATGGAAACTGAGGAGAGCTTGAAACCTTTTTGCCCACCTCTATGATATAATTAGTTTGTTCTTATAGGCTTTTTTTGTTTGTTTTATTTTGTTTGTTTTCCGGCAGTGAACAAATCAATGTTAAACAGAACATGTGTTGGTTTCATATCTCTTCTCATTACTTACAGTAAAGCAAGGCTTTCATTCATTCGTGAAGATTCGATAAGATTCGTCAAGGCCAGTTTTTGCCACTGACTACTGTGTGTGGGCATTTGATATAGTAAATGAGATTCAGAAAATCTCCCCTGGCACATTGTTGTTCGCTGACTGGTGCACTATGACTCATGATTAATTAGCAGAATAAACTTGTGAAGTATGTCCAAAGTATGACGCAAAAGGCAAAAAACAGAACTAAAATGTAAAGCATGCCTTCTGGAAAAGAAAACAAGTTTTATGGAATGAATAGAAATAGAAAGGATTAAATTAGATGCTTGTAATTCTACTGTCAAAGAGAATGATTAGTCATTGTCCACCAGGGTTTGGCTTATTTATACATGCAGCACAGCATCTTATTAGAAAATATCACAGTTGTCACATGCCTCATCCACAACGAAAAACACTTTACGCACGTGTTAATAGTCGTTAATCGCACAGAGGGCGAATTCAGCCAATGAAATGTTTGATTTCATCATCATCAGTTCTGCTGTTTCATCCTTACTTCCTTCCATGGGGAACAAAGCCCCTTTTTACAGTATATGTTGCAAGAGTGTTTGAGGCCAGTTCAAATACTGTGGGCCAGTTCAAATAAACTGTTAATTTGCAAAATATTGTCAGTAAAATGCTTTTTTCTGTTGCATGCATTCAAATCTCCACTGAGCCATAAATGTCAGATAACTTGAGAGCTTGAGATTGATGATTCACAAGTGTTTAAACTGTGTTGAAACCTATTAACAACATCACACCATGATGCTGCATATTTAGCTGGAATCTCCGAGTGCAGAAGATAAAGCGAAGTGTTGAGTCAGAGCAGAGGAGGAAAAAGCTGTAACAGAAAAGCCCACAGCTGTAGATGATGACAGCAGAGCGCTGCCTTCAGCCAATTAAAAATCTATAGCTCAAGGACATTGTGTGCTGGAACACCTCGCGGCAACAACGGCGTGCTATTCAGCACAAAAACCGAGCCGGGCTTCTGGTCCCGTTCATTCAGATGTGACACCTTGTTCACAGAGGGCAGAATAACAACAGGTTGTTGTTTGTCATTTCAGAAATAGAGTGTGTGTTGCAGCTGAAGCATACAAACCATGGCTGTCCATGGCATTCCTCAATACAACAATACATTACTGTGTGAAGAAGCGTGTGTATGTATCTAGTCACGCAATGCGTGTCCCTATGTGATAAATGAGGGTAAAAAAAGCATATGAACAAATGTATTATTCAATTTACCACACATAAAACGCCAAGTAAGAGCTGGTTTCCTGTCACACATATTCTGCCCTTCATCATGATTCATCAGCACACAGAAAACTGCCTCTATGTTCTCATTCAATCAAGATCAATCGAGTCTTTTCATGGGTTACATAGTTACTTCCTATAAAAGAGAAGCAACAATACAACCCACTTGTCTTTAACTTCTACAATGATAACAGAGTCAAGAATGAGATGTACCTCACCCACCTTGTCTATATAATAACAGTTGTGCACATAATGAAACCCACTCCAGCATCTTTTGTTTGCACTATTGTCTGTCTGCACTTTTGTCTTGTCTGCACTATTGTCCGTGTCTGTGTTAGCGCTGTGAGAGCAAAGAGTCAAATTCCGTGTATGTGTGCATAATTGGGCCAAAAAAAAGCCGATACTGATTCTGATTATTTGAATCAGTGTCAGGATCTCGTGTTTCAGTGAGTCAAAATTCAAAATTGAATTATGTTCTGTCCCGCCGGTGGTTGTCGTCACACCAACGCTACTACGTGTTCATTTGGAATCAGAAACTTTTCCCTTCCCAATATTATCCTATTATTAAATACTTACTTTTTGAAGACTTGAAGTGGAGTTCACTAAAGTTGGAGTTTAGGGGCAATTCAGCACTTCACTTGTACAAAAAGGTTGTTGACTTGTGCTACTCGAGCCTTTTTCCAACATAGCACAGGTGTTAGAAATAACAATGACTGTTTTCTCTAAGTGTTCCCGTAAGTTATGACAGCGCGACAATTACCCAGCGTTCCCACAGCTGAAGCAGCTGAATGGAATTCAGACATCATTAATTTAATCATTTACAACTGATCTGTTTTTTTTTTCTTGCCGTGACATGTCAAAATGTTTTCTGTGAAAGAGGCCTCAATATCAGCTCCAAGTGGCCTATAGCTCCAAATTCAACATGAAAAGGAGTCTAATTAGACAGAATAACTGAAAACACGTGTGTGGGCCTGCTGAACTTTTTTATAAAAAAGACAGAACTTAAAACATTTTGATCGGGTCCAGTTGGGATAGCGCTGAAGTGCGTTCATAGGAAGTCTTACATTTCCTCTGTGTCTCATAAGGAACAGGCCTAAGCCAACATATGTGCTGGCATACATTCATCCCTCAGCATAGACAATCCAAACCCCATCAGTGTCTCTTCCTCATATTCAGACAAACATTCCTGATTTAACATGCACATTAGCCACATCAAGATAATGTAAATTATCTGTGCAGAATAGTCTCTGTTTATACCAATGTAGCTAAATCTGCTTGTGACTGACCCAAATTACCAAAATAGATCGTGGGTACCACGTAGCTTCTCTGTTTTTTTTTTCAATTCTGATTTGTTTATGCAACAAGTTGATGCAAAATTTCAATTCAGAACCTGTTTAGGTTTTAAGTGCAGGGCCTTCCAGAATAACAGAGAACAGTTTGTAAAAATGTATCATATAAAATCATTCTCAAACACATGTAAAGATTGTGTCAAGAAAGAGGCTAAACAGCGAGGCAGGGCTGCCTGAAACTGAAAACCTAATGCTTTTAGTCATGTTAAATGGCCATAAGTGTAATTCCAGTCGGCAACGCAAGAGAGGCCCTCTCACTGCCCTCCATACCACAGACTGGAGGGAGACGCCAGAGCAGCATACAGGAGGGATGGAGGGGGGCACAGAAAGAGGGGATTTTAATGCACACTCTTTGCAACACACACACACACAGACACGAAAGCACATATATCACATTAACGTTTTACAGTCCAAGCATTCTGCTGACACTCTCATTCAGAGGGATTTTTTAGAAAGAGAGCATGTATGTCATTTGACTGGTGTCTGGCTTTTAAAAGTGAATGACTTACCCCCAGTTGGATTTGGGATTTTAAGATGACTTCAAAAGGGGCTGCAGCTACATGCGTCATCAGGAACAGCAGCTGTGGTTGGACTGCATCGGCTGCAATGGTGACAAGTTTTCACCGAAGGAAACTTATAAAAACTTCTCAAACCACCTCAGTGGAGTAATCCGACTGTCTGGTCTGCTACCAGTCAGTGGTTCACCAAACCATATGGTCTAAAAATGTTATTTTAATCAGTAATATGTTCCCCTCTATTTCGAAATTGTACATTATGAGGAACACAAAGGTCAGTCAGTCATTTTCTATACCTGCTTATTCCTCATTAGGGTCACAGGGGTCTGCTGGAGCCAATCCCAGCACATTACGGTGAGAGGCAGGGATACACCCCAGATGGTCGCCAGCCAATCGTGGGGCACACACACCATTCACTCACACACTCACACCTATGGGCAATTTAGAGTCTATAATTAACCTCAGCATGTTTTTGGACTGTGGGAGGAAGCCGGAGTACCTGGTGAAAACCCACGCAGACACGGGGAGAACATGCAAACTCCACACAGAAAGGTATAGATACAAAACATATGATATATATACTGTATTTATTTAAATTATTATTATTATTTCTCATTTGTATATATCAATTGGTTCATAAATCAAACCAAAAGAGATACTTTTAGCCAGTGTCGTATTATTATTATTATTATTATTATTATTATTATTTATATTTATATCAGGTCATTAGCCCAACAGAAGGGTGTTTTTGTACATTCCTATCAGGTCATTAATCAAACCAAAAAAGGTAGTTATTTGTATTCAGTGTTATATATATTCACTATATATGTTAAATAAGCCTCAGGCCTAATTTTCAGTTTTCCTGATATAAATATGATAATAAATATGGAATATCTCTACAACCACAATGGTTATGTACTTAAACCTGGTATCAAAAGAAATCTACAACATGTGAGGTCACTACAAGTGTTGGAATCAGTTTACGTTGTTGTTACAGAGAAAATATAGTTAGAATATTGAAAAAAAAACAGTTGTGGTTTACTACAAATCAAAAATACTTAATTTAAAACGTAAACAATATCAAACAAACCCAAATCAGGAAAAAAAAACTTAAAATAAGCTAAATTGTCTGATTATTAAGATACAAGTTCAAAGATCAATTATTTGATGTTTAAAAAGGATATTATAAAGGACTTAATTAAATTATCGCACAAATGGCTCAAATTCTAAATTAAATATCAAAATAGTGGTTAGTTGCAGCCCTACTACAGATATTATATTAACTAAACTATTTTCTTATTGTATTGATGATGTGGATATTGATTATATATGATTTTGCAACAGAACATTGTGTTTTACTACAGATAAAAAAAATTATTTAGTCTTGTTGCCAAGGTTTTCTCATGTAATTTATGTATTAAACTCAATGCTTCCCTTGTATCAAGGGGTTTCAGAGTTTATACATGTTAAACCACTGTAATTAAACTTAACCCTCATGATGTTGGTCCCACAGACACCACTACTCTATATGAAGAATTATTAATGATAAGATAATATTTGCAGATCATGGTTTCTTACTTAATTTAAACCAAATAGTATATATACAGCCCAATAAATATACAGAAGGTTATCCTACATAGTGACATTACTTATGTTTGAGGTCATTTACACCTCTGTAACTGCATAAAAATACAGTCACAGTGGGCCAACCACAGATATAAAGCTTTTATGTTTGAATGTGTTTTACAGACAGATATGAACTAATGTGTCATTTTCTGCCAACTTCAATCATTATCAGTAACAGGAAATCCTCTTAAATTCATGAATGGACATGAGGTGTCAAGGTGATAAAAGTTAAAAGTATCTTTTAAAGAGGAGAAGGCTTCAAACATCAGGGTTCGGCTCTGTTGAGGATTACGAGACAAGAATATAGAGGGAAAATGCCAGAAAGAGATCAAACACGCCGCACAACAAAAGTGTATTAACTCTACATCCATCTGGAGTTTGTTTATGATATCGCCATCATGCACACAACCATCACACACACACACACGCAGTGACATTTTCTCTCTCATTGTCTATTCTTTAATTCTTGGCATGTTTCTGCTTCCTTGTCGTGTCTTCTCCCGGCTACAGAGGCCAATCTATCTGACATGGTCTGGTGCAGCTAGCTGCTCTGTTTTGGAAAACCGGCCCCAGTGCAGGGGTCAGATCCTCATAAGGCCTGATGTTTGTGGACATTCTCACACGGGGCCACCAAGGACAAACAATGTCCATTTAAAAGTTAAACCGTGGGAAGAATCCGGGCGATAAATAGCAGCGAGACTCTCTGGCCCGTCCGCGCTGTTGGTTAACGTCACTGTTGACTGCCTGGTGCTGGCTTTCTTTGATTGTGACATGGACTGAAGCCAGCTCTGAGGATCGGTCATCAAGCCAGCATGTTGAATACTGCCAGATTTGATAGATACTTGAACCTCAAAAGCAGAGATTCATGTTTTATCTGAAAGCAGATGGCAAGACAAAAAAGTAAAGAAGGCAGAGGAACCAGTGAACTGTGAACAGTGATGAGTCTGAACTCTTGCCAGAAACTTGCACCACTAATGCATTCCTGTGAGACTTTGGTCTAGTGATGATGTCTGTGTTGACGTCCAAGCATTAAAAAGCAAAGCACAATAACTGAAAAAACACTTCTAACTTTACCAGATGTGCAGACATGATTTCACTCAAGATCTTGATTTAAATCTTTAAAACAAATGCAGCTAAATGTCTTTAAAATATTTGCATTGTGCCCCACGATTGGCTGGCAACCATCTGGGGTGTATCCCTGCCTCTCACCTGTAATACACTGGGATTGGCAGCTAACAGCATGAACGGAAATGGTGGATTATTACTTATTAGTTTAAAAAACGGAACTAGTAATATATTAATAGTTCATCCCCTAAATTTAATTTCACACACTTACATTTAATTTTGTCTCAAATTTCGTCTCCAAACCACATATTGTTCATTTATAAATACCTCATTAGTCATGAATAAATGGGCGATTAATCCTGGTGAAGTTTCCAAAGAACAGAAGTTTTACTCCATTCATTTCATGGAGGAAAAACATTAATACGATCCTGTGTTAAGTTATAAATGGTTAAATTATAAATAAAGAAAAGATTGAATCAATTTTATTTCATACTAGTTGTTACATTTCTGGTATGAAATATGTGCATGTTAGGTCGATCATTACATTTGGAGCATATTGCCTTAATGGAATGTTGCAATAACAGGAAATTAGTTGTGACAAGTAACTTAACAACGCTGCTGTTACAATAAATGTAATTCACTCTGTTTTTATTTTTTCTTTCAGGTAATTAAGGATGGAAAAAAGTCTGAATGTAAGTAAATTGTCATTATAAAACAGCCTAAGTATAAAACAATAGATTTATAAACCAGTTTGAATGTGTGGAGTTGTGCCTGTACTAGTCTGCAGTTCTGTTGCGCCTCTCCGTGGCCACATGTATGCAACACAACCAACAGCAGCCATTAAAAACACAATTACCCAGGTGCCCTTCTGCTTCTCACTGTAGCACTCAGAGGTTGTTCCTTCAAAATAAAAGCGTGAGTTTCTAAAGAAGAAAAAGATCAAAGATCAAAAAAATAAAATAAACATAAATAGTTGAAAAGGTGAAATAACTGAAGCCATGTTTTATATTTTAGTTTCTTCAAAATAGCCACCCTAATAAAGAAAACAATGAAAATGAGAAAGGTGTGTGGCCTGTACTGTATGTATATATATATATATATATATATATATATATATATATATATATATATATATATATATATATATATATATATATATATATATATATATATGTAGCAATTATCAATTATATGGTAATAAATTTTAAAATTCGCTCTAACATTATATATCTATGACTACATTTTTACTTAGTAACAAATAATATATAATATATATATATAAATTTATACTTGCAACTAGACCCATTGACAGCAAATAATAATAATAATAATACCTTTATTTATTATTATATCCATAATCCATACTAAGTAGTAATCACAATGGTAGATACATTTTACAATACAAGATCACAGCATGAGATCAATAAAATAATGCAGTGTAAGAAAAGTCATTCCACATGTTTTCTTTTCTTCTTTAAACTAACTTGAATTCGTTCAAAATTCCCAAACGCTTTTGTCAAACACGTGCAAAAACAACGAATCCATTGTTCGGTTTTATTTTGAAGATTTTCAGCGGAAGTTTTTGATGCCACTCTTATCTGTCCAATAAAGTGATTTTGTGTTGCAGCGTGTTTTCGTCCCTCCCTCCAGTCCACCTCAGTGACAGATCCTCAGCAGAGCCCGGCCTCCGTCAGAGCCGCTGAGGCTGTCAGAGGAAACAACATGAAGCTGCTGCCAGCTGTTCTTACCCTGTCACTGACCGTGGCCTTGGCTTATTACGTTTACATCCCGCTGCCTGACGCCATCCAGGAGCCCTGGAAGTTGATGCTGCTGGATGCTGGCTTCCGGACAGCGATGCACCTGGTAAGAGATGCTTTGAGCTGTGGGGTGTATGCAGTGCATTATATCAAACTGACAGATGTGCATGGGATGCAGCTGTAGCGATGTTTCATAGCATTTTTTGTATACTAATGTTTGCATGTTTGCACATGCAACAAAATAAAAAATGTGGGATTGATAAAAAAAAAAAAGTAAAAATCTCTGCACCTACAACATAACATACCAATGCAATACCAGTTTGGACTTTGACCTACAAAAGCCAAGTGTTGAATTATGTAAACCCAGAAACTCAGCCCACTTTTAATGTGCTCTGCCATTGATTGGCTCAGTAGGATAGTTATTACATCATAGGACTGAATGATTTTAAGAGAATTGTGATTTTCTGGCAGATATTGCGATTTCCATTGATGATTTTCTTCAAATCAAGTTTCAGTGCACATTTACAAGCATCACAGAAACTTACATAACACCATTAAAACAATAAATGTCATAATAATGCTAATGCAAGATTGATTTCAAATACCGTCCTATTCATTAACAAGAAACATGTTATTCATAGGCTACATCGAGTGCTTGAGCAACAGCTGTTATTACGACTGAAGAACTGAAAGAGCATCTATGTCTTAACTTAAAGTAGAGCAAAAAAGTCTTTTAACTTAAAGTAGTGCAAGGTCAGAGAGGCAGCATACACAAACCTGGGTTAGGAAAACTGCAAACAAATTGCAGATTCGACGATCTCAAGACTGTGTTGCCTGAAATCACGTTTTTTGATCTAAAACGATAGATCGTTCAGGCCTATTACATTATAGGTCTTTCAAGGTGCTTCCCTAAAAGTAGAGCTATTAAAGATCAGAATATGACAATATGAGCGGTAAAATCTTACAAATCTGAAGTATATAATATCTTGAATTGACTGTACATCATGCAACATGATGCAGAGAGGACTTAATGTGACATAGTAGTTCACTAATACTTCTCTTCACCAGATACCAGGGTTCCTTTTCATACAAGCATTGATTAGGGTGCATTAATGATGGCAGGGTGAAACATTTAGATGTTGATGTGAAAGAACTTGTTCTCGGATTTAGCAGTTTGATGTTAAACCCGTTCTGCTGTGTCTTGGCGCTGATCGGGTGTGGTGCAGCCGTTGGGGAGAGACTTTTATTCTAAAGTCTCTGTAGGCAATGGTCTCTCCACCTTCACCTTTGCTCTACATTTTGAAACTGCCATGTTACTATTGACTCATTGCTACACCGGTTGAGCCAGCTTTTGGATTAATGATATTAGAAGTTGTCGAATGATATGTGAAAGTCTTCACAACATGTTGTTACTTTTTATACTTGTTTTACATTTGCACAAATATCTAAGTACACTTGTCTATAATATGAAGAATTGTTGATTGTATATGCCTTTTTGATTAAAATTGGGGTTTTTTTTTCAAAGCTGAAGATTTACTTTCTAAAATAGGCCTATATTCTTTCATTATGTAAGCAATCCCATGCAGAATAGTCCATCTAATTATCTAAATTCATAAATTGCATGATATGGAGTGGTAAATGCTAAATTTGTAAATAAGTTGTCAGGTGAAACTTGAACTTCACTTATAAATGGGCAGTTTCTCACATTTTAAATCAACTGATGGCACATGCTGTCCAGTCACAGGTCATGAGTATGTTTAAAACACATTTATAGAGGACTAAAGAGGAGCCTGCTCAGATGAACACTGGATGGGACACCAGAGGTGTAAATAATATAAGAACTCTATAGAATTATATCGCATTTTATAAAAATAAAAGATTACAAAGTCCTTTGTATATGGGATAAAATACAAATAGGAAATAACATTACATACATATAATGAAAGTACATACATAAAAATCATAAACATCACAATTAAAACTACTACTATGCAGATTGTGTTATATCATTATATTTTATTATACTATTTGGTTTTAATCACTAAATACATGTGAGAGTATTTTAGTTCATCAATGTTGAGCCAATTTTAAATACTTTGGGTAGATTAATAGAGACAATTTAATAGAATATAGATAAAAGAATATTAAAGTATATACAATTTATATAAAATATTAAAATCTTTATCTGATTAGTAACCAAAGGTAGTGGAGTACAAAGAGGAGTATTTATATATAAAGTGGCATCAGATGCAAATACCCAAGTAAAGTACAAGTACTTCAACATTGTATACATGTGTTATACTTAGTTAGTTAATATACTTAGTTACTTGCTGGCAGATAATTATATTAAAAAATGAGGTGAATGTATAAAATATACCATCATCAACCACACAATCAAATGTCTTTGCTGCAACAGACGCTGCTTATGTTCACATGACAGCAGCAGTTTGTAGGACGCTTGCAAAATACAAGATGATTCTTCCTGCGTTGCAATGCAAGAGACGAGAATCTGTAACCAGATGTCGGGAGTGAAAACAAAGCTTCATGTTATTGTGCTGTGTTGCGTGACCATAGCAGGAAGATTTACTCTCAGATTACATTACATTATATGTTAAAGTACTTCTCTGCTTTACTGAGTAGAACAAGAAACCTTGTATTCTTGGAGTTGACACGTTAAATCGCAACAGCAGTCAGTTATAGCTTCAGAAAAAATAACATTTTGACCCCCTTGCTTTTGTCATTTTGGCTGCAATGATATTTTCATTTACACAGTAACTCATTTTGAAACATGAACTAAAGGTTTTGGCAGAGTAATCTGTTCCAATAAATATTAGAAAAGCAAGCATAAAAATCCACCAAGAGGAGATAATTTAACTTGTTTATAAAGCAGATCATTCAGCCTGACACCTTTCTTTAAATATTTGACTTGATTTTATTCTCTCATGGCGCATCTAGCCAAAGTGTGATGAAGGGGAAGATGCTCAAATGTTTTGAAACTGCAGAAATAAAGTGCTTTTTTTAAAGCCGGCGTTCACCAAAAAAGACAGCACAGGTACTCGGCATCGAGCCTTTTTGGGTATCAGGAGAGAAATAAGTTGTGTGTCCCTCGTATTGGCTTCCTGCATCGGTAAAATCAACTTAGGGGAATTATAATAAACCATTTTTTAAAGGCCATCATGTCTGGGTTTAGTAACTGGCTGGGTCTGGGCCCCGCTGTGCCAAGCAGATGTGTCCTCCTTGGCTGAACCTTTGTCGGGACAGTGTGAGATGTTGTGGGAGAGAGGCAGACAGATCAGTAAGATACAGTGCAAGAGGACAGAGGTGACTGGGTGAGACAGATCTGCCTCTCGGATCCAAGAGATAAAAGCATTTTGTCATTCTTTAACCATTATTCTTTTCTATGACTTGCTTTTTCCCCTCTGACTAAAAAAATATATCTTTTTTACTTTTTCCTGTCTGTCCTCAGGCCACTCTGAAGGATTGGCTGGGCTGTGACCATTACATCACGTCAATCAGACAATCCACGGAGGGCTTCGAGGGTGCCTTGAAGGGGTTTCTGGGCTCGGAGTCCGGCGGAGGGGTCATGCCCGGGGTCAAAGTCAGTGATAACACGTTTGATGGCGTCGCGGTGCGTGTTTACGAGCCCCCGGCTGGTGGGGAAGGCCACCTGAGGAGAGGGCTGATGTTTTACCACGGAGGAGGCTGGGCCCTCGGCAGCGCCAGTGAGTACCGGTGTCGCTGCTGCACACATACACTGGATGTCAGGGGAAAAAACAGGAAGTAAATGATACAAAAATTGAGGCTATAAACATGTTGGTCGGTTAGTATCACAGTATGAATATCATTTCTCATCAATTACCTGTTTTTATTTTTTGCCTGTACCCTTGCATTCAACTGTTTAAAAACTGATTTTGTTAGCTTTCTGTATGGGTTAGCTTTCGCATTAAGATATTTTTTCTTTAGATTTTGGATGCACTAATAATTTGATATGGCATCAATGTATTTTCCTAGTTTTAAGTGCTGCATTACAGAAAAGTGATGTCAGAATCAATCAGAGAAAAAAGAGACAAGTACAGCTACTCCAGAAGGGTGGTTACCATTAACTTCTACTTCCAAATCTGTAGATATGTTGTTCATATACACTGTCTGGCCAAAAAAAGTCACCACCTGTAGTAAACAGTCTTGGATAATTTCTACAAGGGTGATTATGTTTCAGGTGGCATTAAGTTATTTAACCATCCAACCACCCAACTGATGCAACGAGTAGCTTCTCATTTCCTAAACAACCATGTGGAAAGACACATCATGTGGTTGTGGTAAAGATGTCAGTCTGTTTGAGAAGAGTTAAATCATTGGCATCAAGCAGATAAAAGAATATGAATGACCAGGTTATTCTATCAATGGATTCTTTCTTTCCTGATGGCATTAGTGTATTCAAAGGTGACAATGACAGGAATCATCAGGCGCAATTGTGATAGAGTGGTTTAGCTAACATGAGACATCAGTTTCACATGAATTGACCACCACAGAGTCCAGACCTTCATCCCATCAAGAATCTTTGGTGTGTGTTGAAGAAGACTTTGTGCAGTGGTCCGATTCTATTATCATCAATACAAGATCTTAGCGAAAAAGTGATGCAATACTGGATGGAAGTAAATCTTGTGACATTGCAGAAGCTTATCAAAACAATGTCAATTTTAATGTGTGTGACCTAATTTTTTCAGTGCAACTTTTTTTTGACCGGCAGTGTTAGTTCTTCATACTCCTTTGTCTCTCTCTGTCTTCCTCAGAGAAGGGGTCATATGACACCATCAATCGGATGGTGTCTGACGAGCTCAACACTGTTGTGGTCTCTGTTGAGTAAGTGTGTCTTAACAGTTAAAACATCCGCTTACTGTTTGAACAAGTCAACTGCACAGACATGCTCACACTCATCGCACGCTCCTGAGCCTTTTAAAGTATCAATTGCAACCTGTCGATACCTGTAGGTATCGCCTGTATCCAGAGGTGCACTTCCCGGAGCCGTACTTTGACTGCCTCACCGCTGCCAAGCACTTCCTATCTCCCGAGGTTCTGGCCAGGTATGCCATTGATCCGGAGCGCGTGGCCGTGGCGGGGGACAGCGCGGGGGGGAACCTGGCTGCAGCAGTTGCTCAGGAGGTATAAATATCAGCCAGGGATGTGTGCAGCAATGTATAGTAAATATACTGAAATGCAAGATATATAGATACATGACTTCACGTGCGTCTTTACTTTCCCAGATTTCCAACGATGACGGGATGACTGTGAAATTCAGTGTCCAGGCTTTGATCTATCCGGTTCTCCAGGCCCTGGACTTCAACACTCCATCCTATTTGCAGAATCGATATATTCCCGTCCTCTACCGGACCCTCATGGTCCGGTTGTGGCTGCAGTATCTGGGCGCTGACCTCTCCATGCAGCCCCAGCTGCTGGTGAACAACCACAGCTCCTTAAACGAGCCGGCCATCACCCCAGAGCTGAGGGCGCGGGTGGACTGGTCCGTCCTCCTGCCGCCGAAATACAAGGGGACCGACAAGCCCCTCATCGTGGAGAAGGAGGCGCAGGGGATCGCGAAGGAGATGCCGGGGCTGGTGGACGTGAGGGCGGCGCCGCTGCTGGCGGACCCAGACATCCTGGCTAAAGGCCCGCGGGCATATGTCCTGACATGCGAATACGACGTGTTGAGGGACGACGGTCTGATGTACGCTCGGCGCTTACAGGACGCAGGTGTCACGGTTACCAACGACCACTATGAGGACGGCTTCCATGGCTGTTTCAGCTTTATAAAGTGGCCGCTGGAGTTCGAGGTGGGAAAGAGGGCACTCAGGAGTTACATCAGCTGGCTGCAGAATAACTTGTAGGAGAGTGTGTGTGGATTTGTGTGAATGTCTTACGAGTGTGTGTGTGTGTGCACGTGTGTGTGTCGCTGATACAAATGCACTGTCTCTTGCTCTGTGAATCATAGACTTGCTAATAAGCAGGGGTTCTCAATCTTGGAGTCAGGAAATAGCTTGATCATGGTCGAAATAAATTAACTATTACTTGAAACGTGGGTTGCAAAGGGGCGCACAATTTCCAGTAAATTTCTGGTAAATTTCAAAAAAATTTCCATGGGAAGTTAAGCTGGGGAATTGTGAAAATGCTAGCATTTAGCACCTACCTTACCAGCTAGCTAGGTACTTCATGAATATGTTTTTTGCAAGTTAAACATTAATAGCATAATAGGGTCAAATACATTTACCCCATAATATTTTTAAAACTTACTTCATCATAATATGATATAGTTCAACATTACAAGATAGAACTGTTTGATGAGGGAAATCCAAAATACCATTAGCTGTGTTGTAGCATCTGAGCAGCTCTGCTCTGCTGGTTTAGAAACAGCTTGTATTGACAAAAATGTAAAGCACCTATTGCTATGACAATGGGTGAATTTTTAAAAATGTTGAACTATTCCTTTAAATCTGGTTGTTGTTTTTTTAGTCACGATTATGCTACAATATATTTTCCCAAACTATATTTAAGTTCCCTGTAGAGGGCCCACCTTTAATTTAGTAAATTTTGGATGTACTCTTATTTATTCCTATGTATTCCCCTTAATTCCCATGGAAAGGTTCCAACTTTGAAAATTCACGGAATTTTGCAACCCTACTTGAAACACAATATAACAAACTATTACATGATCAAAACAAGTACATTTTGGCAAAATATTGTCTGGGTTTTAATGGTCAGAGTTTTGTGGGGTCATGATCCAAAAAAGTTTGAGAACCACTGTGCTAAGGGCTTGTACATCTGCTCTTTGTATAGATTGTATACTGTCAGAGCTAAGCTCAGGGCTCTCATGTTCCTGTGTAGACACGTCTGTACAAGTCTGTATGGGTATGTGTGAAGTTTACATGATAATTAGAAAACAACCTGTTCTATCACCAGTGCTCTTTCTGCAGACGGTTGAAATGGTAATAACAGCTAATATCTGTGATCTGCTTAACATAAATCTACTAGTTTAACACAAGGTGTTTCATTTAGGAGGCATCATCATCCACTGATTCCTCTCCACACCACAAACACATGAATACTACACTGTATGTCACAAGGGTTGTAATTGAGTTTTAGAAGTTTTATTCAAAAAAGTTACATATAAAACCATTAACTCTTTAAACAGTTTGCAGCGGTTATTTATAGATGCAACCATTCCTGTTTTTCTATAACACCCCACAAATAAACAATGCCTTACCAGTGTCAAAGTACTTAACTTACTAAACCTAAAACTTTAATTTAGTTTAATTTACTAAACCTAAAACTTTAATTCAGTTTAATTTACTAAACATAAAACTTCAATTTAGTAAATTAAGTTAACTTAACAGTTTTAGTATAGTATGCCAATGTTCTTATAAGGAAGAAGAGTGTTCCTGCTTTATTTGCCTTTTATGCACTAGATCTGTGTGTGTGTGTGTGTGTGTGTGTGTGTGTGTGTGTGTGTGTGTGTGTGTGTGTGTGTGTGTGTGTGTGTGTGTGTGTGTGTGTGTGTGTGTGTGTGTGTGTCTGCATGTTAATAATGGATGGTGCCAGAGAGTTACATTGCAAATTGTTCTAGGCTTGCCAAGATATAAATATGAAATTAATTATCTTGTTATTTTCTAGTTTCTATCTTTAATTCATCTAATTTTAAGATTTCTTTTCAAGTAAAATTATCTTGCAGCATGGACAGATAATTTCACTAGTATTAAATAATTTTCCTCTTAAATTCAATGTTTAATTCTGGTATTTTAGCTCATCTTGTTTCGCAGTCTAAATCACAGGAGCATGATAAACGCGACAAGGTTTTTTGACCCTTTTTGTGGACAGTATTTCACTTTTTTGTGTCACAAAGCATCCAACTGTAGTAAAAACCTATCTAGTGCCACCAGTAATTAAATAAAAATGTCTTCTGAGTTCAAATAATTTCCCTGTTGGCTCTTTTGAAAATTTTACACACATTTCTTCTATGTCTGTTCTACCTACTGTTGAAAATATGAAAGAACAAATAAAAGATGTCAATAAAAAGACATGATGTCAAACTCATATATAGCAATTTGTCTTCATTACTTACTGTTTGCTTGTTTTAATTTAAATAATTAATAGGTGATGGTAATTTTATACTGCATGCATTGGTTTGTGTTTTTCTTAGATTTTTTTTCCTTTATTTTTTATTAGAACCATAGAACAGGAGAGAGGTATATTTGGTAGTTTCATGTTATTTAATAAGTCAGTCATTTAAGTTTGTCCCTATGTGAACTAATACTAAAGCTTGTACAGCTATTTTCATGTTAATGCTGTATGCTGTCAGGATTGAAGGTCATCATTTAACTTTTGTTTAAGGTATTACAAATATTGTTTGATTTCAGCATAAGTAAAACGTTACTTTGCATAGTTAAAGGTAGTTAAATGTTAAAAAGGTAAATATATTTTATTTAAGTTACAATTCATGTCACAGGCTACTGCTGTAAACTATGGTTAAAAATATTGTTAACATTAGGACAGCGAGTGGCACAGTGGTAGAGCAGCCGCCTCATTAGTAGAGGCAACTTTAAACCTGGCTGAAACTGTCCTTTTATTCCATTGTGCAAACTCAAAACTTACATTATTGGAGTTAAATTAAACAAATGTCAGGGGACAGTTCCATTTTCTGTCACTTTCCCAAGTCTTTTGTTTCACCACTTGATTACTTTTAATCATATGTTACACTTAAAGTTAGTTTCTGTGTGTTTAATATGTCTCAAAGTTGCAAAGAAAGAAATATTCAGACATTTCTGATATGCTTTTACCTCTAGTTTGATGCTGGGTCAAATTGACCTGATCACTATGAACCATTTTCAACTTATACGTTGATTACACCAATTAAGGTAATATGAAGAAGTTTCATCCTGAAAAAAAAAACAAAACACTTTTAACTCTTTTCCTAGATCTTCAAACTTTAAAACAGGCCAATTTGACCCATAACATAACAGGAGGGTTAATGGACTTAAATCTTCCTTTTTTTATATTTGGCTACATATTTATTGAATTTATTAATATGCACTACACTTTGCATTCACAGACATTTTATCCTGACTTGGGCAAAAAATAAAGGCAAAAAATAAAATGGTTATTGTTCTATGGGGCATAAAGAGTATGATCCTTTTGTCCAAAAAATGACATAGGCCATTATTTTAATAGGGTGACAATCTCAAATATTCATAATTTTCTAACTTTATCAGAAATATATTCATCAACGCGGACAAAAAACTTTGAAATTCTCTAACAAAGAATCTGAATGTAACAGAGAGGCATAAATAACACACCCAGCTGCTAATTAGACACTGGAAGTGGATCCTTTGTTAACATTACTAGAGGGTGAATAATCCCACCTGAAGGCATTCATATCTGCATCAGCTTTGGCTAATTTACAGGCTCAGACATGCTTTTGTTTTGAACCTGAGTCACAATGCATTTCTGGGTCAAGGAACTGCTGCAGCAGCGATTATCAATGCAAGACTCCCCTCTAGTGGTTTGAGACAAGCACAGAACTTCTGTGGTCTTAATCTAACACACATTTACAAATCATCATGTAATGCTATATTTTTTGTAGTCATGTGTTCTTTATCAATGCATAAGAAAACATTTAAACAAACTCAACTTTAACCCACATAGCTGCATAAATTTAATCCTGAACCTGCATCTAGCCTAATAATCATTTTGACCTTAAAGTTTAATTAAAATGTCTTTAAAAATATGAATAATAATCAAGTTTTAAAAATTAATTTAAAAAAAGAGGCCAAAATAATAGATGAGAGATTTTTAGATACATTCTAACCTGTTGATATTACAGTGCTCCCACATACAATTTCCTATCGGGGAAACACCCTTCCACTGACACTCCAGTTTAAGTCATTGGCAACTGTCTGCATGCATTGTGCTGCCGTAGCATTTTCAGGCACCAGTCTTTGTTTTATAAATGAGACAATGAGCAGCTGTAGTGCTCAGGCGGGAATTTAGGGAGATTCCATGACTTTACCAGGAGGAACGTTGGGAAGAGAAGCCTCGGGGGAGGGAGGGGGAGGCATGGAGGAGAGAGGAGGGTGCATGGAGCGTGATCCGTCCTTTAAATCCATTAAACAGAGTCTTTTGGGTATCATTCAAGCGCTTCACTTCACAGGGGAAACTTTCATTTTCAGAGAAGCTGCAGCTCTCCTTAGGCTTTCCTGTTTCCAATTGTACTTGTAACTAATTTCAGATTCAGGGTTTGGAAAATACTTTATTCTGAAGTCACTGTGTCTAATAGTTTTACAGCACATGTGTTCCTCACAGGGAGACATACGTTTTCGATCATTTTGGTGTTAACCAAAGGGTTTAAAGAGATGTTGCGACATTTGAGGAAAAAACGCTTATTGGATTTCTTGCTGAGAGTTGGTTTAGAGGATTAATACCACTTCCATACCTGCAGGGTTGCCAGGTCTGTGTGACAGATGAGTGCAATGACCAATCAAAACCAGCTGAATGGCCAATAAAAACAGCCCAAACTCAAGACAGGCCTCTGACAAACCATGTGCACTACTTTTAAAAGCCAACAGCGTTGCTATGATTGCCAAATATAGGCTATTATAAAATCTACAAAGTAACAATATAAACGTTTAGTGTGCAGTTTTCCCTGAATGGTTCTTTCACCAAGGTCCTAAAATTGCCTTGTATAGTTATAGATATATTCCTCTGTGGTGCAGACAGTGGTTCTCTACCTTTTTAGTCTCAAATTATTCTATAACTTGTCTAGACTATCGGATCAAGAGTAAAGAGTGTAAAACCTACGAACATATTATTTATTCTTACATTCTCTCATGGTGCTCACTTCTAGCCAATTAAATAAAAAGGCAGGTGATACCTGTGTGTGTTTGTGTACATGGATGGGTGATGGACATATTTTGTATGTAAATTATTAATATATATATATATATATATATATATATATAAAAAATTTACATACAAAATATGTCCATCCATCCAGTGGACAAAAAAAGAATCAACATTTCAATAGTAGTCCAATTCCATGGAAAACATGCAGACATGGCAACACGGCATATCTCTCTGTTCTACTGAACAAGCAGCCAGTCATCTTATCTGAGCATAAAGGGGAAACAGATAGTTTGGCTCCATCCAATAAACTTAGCAGCACCTCTAAAGCTAAATAATTAACTATGCAGGGTTATTTGTGGGACTATTTCCCTGCTGGGAGCAGTTACTTCCTGGAGTCATTCAGTCATGGTGAGGTTGCTGACACAAAATCACTACTCCTTAATAACCCAATATAAAACCACAACTTGTTTACCAGGATAGCGGATTGTCTTTATATATCTTTTCAATCAAGCTATATTTTGTTTTGTTTGTTTTTAGACTTATCTGGATTAATTCTCTATTGCATAATGTCACCATATGGCAACAACTACTTTGGTTCAGTATTAGTAAAACCAGTAATATAAAATCCATGTTTTAGTGTTTAATTGTAAAAAAAAATCATGTATTTTCTTTGAAGGACAAAATAATCACATAATCACATCACATGGCCAGGAAATCCTATTTTCACTCCTTTTTACATGGATTGATTAAAATCTTTTGAACCTCCAGGGTACAGTTGTTGCAGCAAGCCAGAATATCACAGTGTATTCTGGGCCAAAATTAGAAAGTGTCCTAAGGGCAAAATTTGCATGGTGTTGCTATATGGCAACATTATTTAATAGAGGGTTAAGGGTCTAAGGACATAAAGCACTTTACTGTCATTGTATGCAATACAATGGAATCCTGTGTGGTAGCCCTCAGAAAACAGCAGAAAGATGGAGAATATTGCATTGCTGCACAGACTGTAAAGACATTAGAGTAAAATGCGTGATTTGTGATATTGAAATAAATATTTACATGACTTACATACTGTCTATTCCTCAATGCTTTGAAACAGCAGAAGATTAAAGCAAGTCTGCATGTGGATGTGTCCAACAATAGGTCAAAGTTCACTGCTGTGAGTCGAAGAAAATGTTCAAACATTCTTTTTGGTTAATTGTCACTACATTGACACACACGCACGCACACACACACATAGTGTATGCCATGGGACTGTAGACCAGCATGTCTCTCAGGGTGTCATCTTCCTTGCCTGAAGCCAGAAAGTCTTCAGATATCACTTCCATCTCGCCTCCTCGCTGACAGGCCTGGGAATTGACTCACTTTAAGGAAACACAGGAACTACTTATCACATTCTCTTCCGCATGTTTGGCTTTTAATCAGTAAAGGAAACACATTTGATACTCATTTTCCTAATCTGTATACATTTACATTTCTAGCTACATTTTCAGTCTCAGTCTGCTCTTCTCCCTCGCTGTGAAAAGCACAATGTATGTGCACACCTGTGTGAACGTTATGGCTCTGTGTGAGCCGGTGTGAACGTGTTTTATAGGACATGCAGCTTCTTGACTGTGAGGTGGAGCCCTGCACATCCAGGAGCTGTGAACTCCTGCAGCTCCACTCTCTCTTCCTCACACTGACAATGAAGCGGTGGCTAGAGGTGAAGGAATGAAAGCGCAGGAACCACTCAAGGTTAAGTTCTGCAGATTGAATGACTCCCCTGTGACAATGCTACTCAAAGCCCCAACAATGGTGGGTTATTTGGCCCTAATCGGCTAGCATTCTCTCAGATCACTGCACAATAGCAGGAAAGGAAAGAAAAAAGGCTTTTATTTTTCATATTATTTTCAGATGCTGATAATCAGCGATCATCACAGCACTGATTCCCCAAATGTCATGCAGTGATGCAATATGTGTTTTTTATATCATAGTGTGAGACTAACTATTGTCTTCAATTTTAGATAATGTAATATAAATAGGTGCAGTGGGTAGTGCTGTCGCCTCACAGCAAGAAAATCACAGGTTCAAAGACTTGGGCTGGTAGCTTTCTGTGTGGAATTTGCATGTCCTATGTCCTATTCTCTGGGTTCTCCTGCTTCCTCTCACAGTCCAAATGCTGAGGTTAATTGAAGACTCTAAATTGCCTGTAGGTATGAGTGTGTGAGCGAATGGCTCCAGCAGACCCTGTGAGTCTACTGAGGAATTAACGGGTATTGAAAATGGATGCATGGATGGATGGAATATAAATATATAACATATTTAATATACTGTAAACATTGGACTAGAAAGACTAGATTACTGGGGCTGAGAATTATCATACAAGAAAGAAAACAATAATGTAATCTGTCTATATACAATTTATAAAATATATTGATATATAAATATGAAAAGGGTATTAATTCCAGCGTACATTTCTTTAACATTGCTGTAACCCCTGTCCCACCCACAACATTGTTAGCCAAGAAAGATAAAATAAAGCAAAGGGAAATAAAGAAGAGGAAACAAAATAAAATAACTTAAGAAAGAAAAAGAAAGAGAGGAGTTGCTCTATACATGAAACTTGTTAATTGTGCTTTTCACTGTTGAATCAAGCGATGGAGAAGGGAGTGTGGAAAGCTTGCCAAAATAAATCAGGTCCCAAGTCTTTAAAAACTTTGTGGTTGATCCTCTGAGGAAGAATTTGATCTTTTCTATTTTTAGGAACATCATAATGTCTTAAAGCTGTACTGATACTTTCAGTGTTTCAGTGTGAACTTTCAGCTCTGAGGCTTTAGTAACTCTCCATTCCCCTGGACTTCAGATATGGCTGTTATTGGACGAGGTTGTAAATCCAGATCAAAGGCTGTATTGTCTAGATTATTTTCACTGTTCTAACCTTCACCCACTCATTATACCCACATCACTGATTATTATCAAACAAAATCACATTATGTAAATATTTGTTAATGCATCTATGGCCATCCTTAAATAAAATATATATTTATAGTAATAAATATATAAGCAACACTCATTCCGAGGTATATAGATGGGGATTTGGTAGGTTGTGGGTTGTACATGAATTCACTTAATCTGCAGCTGCTGTGCATTAAACACCAAAACAAATAATTTGTACAAATATTTGTACAACTAAAATTTAGAATACAGAGTGAAAATAGAATAGAGTAACACCACATATCTTAACAACATCCCCCAGGGCCTCAATGTTCTTGCTAAAACTCTCATTTAAGAAAAGTAATAGAGGAAGTCATAAAAACAATTTACAATTCATTTGAATTGCTTTCATTTGGTGATTAAAACTAAATGGATCCAGTATGAAATCATGGCATCATGATGTTTGAACACTGGTGATGCAAGCACCAAGAAAAAAGACGTCTGCCCCTACATCTGCTGTTATATAAGAAGCAATAAAAGGAATGTTCACGACATGTCCTCATTTCTGTCCCGCTACAAAGAATCTCCACACACACAATGTCACAAAATTGTCTGAGTGTTTTTTTCTTTTCTTTTGTTTGCTACATTTCTTCATAATACCACGACTTTAATTGGATCCTAAAACACTGAGTTCCCTTTTGTATTTGACATTGTAAACTCTGTCATGTCCATAGAATCCTATTGGTGAAGTGTGTTTTCACTTAAACATGTTTTCCCTGTTTTTGTTAAGTCTGTCCTACATGGGAAAAGCAGCATACCATAGCCTATTATGTATTGTTAAAGTTTGACAAAATATGTCCCAACTTACTGGCATTTACTTGTGGTACGTAACTAAGTACATTCACCAAATTATTGTAGTTTAGTTTCATATTTAAGATACTTGCACTTTCCTTGAGTATTTCAATTTAAGGCAACATTCTAAATCTACTCCACTACATTCCAGGTGGAAATATTGTTCTATTTACTCTGCTACATTCATTACATATATAGTTACTAATTACTTTTCATATTAGACTTCCTTAGGGCGACATAGTTGTGCAGGGGTTAGCGCTGTTGCCTCACAGCAAGAAGGTCGCAGGTTCAAGACCTCCTTGGTCCTGGGTCTGGGACCTTTCTGTGTGGAGTTTGCATGTTCTCCCCGTGTCTGCGTGGGTTTTCACCAGGTACTCCGGCTTCCTCCCACAGTCCAAAAACATGCTCAGGTTAATTGGAGACTCTAAATTGCCCATAGGTGTGAGTGTGAGTGAATGGTGTGTGTGCCCCACGATTGGCTGGCGACCATCTGGGGTGTATCCCTGCCTCTTGCTGTAACACGCTGGGATAGGCTCCAGCAGACCCCTGTGACCCTAATGAGGAATAAGCAGGTATAGAAAATGACTGACTGACTTCCTTATTTGTAGAAATTAGTCATTTTTCTGTTGATCAGAGTTATTAGAGTTAGTTGGGTTATTAATAAAAAAGGAAAGATGAATTATTTTCAAACATACTGTGTATCTGTATAGTAAGTATATCACAGAGAAGACATTTTTCTTCTCTAATCTTACTTAATGCTGACACTTGAAAGCTGATGAGAACAGTATAGTGAAACTTGAGAAATACTAGTTGTGTAATTCTTCAGTTAAGGGATTTTTTTTTGTCCCCAGGGTAGATTTTCAAGAAAAAAAATGTTTTTTTAGAAAATCAACTATTGTATTTGGTTTGTTTGTTTTGGTTTAGGTTGTAGTAGCTATGAAAAAATAACTGATGACATTTTATTATTTTTTTATTGTGCTGAAATGTCAAATGTACAGGAATTTCATGGCTTTAGGCTTGTCCCCAACCCAGATTTTTTGCAATTATTGCAAATAATTTTGCAATTTATTTATAGTTAATTCTTCCTTCATACATCTGTCACTACCATCACGCTCAACATTTTAGAGCAATAACGTTATTACAAACAGTTGCTTACATTGTTGAATTCAAATTAGTTGCAGCAGAGGAACATTCCCAGACATGAGGCAGACGCCTGATGCTTTGATGCCGACATATGTAAATAATTTGATGTTTTATCCATCCTGATCTGAGAGTATGTTTACTAGGCCTCATTGCCAAACAGGCGACTATTTAAGTATTTCAGTTCATTAATAAGACATTTCACTTTATTTCCATATTAAGTGTATATTGGCTGCTAGATAACCAGTTAACTTAGTGAGTCTAAAACCTGACCAACATTTTCTGCAAAGGGTGAAAATTATCATTCCAATCACATAACTAAATTGTAAATTAAACAAAATAAATTATATGAATTTGAAAAATGTGTTTTTAGGTTCTTATGAATAAAATGCAAAATAAAGCTTTAATGAAATATCATGTGACTTGCTACATCAAAGTGAGTCACTGTGACCCAGAAACACATTTTGGGTTTTCTATATGTCTGGGAAGAGGATGATCACAGCTTCAAGGAGATATGAAGATTAACTTTTTATTCTAAATAATCTTTGAGATACGCTCATTCAAAGTTTGACTGCCAACAAACTTTAATTTTGAGAAAAAAGGCTTTAAGAATGATTAATTTTCACATTTTTAGTTTGATTAAACATTTATTAGGACTCAAGTCAAAATGAACATAATATTTTTAGCCCAACCATACCTTCACACACACATTTGCACGAGCAGACACACACTGAAGTAGATAGACCAAGAAGCCCAGAACGTATAGAAAACTGATAAAATGTGACCACCTTAATAAGAAAAGAGAACAAATCTATCACATATACTGTATATATGATGTAATATATGATAGTGTGCTTAAATAGTAAATGGACTGCATTTCTATAGCACATTTCTAGTCATTTCAAACACTCAAAGTGCTTTACACTACCAGTGTACATTCACCCCTTCACACACTGATGGCGGTGACAATACAGATTCCCCACACATCAGGAAACTAACTATTCACACATTCGTATCCTGATGCAATAGCCATAATTCAAATCATCTTGCCCAAGGACATATCGACATGGAGCCCAGAGAAGCCGGGAATCGAACTGCCGACCCTCTGATCAGTGGGTATATAGGTCCACATATAGGTAAATTTGTCCTGTGTTCATGCACAAACTTACAAGGCTATACATCCAAACAATAAAACTAAAAAAATATTGACAAATATAATGTCCATTACAGTCTAATATAAATAATTAACAATTGTTTCTTTTCTTGATATTCTACACTGGGACAGGAAAACTCCCTTAATTGAACAGCTGGATACCGGATTGAAAAATGGCCACCATTTTAATGGAAGTTTCTCGCATGGTGCATATGCTGAAAAGGTTCCTGACTTCCGGGTTCATTTCCGCCTTTTGTGACCCATAGAGACTGCACAGTAGAGTCACCTCCCATGATGCTCTGGGGCCTCCCATCATGCCCCATCATGGGTAATGAGAATGTGTAAATTGCAAACAAACTTACACTTGAGTCGTTCAATTCACTTGCTGACCAAACTATGAACCATTTGAATAAAAATAAACAAATAAAAAAGTAATTAATGAAAAACCTGTCCTCGCTCCCGAGACACAGCACGATGTGCTGGGAACAGAGACTTTTCTAGAGCTTCTCTGGCCATTAGGTTTTTTTTTTAGATAAAACTCCATGACTTAAAAATATGGAATACAAAGATTTGTAATTAACAGAGTTATTGTCGGGGGTGTCCTGTCAATAGTTTTATCAGCTTCTCTTTTACTATTGCTTTCTATTGGTAAAATGGGATTTTTTTGTTGCAGTACCACGAGTGGCCACTGGGAGAAATCGGCTGCCGCTGAGAGGCGACACCCTATCAACGTTTTATAATACATCCATGAGAATTATTCAGTTCCCAAATTTCCGATAGCAGTGAACGCGGCGTGAAGTATCGAGCGCAACAGCGACACCTTGTGGCCCGTGGAGCCTCCTCTCCTCCTCCTCGTCGTCCTCGCTGCCCCCTGTGCTCCACCTACCTGCTGCTCCTCTCCGTCTCCCAGCAGAAATGCAGCAGAGCCTGATCTGACTTGTCCCGGCTGCTGGATCTCCTTCTCCGTCTCCTCTGGACCTGTTGTGGAGCTGTAGACCCGTTTAGACCTGCTGCCCCATGGCTGTCTCCCTGTCCCTCCAGTGTCTGGGGCTCATCATTCTCGCGGCGATCCTCCTCCAGACCATCGCGGTCGCCGTCAACTTCATGTACTTCAACAAAGTCCTGCACACGGTAAGAGAAGACGCGCTGGTTTCCTTCCTTAATCTGGGCTGATCTAACATGCTGTGGGTTAAATCATGTTGTCAACGTGAACTTCAATGCCAGCTCAGACAATGATCCATTCATTTTAGAGGCATACTAAACTAAGGACACAACTTTAACAGAGTCTCAATACCTGAAATCACTACTTAAATCTGAGATTATTGTAGAAATAAAGCACATAACACTGTAAATCACTGTTTTGCATGTAATTGTTGGAATAGTAAAGAAAGATTCAGTAACGTCATATCAGATAGAATATATGAATGAAATAGCCCCAAATAGGACTCCAGTATACTCTGTTTCTACAGATTCATTTCTGCAACAATCTTTTTTTTCTTTTAAATAGTGAATATATAATGAGGTGTGGTGTAAAAGTCCCACTTCACCGTGCAGGAATTTTTTGCCCCTCACTGGACAATGAGAGAGAGGAGAAAGTTGGGAAAGTAGATAACAGAAAACAATCGGAGGAAATGAGACTAGTTAGAAGGCTGTGACACCCAAAAGCAGCATATTTCAGACCAGAGCAGATGTTATGACAGGCGGACAAAGGTCAGCAAAAGCCCTTTTATAGAGCTGATGGAGCCGGTCCTGACCTCTGATTGGCTGATAGTCGCAATTAAATGGAGCAGCTGCACACCTGGGGCCAATTTAGAGTTAATTGCATATAAATGTGCTCATTGACACCCACATCTGCTGCTCACAGTAATAACCAACAGACTGGCTTTTCCAAGTGTGTATAGGACAATGTCAAAACTGTGGTGTAACCATAAAAACTTACCAGATAGTTTAACTCTCTTAGAAAGTGTTTTTCATTTTTATATATATATATATATATAGTCAAGGTCGATTCAATATTTAAAATTTATCATTCTTTTTCTGTTACACCACTTGACATTTTGTGTCATAAAATCATATAAAATTTTATATATATATATAAACAAACCAACATGGACACAAAATATACATTTTGAGAGACATGATAAATGCTTCTTAAAACTGTATTTTAAAAGGTTTTTGACTTTCTCATCTTGCCAACCATGGTTTTTCACTGACCCACATAATGTGTTAAATGTGTTTTGAGGATTTAGGTATAGTATATTATAGTAAAACAAGTGGCAGCTTTACTGTGAATATGGGCAGAAATGGCTTCTGCATAGATGAGATGATCATTAAATTGTGTGTGTGTGTGTGTGTGTGTGTGTGTGTGTGTGTGTGTGTGTGTGTGTGTGTGTGTGTGTGTGTGTGTGTGTTGATAAAACAGCAAATAGTTCTGTAGATCTGTCAGGTTAATCATTGTGATTTAAAAAATAAATCTTCTGAATTTGTGTCTCAAGTGTAAAAATGTGCATATTTTTTTCTCAAACTGAAATTAATAATTAATAGTTGCAAGAAGGTAAAGACATTTGAATATAATGTGATTTGGAAATCTTGTAATATCTGACCAAAATGACATTTTTAGGAATAAAGAAATAATTCAACAAGCTTCATGTGTCCTGATTTAAAAATATATGAGTTTTAATAAAACACAAACAACATCCATATTTCTAGAGCAGTTGAGGTCATGCCGAGGGAAAACATGTGGGCATCTGTTGGTCGGAGTGACCTTTCCTTCAAAACTATCAGAAGTTTGGAACTCCTCCAAAGCTCGTTTTATCTTCACCTCCGGGCCACAAACAAAAAAACGTACCGAGGGGTCTCTGATTATCATGTCTGAGCATGAAGAAAAGCATTCCTCCCTGACCATGAATTCTTCTACGTATTGTTGTTTTCCTCATTCAAAAAATTCACTCATTGAGAAAATGATCAGTCCAGCAGATTATTAACAATAAAGCCAATCAGTAGTTTAATTGTTTTTTACTTCTTTTTATATTGACAGATGCAGGAGAGCTTCTCTCGGAGCAGCGTGTCCTGTCTGATGAACGTAAATCTGCGATCTGGGTTCGATGATTCAGGAGCTGAGGACATGAAGAGCGACCCCTGCTGGCAAGTCACGCAGCAGTTCCAATACCACATCGAGAAGGTTCTTCATTTCTTTTTTATCATCTACTTCAATTCGTGTTTCTCACAGACATTTTGACTTTTTCATAACCACAGGTGTGGCAGCTAAGCTGCGATAAAGTGACATTGAGGCAGCATTACCAACACACACAGAGTTCAGCCATCATTCATTTTTATTATTACCAATGCAGTGCCTGTTTGAAATGAGCAGATTGCTTGGCCCCCAGAGGTGCTGCTTGCAGCACCAGAAGGCGGCAACCATCCAGAGCATGTTTATCTTGAGAATCTGTTGGCCAAATGGTACCAAATTTGCCATGGTCACATACATTGATTTTCAAAAAAGCGATCATAGAATCACCAAGATGTGTGTGATCTGAGATAGTTCAGAAACAGGCCTACAGACGTTTTGGTGAATTTTATGGTTTTTCCCTCTTTCCTGGAGTTCAAACTAATAAATATGTACTTGGTGATGTCTAAATTATTACAAACAGCAATATTAGGCAATTGTGGCTCAATGTTTCGGTGTCAATGGGATCAAATGACATAATCATGATCCCATAAAGCATCCAGGAATTGTCAGAAATCAACCAAAGGAGGGTGTGGGACACTTTCTTTTCTCCAAGCTTTATCTGAAGGGAGGCCCACAGCGTCAGACTGTGAAAGCCACTGCAGTGGCATCAAATGTTCAGGAGATAAGACATTTAATGTGATATAAGCCCTGCCCAGAACACGTTAGCAAGCTATAACAGCCAGCTATAGGAAAACTGTATGGAATATACAAAATTCCTATAACGCATCTTTTTCAGAGATGATCTGTTCCAAATTTGATGACGATTGTTAAAAAATATGTAAGAGGAGCGGCGTAAAAAACAGACTTGGACAAAGTTCCAAATGGCGGAATGCTACATAGACACATATGGGTGCGGCTTATGTGGAAGACTGACAGATTCTATCAAAAACATAATGTACTTGATGAGATTTACGACTCAAAAGTTACAGGCCAAAAACTGAGGTTTGTTACTAGTTGCACCACTTTCTGGAAAAATTTCACACTCTGTGTGTGTCCGGCAGCACACACACCTAGTGTGAAGTCAGACGGAAAGGTGAGGATCGTAGTAGTAGAGATTCCTGCAATTATAGAGAGGTCAAAAAATAAATTTTTGAATTGAAGAATTCCACGTGAGACAATAACCAGGCTGTCTGGGGGGCAGAGTTTGATTCAGAAACCGCTGCACTTCTTTTACAGCACTCGATTCATTTTTTTTCCTCCAGTGTTGCATACGGTTGCTCTGGAGCCCACTGGGGACAATACATCCATCTCCCCTATTACTCTCTGTCAGCTCTAAATAACACTGACTCATGCAACAGGGAATAATGAGATTACAGGTCAACAGACAACATATTTATGGTCCCAGAGCGAGGACGGGATGACTCCCTGGTGACCTGTTAAATTTGCTAATTTCGATTTTTAAGGTTGTGTAATTCCCTAAAAAAGGCACAAAAACTATAGAGGAGAATATACATGCTCCTCTTTTCCTTATCTCCTTCTCTCTGGGTGTTTTTTTTTTTTCATTTCAGACCATGGCGGACAGATTCCAGAAGGAGATATCCACCGCGATGAGAAGTAAGAACAAAGATCTCATTGACTCAGCTATCAGTTACCACTAACGGGCATAAGTATGACTTTCTTTTCCTGCTATAAACGTCTTGTTTGTGTTTCTTATCTCTGTGCCTGCCTCGCTGCAGATAAGCTGACAGGAGTCCTGCCCATCCTGAACCCCGGGGGCCGAGGCCTCCCTCTTCCTAAAGTCGCGGCCCACGTTACGGGTGTCGTCTCCTCCGCAGAGCCTCCCGCGGCAGAGGGTGAGGATATTTAATGTAACACAGAGTTAAATGTGGATGTAGGATACACAGCAACCAGCTTAATTGACAGCCCTGTAACATAAGAATTGTGATTCATCGACCCGTGAGCAGCAGCCACCTTTCCGGGGCCAGAGGTGAGGAATGTGCTCCGAGGCTTCCCAGGCTGCTCTCACACTCACAGTAACGTCTTCATACCTACCTGTCTGTCAGGATGGGAGATATGCAGCTGCTGGGTTCTAGTCACAATCTGGAGAGACCCACAGTTTATTATTTGTGCAGTATGAATGCCAGCGGTGGAGGAGGAACTCAGATCCTTTAGTTATGTAGAAGGGTCAGTGACAAAATGTGATGTGGTGTAGCCCTAAAAACCTGATATCAGTTTAACTTTCTTAAAAAGGTTTTAAAAAATAAAAAAAACACAAGCTACTTTTATACTACTACTTTTATATTCATGGTGGATTATGCACTACCGTTCAAAAGTTTGGGTTCACTTCGAAATTTCCTTATTTTTGAATGAAAAGCACAGTTTTTTTCAATGAAGTTAACCATAAACTAATCAGATACACTCTATACATCGCTAATGTGGTAAATGACTATTCTAGCTGCAAATGTCTGGTTTTTGGTGCAATATCTACATGTGTATAGAGGCCCATTTCCAGCAACTATCACTCCAGTGTTTGCTCAATGTATCAGAAGGTTAATGGATGATTAGAAAACCCTTGATGCTAACATGTTAGCACAGCTGAAAACAGTTTAGCTGGTTAGAGAAGTTATAAAACTGACCTTCCTTTGACGAAAGCAAAGTTTGAAGGAAAAAATAATTTCAAATACACATCATTTTTTCTAACCTTGTCGATGTCTTGACTATGTTTTCTATTCATTTTACAACTCATGGTGGTAAATGAACACAAGATGAACACAAAATGTATGTTTTGAGAGACCTGATGAATGATTTTAAAACTGTATTTAAAAAGGTTTTTGGCTTTCTCATCATGCCAACCATTATTTTTCACTGGTCCAAAAGTAGACTTAAAATACATAATTACAATTAAAGGTCTGAATTCATAATGATACTCAAGTAAAAGTACAACCGTATCATCAGAAAAGTGTATTTAAAGTCTCAAATGTAAACGTACTCATGTTATTCTAGCATTTTATTTGTTTTTATCACTAACAAATGCATGAGCATTTTAATGTTGTAGTTTATTAACATGGAGACTATTTTAGATAATTTAGGTGGTTTAACAGTAAAAATCCTGCATCGCTTTATATACAGTGGATATAAAAAACAGTCTACACACCCATGTTAAAATGCCAGATTTCTGTGATGTAAAAAAAAGACACAAAGATAAATTTCGCAACGCAATAGGAACAAAACTTATTAAAAGTTTGAATGTAATTGGTTAAATCTGAATACAGCCACATCCCTGGTTATAAGAGGGTGTGCATGCTTGTGCAATCACATTATCTCAGTTGTTTATTACGACTTCACTCCACTGAAAGCTTTCACATCGTTTCATAGGAGTTGTACAAGTTATAGGTCACATTAAAGGTCGAAAAGGCTGTGAAATTATTCATCTTGGTGTCATTTTTTACATCACAAAAACCTGGCATTTTAACATGGGTGTGTAGACTTTGTATATCCACTGTTTGTGTGTCACATGTTTGTTTAATTTACTTTATATAGGACCTTTTACACACATTGCATAACATTAAGAAATACATTTAAAAATGACAATTTAAACAGTAAAAATATTTTAAAAAATATTGTATTTGATGTCAGATCTTTATCTGAAAATGAACTAAAGCTGCAAAATTAATTTCGTGGGAGAAAGTACAAATATTTCCCCTCCCTGAAATGAAGTGGAGTGGAATTCTAAAGTAGCATCAGAAGGGACACAGTGTAGTTTTTTCTCCCATGTAATGTTATTCTTCATTGAAACTAATAGTCACTCCATTGTTTGCTGTTTTTAAATGTGGGCTGCAACCACTCAACTCTAAAGGAGCTGGTTTGTGCCTAAAAGCCGCATCAACATGTTGCCTAACACTGAAAATGTTGCGTTCAGGGTCAGGGTGAACTCAGGAGCTGCATGAGCTGTAGTTTAGGCTTTTAACTATACGTGTTCTGCTGTTCTGCTGTTCTGCTGCCTATGGAATAAATAACACAACCAAGCAATAAGAAAAGCTATAAGTTAATCACTGACTTACCTGTTTATATGAACTTCATCATCTTTGTAAAATCATTAGTGCCACCTGGGAATAGCTGCACCGATGTTCACCCCGGTCACATTGTCTTTTTAATTTGTGGCATAAGTATGATTTTGCATTGTTAAAGAAAGTGTAGTGCAGGTTTTAAATTTGTCTAGGTCATCTCACTGTGGTGCTTTGTGTTCACTCTTCTCTCTAGTCACACTGGCTCTGAGCCAAAACTTTTGCTAGTAGCTTTATGTCCCTCTAGGGTGTTTGTAGTTTTTTTTTTTTTTTTTTTTCAGAGACCGGAAGGAAATGGAAGCTTCCATAGGACCTACCCATGCGATGTAAATATAGATGAGAAATTCTTCGCTAAGGACAAGTCCGATTATTGGGAGAGGTCATTTAAAACCAATGAGGACATATTTGCTGAATTAATATATTGTTCTTAGCTGATAAATTAATTACATTGCTAAACATTGTCCCTTTAAGTAAGGTAAAGTACCTCTAAACCTGTATGTAAAAACAGTATTTGAATAAATGTACTTCCTTACTTTCCACCACTGGTCAACGCCAATTATTCTTATTTTAGAATTATTTTATTCTTATTTTGTTTGTTTTCTACATGTATCATAAATCTGGAAGGGTTGTAATTTTTTCCATTTCTTTACAGACACACACACACCCATGTGCATGACTGGATCTCATCTTCTGGTGTTTTCTTTTGGTTTTTTTAACGTGCGGTCACTCAACTTTAAAAGAAAACAACAATGGTAGGAATTACAAATAGAGATTTTTCTCAGAACCAGCCCGTACTGTATGGGCCTACGAGCACATCTGTAATCATTATACATAGACCATACATTTTCATGTTTTTCAGCATTTGTTTCTCATTTACCAGCAGTGACAGTTTAAACACATCTCTAAAGATTTATCTTAGATCGCGGGTGAAAAGGCCTCAGCTCTGCTGGTTTGCGCGTGTTTATTCATGTGTGTGTGTGTGTGTGTTCTGATGCAGGGTCGAGGAGCAGCCGCGGGTACCTGGGGGAGCGCATCAGAGCGTGGGAAGGCCAGAGAGGTCTGTCCTTCTTACAAAACATGGAGCTGAAGGGAGGAGAGCTGCTGGTGCCCAGAGCTGGCCTCTACTACATCTACGCTCAGACCTACTTCAGACTGTCGTCCACGGGGGAGACGGATGGGGAGGCCAGGGGGGAGGCAGAGGACACCAAGGAGGAGGAGGAGGCACAGCTTGTCCAGTACATCTACAAAAAGGTCAGTCTCTGTGAAAGAATAATATCTGGAGACTGATTATTATTATTATACACTTCTGCTGGGTTTTATTTGAGGTTATGATATATATTTGTGGTTTTAAGAACCAATAAACATCTCAAAATAGCTTTGCATCTCCTGTCTCAAGCTTCTCTCTGGAGCTCTAGAAAGAACAGGTCATTTTATGTCTGCCTTGTTAATATTAATAAGGCTGATTTGAATGGGCTGTGTTAGATATTTATGTAATTCATTATAATGTATTTAATAAGGTATAGAATAGGTAACCACGTGTAATATATTTCTATTTCAATAATTCTATGTGCAATAATCTATTCACCTACCATGTGCACTTTTACAATAACCATGTAGCAATAACAAAGGCATATACTTTTATTTTGTCTTATTTATCTTATTTCCTCTATGTTTAGGGTGTTTATTTTGTTTTACTTTTTACTCTTCTGTTTGTGTGTCTTACGTTTTAGAACAGTGGTAACCTCTCAAAAGGATCAATAAACTCATATCTAATCTGATCTAATCTGATTGTATAGTTGTGGAATCACAATTTGGCAGAAGTCCCGGGCTGTCTGCATTATTCAGTTTGATGCATGGGCAGGTATTTACAGTGGCTTGCGAAACTATTTGGCTCCCTTGAACTTTGTGACCTTTTGCCACATTTCAGTCTTCAAACATAAAGATATAAAACTGTAATTTCTTGTGAAGAATCAACAAGTGTGACACAATCATGAAGTGGAACACACTTTATTGGATATTTTAAACTTTTTTAACAAATAAAAAATGAAAAATTGGGTGTGCAAAATCATTCAGCCCCTTTACTTTCAGTGCAGCAAACTCTGTCCAGAAGTTCAGTGAGGATCTCTGAATGATTCAATGTTGACCTAAATGACTAACGATGATAAATGGAATCCACCTGTGTGTAATCAAGTCTCTGTATGAATGCACCTGCACTGTGATAGTCTCAGAGGTCTGTTTAAAGCGCAGAGAGCATCATGAAGAACAAGGAACACACCAGGCAGGTCCAAGATACTGTTGTGGAGAAGTTTAAAGCTGGATTTAGATACAAAAAGATTAATATTGAAATGGAAGGAGTATCAGACCACTGCAAATCTACCAAGATCTGGCCGTCCCCCTAAACTTTCAGCTCATACAAGGAGAAGACTGATCAGAGATGCAGCCAAGAGGCCCATGATCACTCTGCATGAACTGCAGAGGTCTACAGCTGAGGTGGGAGAATCTGTCCATAGGACAACAATCAGTTGTGTACTGCACAAATCTGGCCTTTATGGAAGAGTGGTAAGAAGGAAGGCCATTTCTTAAAAGATATCCATAAAAAGTGTTGTTTAAAGTTTGCCACAAGCCACCTGGGAGACACACCAAACATGTGGAAGAAGGTGCTCTGGTCAGATGAGACCAAAATCAATCTTTTTGGCAACAATGCAAGACGTTATGTTTGGTGTAAAAGCAGCACAGCTCATCACCCTCAACACACCATCCCCACTGTCAAACATGGTGGTGGCAGCATCATGGTTTGGGCCTGCTTTTCTTCAGCAGGGACAGGGAAGATGGTTAGAATTGATGGGAAGATGGATGGAGCCAAATACAGGACCATTCTGGAAGAAAACCTGATGGAGTCCGCAAAAGACCTGAGACTGGGGCGGAGATTTGTCTTCCAACAGGAGAATGATCCAAAACATAAAGCAAAAGCTACAATGGAACGGTTCACCAAAAAACATATCAAGATGTTAGAATGGCCAAGTCAAAGTCCAGACCTCAATCCAATTGAGAATCTGTGGAAAGAACTGAAAACTGCTGTTTACAAACGCTCTCCATCCAACCTCACTGAGCTCGAGCTGTTTTGCAAGGAGGAATGGGCAAAAATATCAGTTTCTCGATGTGCAAAACGCCAGCAAAAGGTGGCGCTACAAAGTATTAACTCAATGGGGCTGAATGATTTTGCATGCCCAATTTTTTTGTTTTTTTTGTTAAAGTTTAAAATATCCAATAAAGTGTGTTCCACTTCATGATTGTGTCCCACTTGTTGTTGATTCTTCACAAGAAATTACAGTTTTATATCTTTATGTTTGAAGCCTGAAATGTGGCAAAAGGTCACAAAGTTCAAGGGAGCCAAATAGTTTCGCAAGCCACTGTATATAACAGTGGACCTTCTTAGAATCAAAAAGCAATTCAAATGTCCCCTTTATATAATACAGGACCTTTGATACTACATGCAAATAAAATATACTATATACTCATTTAATAGTATGCTGTTCTTAGAGCATGTATATGAGAATTAAATTAAAAAAGAGGACACTAGATGTGTTTGTTTGAATGTTATGGAGCTATATGTTCTGACTTTGTATGCATTTTTAACTGTATAAAATGTTTTCACTTTTCCATTGTGAATGCACTTAATTAGAATTCACATAATGTTATATGCTAAAATAATGTGTACAGAGCCAGATTAATTCTTTCTGGTTCCCCAGGGCAATCAAATATGTGATTTCTTTATTAAACACATATTTATATAGCAATATGCTCTATATTACATATTGTTTCCAATTGCTAAAACTAATTTGGCAAACTAGGCTGGTTTTATCAAAATACTTAACACAATTCACAAAACCATGCACTGAAACTCCAAAATACCTCATATATCCTGCAAAATGAAGCACTGCAACCAAAACTACATCTATCATTATCAAAATCTAACTTTTGCACCAAATGGCACACACTTCATTCATATTACCACTTTGATTGTATCTAACCAACTACACACTGTCAGCATAATGAAAAGCACTCACCTTTACTGTGCTTTGCCACAATACTAAAATAGTTCAAATCGTAGAACATTCTTCAGATTCAGATGCACAGAAATATTTGCTGATACACACCCATGCTGTTGAAATATTGCCTTTTTTATTTTTCACCACCAATTCAGTGCAACATATGCACAGCAGGTATATTTACATTGCAGTAAACCAACATATCCTCACAAAAAAACAGCCAACTGAGAAAGAAAATTGAAAAAAATTGTACAGAAAAAGGGTATAGAAAAAAAGAGGTAAGAAATATAATTAGGCAGCATCTTGCCGCAGAGCTGGGTCTGGTCACATCGCCTGTGACTTTTTTTCCAATTAACCTTTCAGGTGTTTGGTCAGGAGGGTTAATATATATTTGCCAATTAGCTCATGTCGTGTCATTTTGAATGTCAGTGGTTTGAAATAGCAAACATGTGACCTTATGCCAGATTGTTGTGTCTTATGCAGAAAACCCTGTTCAGTGCATTTAAAAAGTGAACTGCAAAATGTGTGTAAAGCAGAAAATGTGTTAAGAGTTTAGAGCAATGCATGTTATTTTTAGTGGGTTAGCAATGAGGAAAAACATGAACTAAAATAACTTGATTTTAAGTCAGGGCCCCTATAAGATAATGAAAACATACTTGCATTTAATCATATTACCATCAACTAACTGCCACATAGTGGACTTCAATCACCCTGAGGGTCCCTTGGTTCTATGGCAGGCGTAGTCACTGTTTGTTATGGTTGATTCTGTGTAATATTCTGTCTAGGGTTTCAAAATTCTGGGAATTTTCAAAATTGGAATTCTTTCCATGGGAATTAACAGGAATATATGGGAATAAATCCAGAATTTACAAAATTGAAGTTTATAGTTGGGGAAATATAGTATAGTAGCTTAATCTTGGCTAAACCAGATTTAAATGGATAGTTCAACATTTTTACCCATCGTCATGATTCCCATTGTCATAGCAATAGATTCTTTACCTTTTTTTTGTTAAAACAGCCGCAAGCTGCTCAGCTACTACTACATAGCTAATGGTATTTTTTGGTTTCCCTCACCAAACTCAGCAAAGACATAATCCAGTAACTCCAAACGCTATGAAATAACTGTAATATTACAACATGTGAAGCAGTTACTCAGGACTACTTTCTTCAGTAAGCCACTGGGTGGAGTGACACAGCGTGCACACGTCAGGCAGTGCCAGCGATGCCAAACTTGTTTTGCTGACTGAAGTAGCTGCACTAAATGTGAACTTTTGAGATCACTCCGTTGAGCAGCTATGTCTGGAGTGTGAAGTCCGGCTTTCCATTTACCTTGAAGACAGTAATGTCTCGTAATGTTCAGTTACTATTACATAGCCTTGTGAAGTAAGTTTTGAGAACCTAAAATAATGGTATTAATGTTTAAATTGCAACTATTTTTAGAAATTTACTGCAAATTTTCTGCCCCTTTGCTACCCTAATTCTGTCCATGTACATTTTGATGTTTTTGTGCTTTTGTCCACAGATGAGTTCCTACACAGTTCCCATCTTGTTGATGAAATCGTCCCGGAGCGCCTGCTGGCCTCGTGGTCAAGGGCCCGGCCTGTTCTCTCTACATCAGGCCGGTACCGCATTTCTCCAGCCTGCCGACCGCCTTTTCATCACTGTTAGCAACGCCAGCGCCACGGAGATGGACGGGAGAGCCAGTTACTTTGGGGCCTTCCTGGTGGGCTAAAGGGAGGCAAAGGTGTCCTGGACTGGGCTGATTTGGGAAAAATAAAAAAGACATCGACAGAGGTGGACCCGGATGTCAGGGGTTTGCTTGATAATATGAGCATCTGTCTGAGGATACAAGACAGAAAGAGAATGGACTTTAAAGGAAGGCCATGATGCTGCACTGAGCTGCAGTGATAGACTCTTTCGCCCCAAAATAGCAGCATATATTATGCTGCTATTATGCAATGCATTATTGCAGCAGTGACAAAATAATTAGTCACAATTAAACCAGTTTTTAAGGCTGGTGAACAGAGTAGAGTAAGACAGAGACACATAGATTAACTGGTGCAGTACATACACAGTAGATACACAATAATCGTTGTGCTCTTGTGTGTGTGAATGACTTCTATCGAATTCCAGAGGGAGTTGTTTTGCCTGCAGGCCAAACAGACAACAGTTGCTATTCTCAGGAAATAACTGGTTTGGGGCCACATGGCATTTAACTGGTCCCTTGTGGAAAAAATACATATCGAAAATTTGAGGAGACAATATTTAAGATGATGAAGATTATGAAACTTCTTTTATGTTTACAGTATGTGTGGTTAAATGTCTTGAATGTTTGGTGTGATCGACATCTTTGATGCCATGTCGCCAAAGAGAAGCACTGTATATTTAGTATGAATGAGTGTTAATTTGAACACATTTATACTTCTGATATTTTCTGATATAAAATTAGTTCACAGCAGTTCTAACGCTTTTGATAATATCGCATGTTCCTCCTCTTCAGTTGGGTGTGTACTCAGGTCAACTGCTGCCAAGATCATGAATGCATTTTGTCAAAACTTTTGACAGGATCTGGATTAAAAGTCACATAAATATATTTCTGTGCCAAGTTTTTGCAACTAAGTTGACCTTTTAGTTTTAATATTTGTACTATTCTGTGTCATTAAGATCATTTTCCATATTCTTCAAAGCCTGAATTACAGCTAAAAAATCATTGCTTTCTGAAGTATCTGTGCACACAGGTGTGGTAAATGACAATTAAAAATGGAAATTCTAAAGCAAACTTTGGTCAGGTTCCCCCCTCCACACAAAAAGACACAAAACTGAAAAAGTAAAAAACTATCATTTAATCCATGTTGTATTACATGTTTCCATATTATGGCAGTGAATGTTTCAGCAATAATAAGAGTCACTCCTCAAACAAGAGTTTACATTAAAAAAAAAAATACCAAAAACTAACCAGGGTTCAAGTAATGCCCAAAAGAAATACATTTTGAAACACACAGGAAGATAGATCATACGCACTGATCACACTCTTCTAATCCACCTGTACTTCCTGGCCTATGAGTGGAGAACCAAGGTGTTTGTTTGGTCAGCCTGAGTCCTCTCGCTCTCTTCTTCAGCCTCTTTTTGGTCACCATGACTGGACTGACAAACATGTTGTAGTTACAGCTGAGACAGTAAACACAAACACAGACAAAACACAGCCTCTTGAGTTATAGGAGGGCTTCAAGGTGCTTTAAACAAAACACATGTTTAAAAAAAAAAAAGACAGTGGTACCAAATCTGAAAACTTGGTATCAAAAATAGTCTCTGAGTTGGTCTCTAATCAGTCGGGACACTACAACTTGGGGAGGGGGGATGCACACTGACAACCTATGGCTTCAGTTTATCTAAACACACACAGTCATGTACAACCCCATCATCAAAACATAATGGTGTAATCTGTTAGAAGACAGTCAGTTATAGTCTATAAATGGCAATACTGTAAACAACTGTGTGAGCACAAGAGCTTGGGAGACCCCTTGTTGGTGCTCCTATTGCTATGGTAACCAAGAATGGTTTTTAGTTGTAATTTGGCCAATCAATCAGACTAAGTGCTTACAACCCACCATCCGCCTCCCCGCTGACATTACAACAAATCTCAGCGGGCGCATACACTCGTTCACGCACTCCCACACGCGTACATTGAAACCGTGGATCCAGCCAAGTGCTTTGACATTATCTTGCTGCCTGTACAATGCCTGCATCAGTCAAGTTCATTAAGACAAATTCGTTAACAGCCAACAGTACTTCGATTGAGCGAGTCGAGATAGAAAAGGCATACAGTCTTGCGTGAGACGGGACTTCTCCACGTATTAGTCTCAAGAAGATTCATTCACAATTAAAGGTGTGAACACATACAGGGTTACAGGTTAGTAAGGGCCGTCCTGATAACCAATTACGCGTTTCTAAAACATACATGGAGTAATACTCAAACAAATGGAAAATGCTGTAACAGGTGACTGCGATATGTTGCTTCTGTTGTTGATTATGCACCGAAATACAGTCCAGAAATGACACACACATACACATTCAAATCTATAATTGTGCGCGCACGCCAACAAACACAAATCCTGGTATGGGTTCCTATTGCCTCTTACAGTATGACTATGGTCTATGAACAGAGAGCACCTCTGAAATACAGAACAGCCTTGGAACCAAGTATAGGTGTTTAACTACAGACAGGCAACAACACAAACTGGCACACAGGCACAATACAGGAGGCTTTGGCACACCCATGCTAGTCTTACTACTCAGCATTTTCCAACACAGAAGAAGAGCAGATTACAGGACAGGACAGACCCATAGCTGCCTTTAGAAATGCCTCCCCCTCTAGAGGGAAAGGTACAGGTTTGTCTGACAGACACAATGATCAGCCATCACATTCAATCAGCACCAAGCTGTCTTTTTTTTTCTTCTTTTTTTTGGAGTCCCAGCCTCTCATCCGATCAGCAGCTCCAGGCTGTCCTCGTAGTTGGGCTCTCGTGGGGGGCTGGGCGACAGGAACGCCGTGGTCACGGGGGCTCCCGTCGCCGTGGCCACGTTGAGGAGGGTGTTCGTGCGGATGCTGGTGGTCGCCGGGTTGCAGAGCGCCGCCGCCGCTGTGATGCTGGTGAGGTTGATGCCGAGCGTGAGCCGCGTCTGCTCCAGGGCTTTCTCCGGCACGGCGAAGGCCTCTAGCTTCTTCTCACCGTTGGCCATGTAGGAGTTCTGGCAACCACGGCAGATACAATCCAAGCACGCCTGCAAAATAAGACGCAGAGTGGAGGATGTCTCATTAAACGTGTAAACTTATTTCCGTCTTAATGATAAATTTTATGAATGATGAATTTTTGGTTTTGAAAAATGGAGCTGAACTATTCTGCCATTACTAGAGAATTACATTTGAAGTCATATAGTGACAGAAGCAGTGAGTCAAAGTTTTTGACTTTCTCATCTTGCCACCCATTATTATTCACTGACCCGTGAATATTAAAACAATACATCAATAACATAAATAATTGTTAGCTGCAGCACTAGTTTAAACAAGAACATACATCCTAATGTATTGATTGTATTATCCTTCTGTTCTCACCTTACGGTTGGAGTAACAGGGACACCGTTGCCCCCTGCAGGTCAACACTGAGGGATTCTGGGTGGCCCTGCCACACTTGCAGCCTTTCTTCTCCACTGGCTTCTTATACGGGGGCCTGACGGGCGGTGGGGGCACCAGGCAGCCCGACAGCAGCCGCTGGTCTTTGCTCCGGTCCTTGTTCTTGGAGCCCCCGCTGCTGCGGGCCTTGGCGTGGGGCTTCTTGGGGCCTGGGTCCACGTGCTTCCTGGCACTTCCTTTGCTGTGGTTGGGTGCAGGGCGGCTGGGCTTGGGAGGTGCCCCGTTGGGAAGGGAGGAGTATGTGTGTGCTGGTACGGGTAAGGAGGGCGCGGGTAGCTGAGTGTGAGGTGTATGAGAAGGGATTTGAGTGTGTAAATGGGAGGAGGAGGAGCCCTGCAGGATGGAGGCAATAGGAAGAGGCTTCACCTTCTCCCTGTCGCTCTCTGAACGAGATCGCTTGCGGTTAAGGCGGACTGGCGGGGGCTTGGAGGCTGGAGGAGGATCGATTGAAGGTGTGTGTATGTGAGCGCCGAGGCTCGCAACTGTAGTCCTGTCTGTCTGGATCTGTGTGTAGTTGTGAGCCGTGTCCAGCTGTATGTACATTTGAGTGTGCCCTCGGTCCGTGCCTATATGTGTGTGAGTGTGCGTCCGTTCCGAATGTGTATGAGGAGAATCTCTCCCGGGCTGAAGGGGATCCAAAGTCTGTAATACCTCCTCTACGCTGAGGAGCAGCACCTCCCCCTCCTCCAGCTCCCTGCTGCCGGATTCTCCGTCCCTGAGTGAGCACACAGTGCCTGGAGTTGGGGCTAAAGGTCCAGTGGTCAGACTCAGCTCCAGACCACCGCAACCAGTATTGGACATAGAGAGGCCGGCCTGTGGATGCTCCTCTATCAGCTCACACACTTCCAGCTCAGGAGAGGAGGGCTCCAGGTCCTCCAGCACATCTCCATTGCATTCCTGCGGTCCGTTGGAACAGGGAGGATCAGAGGAGGAGCTCTGAGGTACAGCTGAGAGCTCTGCAGGAACAGGTGGTGCCTCTGTAGGTGTCAGGGACTCTGGGGCAGAGGGGTTCACATCTTCCTGCGCTAGGCTTGGGTCATCCGTCTCTATGTCCTCTTCATGTGACATGAGCACCTCTTCTAGCAAGGCCATAACTTCCGGAGACCCTCCGACATGGCTGCTGATCGACTGCAGCAAAGGCGAGTGAGTGACATATAGACAGAGCTTCCTGTAGCACTGCACCAGCAAGGAGAGCTGTTTGTTTTCCTGGTAGGAGGCATAGTCCTTACATCTGTTACACGACGTCCTCATCTGCATCTTCTGGCTTTTACAGCCCAAGCAGACGTAATGCTGACACTCCGGATGTGTTGGGGAAATGGGATTCTGGAGCAGTTTACCTGAGGCAAATACAAGAAGCAGCTGTTAATCTGATTTGCACTTACCCACAACAACTATAGCAAATCAACTGGCAGGACTCATTAACATCTTCCAGCCTGTGTTCAGCTGTTATTACCATCAACGCTGAAACTAACAGTCATTTTCATTATGGATTAATATGTGGGTAATTTTCTTGCTTGAAGATAACATTTGCATTTTCTGAGAGTTAAAGGTCTAAATTTGCCCAGCCAAGATATTTTACAACAATAGAAAGCAGAGAAAGGCAGCAAATCCTCCTGCGGGAGAACTGAGTGACAGAGGTTTTTACTTGAATTTGAATTCATAAATTATTGAAACCAAGTGCGACAACTAATTATTTCAGCTCTAATGAATGATTTCAAGCATAGCTGGGAAATCAAGAAATTTTATTTCTTTTAATTTGTGATTTTATCTTTGATTTAAAATGATGCTATATAATACACTGCCTTAAAGGTCCCATATTTTAGAAAGTGAGATTTAAATTACTTTTTGAATATATGGTTTTGGTGATATCAATTTTATTCCACGTTGCAAAATTTTCAATCCACATGTTCACTGTTGTATTCAGGAACTCTGCCTTAAAATGAGCTGACAAGACTTTCATTAAGTTGTGATGTCACAACTATACAGTCATCCCTGCCCCCACCCAAGCCATTAAAACCAGCCACTCAGGGGAGAGGCTTGTTAATATTAATGAGACAGACAAAACATCTGTTCTTTCTAAAGCTCCATAGAGAATGCTCGAGTGAAAGATGTAAATCTATATTGGGATGATTTCTGTTACTTAAAAAGTAGTTACTAAAAAATAAAAACTATATATTGTTAGGGATATCTATACTTCAAATAAAGCCTAGGAAAACTGTAGAATATGGGACCTTTACATGTTGGCATTTCTTTGACTTTTTCTGTTTAAAAGCTATTAAAATAAACAAAGACCACTCCACCTGGCTGTTCACATTACAGATTTTTCATGCTTACACCACCAAATCCTTGCAAAACACAGACAGCCATGCCAAACTCGACTGCATAATAAACAGAGGTCAGAAATATTGTCATACATCGTCCTGCCAAGAGTGCCTAAACGCAAGCTGTGCCAGTCTTGATATTGCTCTGGCTCTGTTGAGTGAGTAAATAAAGCATGAATAGGAAACACATGGCCCTGCAGCAGGCACAACAACAGAGGAGTCATCTGTCTTGACAAGAGGACAGATGACTGGGGCTCAGCCTCGGTTGCTAAGGAGACCACGGCGATGAACGCGACAAAACCCGCGTCAACTGCTGCGAGCACGCGTCCACCCACCTCAGTACAACCGAACACAACAGAGAGGTTCCTCCGGTTTGTTAGAAGTAAAAGAGTGCGAGTGTTTTTTTTTTTTTTTTTTTACATTAGATTAGAAACTTTATTGACCCTACATACAAATTCATGCGTTACCACAGTTCAGATACAGAGAAGCACTGATATATAAGATAACAGCTTTATAAAAAATATAGAAAATATCTAGAGGCAGAAAAAGAAATAAAATACACATCATACACATGATATACAGAGTACAAATGTACCAGTGTAAGCATACACAGTATGCGTCACGCATTATGGTTATGGTGGAGGTATTTAAATAAGTAAACACAGTATGATACATATTTTGTGCATGTTTTAATAAAGTGACTGCAGTGGTGGATCGTGTTTTTCGTGATGCTTACCACAGACGAGGCATGCGAGGGACTGTCGGAAGAAGGGTAGTAGTGTGTACATGTCTGCGAAGCTCTGAGGCCGCCGCGGGTCACACTGCAGCACTGCCCGGCTGGCGGACACGTACAGGGTGGTTGCATTAACCTGGTTCATAGCGGTCTACTCCGCAGCCTCAGGAAAGCACGGCCCGGGGGGAGGAGGGGGGTCCACAGTCCCGCTGCGACGGTGCTCCAGCGATCTGAGTCTCAGGGTGGATGGAGGAAATATAAACTGTCCCAGCGAAACAACAATCAGTCACCCGAGCGTCTCAACGCGGACACGTGAATTAATAATAGACACAATAATAGACCATAGTGGAGCGGCTAGCCCCTACACGCACACAACGCTAGCTCGGCAGGTGGCTAGCTAAAGTTAGCATCACCGGTTCGGTGGTCGTTATTGTTCAGCAATGAGATCGTTTTAGTCACAATTCAAGTTTCCGTTAGTACGGATCAATTAGACCATTGGTTATAATCACTCACATTCCCACTAACAGCTACCAGCGAGTCAAATGATCAAGCAACCCATGATCAAAAGGTTAGCATTATGTGGCTAACGTTAGCTCATGACCCCAGCGGAACGTTTTACGCGATAAATGGTCGGTATTGGCCATAGGACCCATTCAGTATCCAACGCCGTCTCCTCGTCAATGCCCAACTGAGTGATGAAATGCTAGTAGGATCAGAAATTGGTCTGGTTAGCAATTAGCTAACATATCCCAGGCGCGCACTTGATGTAAACAAAGCTAACCAGCTAGCACTAGCACAGCTAGCCAAGCTAGCTATTGAAAATTTAAACCGTAACCACCTTATACCCCACGCGAAGGAGGGAAATGCAAACTGTGAATTGAAATCCTGCGATTTTGATACGTTTTACTGTAATACTTGGAGAGCGGCGAGCGAAACATAGCTAACTAGCCGTTTTACAAATACATCAATCATTCGATTTTCCACTTTTCCTCGCATCAACCCCTCTCGACCAGGCATGATGATCACGCGAGACTTCCCCTAGTTACCCTGGTTACCGTAGTGAAGGGTTCACATCCGCTCACGGCGTTAGTAACCTGCTAATAACGAAAGTATCAATACAAGAATATACAAATACTCTATTACAACGAGTATCATACATAAACAAATCATACTATAGTAAAAGTTAATAATTATTAGCGGCAAAATGTAATTAAAGTATTAAAGTAAAAGTGGCTGGCTCTCTCTGACTGTTATATTTATTACATTAGGTAAATATCTATACACACCTTGTTATTGCTACATGGTTATTGTAAAGTCCACATGGTATGAGGTAGGTGAGTAGATAATTGCACATGGAATTATTGAAAAAACTGAAATAAATTACACATGGTTACCTATTCTGTGTACATTATTATATACATTATTCAGAATTATAGAATTATCTAAATCTAAAAATATAAATATATGAATTATATAAATGTCTAAATATAAATATATAAAGATTATAATACGAGTATAATAGATATAAGATACAAGTTAGATATTAAATAGAAATGATATAGTATAATATATACAATTATAAAATTATATTAATACAATATTAAAATATGTAATATTCCACATGACTAGAACAGTTATATAGGGTTACAGTTATGATTGTTGTTTATTATGTAGTGATTCACAGGTTAACAGGTTCTTGTTTATTTTCATGTCCCCCCCGAATTGATATTCGATATGATTTATCAGTGCAATGTTTTAAGCAATGTTCTTACAGCCTGTATAATGTTTAGGTGTCTTTTCTACATTAATTTATAGTGATTTTTTAGGAAAATCCTAAAAAAGGAAAACACACAATTTAGAAACTAGTTGACAATTCAAAATATAATGCAGCAAGGATTCTAAAGTTCTAAATATTGAAGGGGAAGGTATTCCCTACATTCCAGGACACCAACTCTTTGTCTGCCAATTATATTTAAAAAAAAAAAAAAAAAAGCTTGGGAGAGGTTACTGATATTTTGCCTGATAATATATAAGGGCTGTAGCAAATTTCTTGTTTTAATGTATGGCTATTTTACTCCTCTGGTTCTTTTGTCTCATATATGCATAAATAATAAACTAGAAATCCCCCTTGAGTTTTGCTATAATTTATTTTTTTGTCTTTTGATTTTCTCTCTTCATTTACTATAGAATAATTGATATTGTATGTACCCCATAGTTTTTGCATGTTCTTGTTTGTATAATTACATGACATAAATATAATAATAAAGCAAATAATTCTTCATTAAGTTTAACATAAATTCAGTGCTCAAGTGTAATTAATAAGATTGGTACTGGGTTGTAATTCTTAGATACTAACCCATATAGAGAGTCAGGAAGCAATACTTTAATTGTTATAGGGGATTTATTAGTGGAGCAACAAGTAAAAATCACTAATATAAAACTGGAAAGAGCCGCAGCGTGTTATTTAGACACTTTTTCTATGCACTTTTATATGTTATGTTATGACATACAAGGCTAAGGCCCTGGTACACAGTTAAGAACTGCCACTTAGCAATGAAAGTTACAAACTGAGAGTAGAATCTACCTGCCAGGCTGAACTCAGGGTGAAACCACTGCTGAAACACGACATTCAGGATTTAAAGCACCTCGACGAACTACAGGAAAACCTGACCTCTGTAGGCCACGCCCACCCGCCTTTGCGAATCCCGTTATTCTGATTGGCTGGAAGACTTCGCCCCTTGTTCGCTATTGGCTGAAATCTCTGCCTCTCATTCGCCGCCCGCTGCTGTCGTCAGCGGTGTGACGACGTCGGCCGAGGGACTAGTAGACCCATGATGGCGGCTTTCGGTGTGGTTCGCAGCCACTGCAGACTCTTAAACGGTCTGAGGACATCGTTTCGGAGTTTGGCGCAGGTGAAACATGACGCAGTCTTGCCGCAGACGCACCTGCGCTCGGCCTGCCGCTGGTACTCAGTCAGCCACATGACGGTCAAGGAGAGGATCGACCAGAAGCGGAGGGCGGCGCTGGTCGGAGGAGGTCAGACTAGAATTGATGCACAACATAAAAAGGTAAAGTCAGCTAACACCGACTTTCCCTTAGTTAATGTTGCGTTTACCTGCGCCTCCGTGCACCTGTTCAGTTTTATCTTCGTCATTTGAACCGACAGCTGTAGTAGTTAGCGGAGGGGGGAGGGCATGCCTGGCCCCAGGGCTCAGAGGCAGAGTTTGTATAAGAAGTTAACTACACATGCACAGAGCAGGGCTACTTCCAGCAGTATTCTATCTTGATAAACTTCCAGCAGTATTCTATCTTGATAAACTTCCAGCAGTATTCTATCTTGATAAACTTCCAGCAGTATTCTATCTTGATAAACTTCCAGCAGTATTCTATCTTGATAAACTTCCAGCAGTATTCTATCTTAATAAACTTCCAGCAGTATTCTATCTTGATAAACTTCCAGCAGTATTCTATCTTAATAAACTTCCAGCAGTATTCTATCTTAATAAACTTCCAGCAGTATTCTATCTTGATAAACTTCCAGCAGTATTCTATCTTGATAAACTTCCAGCAGTATTCTATCTTAATAAACTTCCAGCAGTATTCTATCTTGATAAACTTCCAGCAGTATTCTATCTTAATAAACTTCCAGCAGTATTCTATCTTAATAAACTTCCAGCAGTATTCTATCTTGATAAACTTCCAGCAGTATTCTATCTTGATAAACTTCCATCTGGATGACTCTCAGCGCCCTTGACCAAACACTAACCCTCTACTAAACGAAGTACAAGTTGTTCTTCAGTTTAAGCATAATCTCTCTAACATTATAAACTATAATAAAATAAAAGTTGAGAATAATTTATTTTATTCTTCTAGTCTTTAGTTGTTGTATCCACATTAATGATCATAATTTATCAAAAAACCCATTGTGTAAATATTTTGTTAGTTTAGTTCTTTATGCCTCTGCTGTGTTTAGCGTCATTACATAGTGCAGAAACATTTTCATCCAATCACATGCCTCCCTCATGGTATTGTATAATATAATATATAATAAGAATCTAAACAACCAAATTGCCTTAAAACCTTCAACAGTGCGGTAGATATGTGATATGTACATATTCATACAAAGTCCACTGGTCATCATTTTCCCTGTAATACCCTGTCCTGATGTGCCATGAGTAATGCTAATAATTACATATATTAGATGTATATTTGCAGATATATCCGTATGAATGTGTGTCGAACAAGAAATTTCTATAGAGAAATGTGTAGTTTACCCACCGGAGAGCACTGACAGGTTTGTTTGTCAAGTGTAAAGTGTCTCACTTGCTTGATTCATATCATGGTCACAATCCTTAAAACACACAGACAAAAATTTTCATCAGAAAGGTTGGTTCCTGTTTTATCATTGCTATTTCAAAAATCTTATACCAGTGATTGGCTGTTGCTCTGATTTTTCTCATCTATAACACTGTATATGAAATCAGCATACCTGTGTACTAGCAGAACTGTAAAAGTGTGATATTCTTCCAGGTAACTGTGGTAACTTTTGGTGTTGTGTGTTGCAGGGTAAGCTGACAGCCAGGGAGCGAGTGGAGCTTCTGCTGGACCCCGAGTCCTTTGTGGAGTCGGACATGTTTGTGGAGCATCGCTGCTCCGACTTCGGCATGGAGCAGGACAGGAATAAGGTAACCGGTCCACAGAAGCATCACGCTTCTCTCCCTCCTACATGTTTTTCTTGTCCTCATATCCTTTTCTCTCCGTTTTAGTTCCCAGGTGACAGTGTTGTGACAGGCCGGGGCAGGATCAACGGCCGACTGGTTTATGTGTTCAGTCAGGTATGATGTGTAGATATCTTGTAGCTATCGCTATAATCAAATAATACACTGCAGGTTTTTAACATAGGATGTTGTATCTATTTTTGTTGTTTCCTCTGCTGTTTCTCTCAGGACTTCACAGTGTTTGGTGGCAGTTTGTCTGGAGCTCATGCTCAGAAGATCTGTAAGGTAAACTATGCTGTGAAACTGTATGTGTCCATGAATTATACATTATAGTGGGACACTGTACCCAAATGCCTCAATAGGGGCATTAAATATTCAGTAAATGATCCCTGTCAGTTATATACACTCACCGGCCACTTTATTAGGTACACCATGCTAGTAATGGGTTGGACCCCCTTTTGCCTTCAGAACTGCCTCAATTCTTCGTGGCATAGATTCAACAAGGTGCTGGAAGCATTCCTCAGAGAGTTTGCCAAGAAAATATTCCCCACACCATTACACCACCACCACCAGCCTGAACCGTTGATACAAGGCAGGATGGATCCATGCTTTCATGTTGTTGACGCCAAATTCTGACCCTACCATCCGAATGTCGCAGCAGAAATCGGGACTCATCAGACCAGGCAACGTTTTTCCAATCTTCTATTGTCCAATTTCGATGAGCTTGTGCAAATTGTAGCCTCAGTTTCCTGTTCTCAGCTGAAAGGAGTGGCACCCAGCGTGGTCTTCTGCTGCTGTAGCTCATCTGCCTCAAAGTTGGACGTACTGTGCGTTCAGAGATGCTCTTCTGCCTACCTTGGTTGTAACGGGTGGTTATTTGAGTCACTGTTGCCTTTCTATCAGCTCCAACCAGTCTGGCCATTCTCCTCTGACCTCTGGCATCAACAAGGCATTTCCGCCCACAGAACTGCCGCTCACTGGATATTTTTTCTTTTTCGGACCATTCTCTGTAAACCCTAGAGATGGTTGTGCGTGAAAATCCCAGTAGATCAGCAGTTTCTGAAATACTCAGACCAGCCCTTCTGGCACCAACAACCATGCCACGTTCAAAGTCACTCAAATCACCTTTCTTCCCCATACTGATGCTCGGTTTGAACTGCAGGAGATTGTCTTGACCATGTCTACATGCCTAAATGCACTGAGTTGCTGCCATGTGATTGGCTGATTAGAAATTAAGTGTTAACGAGCAGTTGGACAGGTGTACCTAATAAAGTGGCCGGTGAGTGTACATTATTATATATACTATCGGTATAATGGTATTCAGAACTCTGTTTTAGAGGAATTCTTCAGAACAGCAGAGAAAAAAATCAAAGGTATAAAATAACATTTTGGTCTTTTATTTTGAAAAACCTAACAATCTCTTATTGGCCAAAACTGTTGTTAAAACATGTTACTGATGGCATATATCAAAATATATCAGTGAGAGAGGCCAACTCACTATGTTTTTCCCTATCTGAGAGGATGAATAAATAATCAGAGAGGGCTACATACAGTGAAAACCTCTTTAGAATTCATTCATTTTTAGAATCTAAGCCCAGAACACAAAGAGTAGCTCCTAATTATATGTGAGTAATTTCTAAGAAATTAGTAAAGAAGGAGTACGACAGCCTCGGGGGACGGTCTTGGCCTTCTAGTAGAGTAAACTTGGCAAAAATGCTTAATGACAATAGCATGAGCAAAACTCAGTCATTCTAGTACAAGATGTACTGCAGAATACATAAAGGACAGTTAATAATGGATTTTGCCTCCACATTTTTAATTACATTCTGACAGCAGAAATGTACAGGTAACCAGGCTACCTTAGAAAATCTATCTAGAATATACTAATGGCATAGTACAGCTAAGTCAGTGCGCTGACAGAATTTTCTGGGTGGAACTTGCATTCTAGAATTATTTTTCTGTCAGAGTAAGTGTGATTATTAATCTATTTTAATGGAGTAATTGTTTGGGTGTTGTAGCGATTATGGGGAGATTACAAGATTCGTCACACCCTTATTAACAATATCTGCCATTATATTTGTAGCTTATCAGTGTTTCCTCCTGTTTAAATACACTTCTTTAACCTTTAAATGTTTGTGTGGTCAGATCATGGACCAGGCCATGATGGTGGGAGCTCCGGTCATCGGGTTGAACGACTCCGGAGGAGCTCGGATCCAGGAAGGAGTGGAGTCTCTGGCTGGATATGCAGATATATTTCTGGTGTGCTTTGCTCATTTTGTCTGACTCGCTCTGTGACTGACATCATAAATTCCAAACTCATGTGTTGTGTAGCTCTTACTGTAGGTTATCTGATTGTACACAGGCCCAGTTTGCAGTTAGGGGTAGCACTTTCTTGCTTAACATGCAACATTGCCAGTGTAAACATTTTCAGATTCATATATTCCCTGTCCCCAGAGTCTTTCCATAGTCAAGTTCCCACAATAACATTCAACAAAAGTGAAAACATAAAACCTGTTCTTTAAGTGTGTTTTTTAATATCAAGTAGTTTACATGCCAGGCTGCAACAAGCCGGTTGTAGTGTGACTTTTAAAAACCCAAACGTTGGTGCTGTTCCAGAGGAACGTGATGGCTTCAGGGGTCGTCCCTCAGATCTCTCTCATCATGGGGCCCTGTGCTGGAGGAGCCGTCTACTCCCCCGCCCTCACGGACTTCACCTTCATGGTTAAGGTATGGAGCAAATACACAACTTGAAATGCAAATCTACCCTCTGATTACTAGGAGTGGTGCGAAAAAAAAAATGATTATTGATTAAAAGCGATTGATTATGACTCGATAGTTACATTTTCAAAAATCAGTTATTTTGGCACTGTTGGTACTGTTACAAATGTAATCATTGACGTTTCCATCTGGAGGAAGCTGTTTGGGTCAAAGAAGACCGCTTGAAGCCTTAAATTCACCTAACGTTACTCAACATACTCTCCACAAGTTGACAAAATTATCCCTGGGCTCTGGGCGAGTTAGCAACATTACACATCTTATATTATTGCCAAAGATATGAGGTCATGTTGTCAAATGGAAAATCAATAATTGCCCCTAGTGATTACAATAAACATTAGTGCATAAGTCAAGAATAAATAAAGTATACAAACAACTTTTCATCTAATACTTAATTTAATTTGATTCCTGGCTTCATCAAACTATAATAACATCAGGCATTCCTGTTTCTTGTATATTAATTGTACTGTAATGTACTGTAATTGTAATGTTAATGTGTGTGTGCGTGCGTGTGTGTGTGTGTGTGCGTGCAGGACACCTCCTACCTGTTCATCACAGGACCTGATGTTGTGAAGTCTGTCACCAATGAAGATGTGACTCAGGAGGAGCTGGGTGGAGCCAAGACACATACCAGTGTATCCGGTTAGTTTCTGGTTTTGTCTGATTTACTGGATTTGTAAAAGAATCTTGTCCTCAGTTCTGTCACGTTTACTTCTCTGTGGCTATTTTTATAAAACATTACTTTATGAAAACTATGACTTTGCAGTAACTCTGAGAAAGGTTGTCCAGTTCAGTGACAACCGTGGTTCTCAAACTTTTTCACGTCCTGGACCCTTAAATTCACAAAAACTGGGTCATGGACCCCATTTGATAAAAATTTTTGGTTTTAAATATTTTATAATGATGGAGGATTAAAATAAATTGGCTCAGAACATGAATAAACATGCCAGTAAATGTATTTATTATAATTACCTTTTATATAATTAATTAATTTATTTGCACATAAATGCCCAATTTATTAATTTCCCTATCTATTCCTTACACATTAATTTTTAAATGTATTTATTTATGTATGAATTCATTTATCTCCCATTTCCTTTTGCATTTCCACCTCAATATATAAAATGGAAAATAAAAAATTATATTTACATAAATTCATGTTCAAAGGGAAAAGAAGAGGAAATAAATATGTTAATGACAAATTTTAAAAGTAATTTACTTAGATTTAATTCTGGCAGTTTCTGTCCTCCATACAATTGCTCTGTCATTCTGTCATTGTGTAGTGGAATTATAGTGAAAATAAATGATTATCCTTTATTCTGTGGACACCCTCAAGGACCCCTGGGGGTCCTTTGACCCCACTTTGAGAACCACTGGTCTAAAAAGTCTATTTATCTTACGTCCTCTTCTCAGGCGTGGCTCACCATGCGTTTGAGAATGACGTTGAAGCCCTGCTCAACCTGCGAGAGTTTTTCAACTTCCTCCCACTCAGCAATCAGGATCCTCCTCCTATCACAGTGTGCCATGACCCCAGGTAACCAATCACATCCAGCCTTCACATTTCATCTGTCTTTTATTTCACCTCATGTTTAATAAGATGTCCTTTTTTGTTTGGTTTTTTTTTTAGCGACCGTCTTGTTCATTCATTGGACACCATCGTCCCATTGGAGTCGACTAAAGCCTATGACATGGTGGACATCATTCACGCGGTAGGTCTCTCTCTCACACACACACACACACACACACACACACACACACACACACACACACACATTCATGCATCTTCATTCCAGCAGTTGCATCTCATTTGATTTCTGCCACTTTTTGAATGTTTCTATCCAGATTGTGGATGAGAAGGACTTTTTTGAGATCATGCCTAACTACGCCAAAAACATTGTGGTGGGATTTGCCCGCATGAACGGACGCACTGTAGGTATCGTGGGTAACCAGCCCAAAGTGGCCTCTGGTGAGTAAAGAAACAATTTTAGATCTGTTCTAACTTATTTGTGAGTCAGGTTATTTTAAAGTCAAAATAGAAAACTTTTTTGCTTTATTTAATCGTTCTATAATAAATGCTGATTGCATGGTATATTGGCTATAGAGTAATGACCATCTGCTTCTCTTAATAAAGATGAATTCCCAGTTTCACAAGCTAATCAGAACTCACATTTAGTACTCAGGGTAGTACTCTGATCATATTTGTACCTCAGAGATAAACCAGTGTCTTCAATTTAATACAGTATAACACAGGACAGTCGTAGCTTTAAATTATTCTGGGAAGTTTTATTTCTTTCTTCACTTTTTTAATCCTATGTGCAAACAAACTAAACCCCAAAGAGAAACATGGCATGAGAAAATAACCTGGAAACAATGGTTGTTTGCTGATTTATGAATCTCCTCTGCTATATCTTAGTCTTGCTGTTTATTCCATCATCTCTGCCTCGATCTTCAGGTTGTTTGGACATCAACTCCTCTGTGAAGGGAGCCCGTTTTGTTCGCTTCTGTGATGCTTTCAACATTCCCATCATCACTTTTGTGGATGTGCCGGGCTTCCTGCCAGGTAGACCTCTAAAGTCAAAATGCATACACGACGGTTTGAGTTAAAAGCACAGTAATAATTTATCCAGCTGTTTGACTGAACTCTGGGTAAAATAGCAGAATTTTTTCCATTGATGGATCAGTGCACCAGCAAAAAGTATAGGAAAAGATTTACTTGTTGGTTCAGAGAAGCAAAACGAGAAGCTCAATAGTAAATCTAATTTGTCTTTCCCTGAATATCAAGATTAATGGAAAAGTTCACAAAAGTGGAACAATGCAGTTTTTAGATTATCACACACTTTAACCCCAAAAATAATTTACACGCTGTCTAAAGTGCATGAAAACACGACTTGAGTTCACATTCAGACTGGTTATAATTTCTGTGGTGGATCCCAACAGGTACAGCTCAGGAGTATGGAGGCATTATCAGACACGGAGCCAAACTGCTCTATGCTTTTGCAGAGGCCACTGTCCCCAAAATAACCATCATCACAAGAAAGGTGGGTATGGGGTGGGGGTTCAGGTTAAGACTTGGTATGAGTTTCAGCATAAGGCTATTGGTGATAGAATAGTGCATCAGTTTGTTGCTGCTTGCCTCTAAACCACCAATAGCCTCTTTTAGATTTTCACCTGAAGAGAGCAGATGGAAAACTGACTGAAAAAATGACGTGTTGATGAGTAGTTTTGTAACTTTCTGCAGCTGCCCTACCAAAATAAAACTAAAACTAAAAAGGTAATAGTATCACAAGCATATTTATTGCCACGTTAGTTTTCATTTACAAGGAATTTGCTTTGGTGTAGTTGATACATAAAAATAATAAAGTATTGATTGTAGATAAAAAAAAAGAAAAAAATGAGTGTAGTAGATGCTCATTTTATGGGGTAATGTCTAATGTGCTGTAACCCTTAATACTCAGTACCAGATTTTTTTTAACTCTCTTAAAAAGGTTTTTAAAAAATTAAAAACACATGCTATCAACTATCACACATTATGATTTCTGTAAAAAAAAAAAAAGAAATGGTACAAATGAACTTTCAAATGACATTGACATATTTTTGACTTTCTCATCAACCATTATTATGCCTGACGTGTGCATGCGTGCGCTCGTCCGTCCCAGGCTTATGGAGGAGCCTATGATGTGATGAGCTCCAAACACCTGAGGGGAGACGTGAACTACGCCTGGCCCACAGCTGAGGTTGCTGTCATGGGTGCCAAGGTACACACCCTCATACTTCCCGTTTCTGTCTTCCGACTATTCTCGCTCCTTCTTTCTGTGAGTGTATGAACCATTCCTTTCCATCTCAGGGTGCTGTTCAGATCATCTTCAGAGGGAAGGAGAACCAGGCGGAGGCGGAGGCCGAGTACGTGGAGAAATTCGCCAACCCGTTCCCAGCTGCTGTCAGAGGTAAATGACTAAAAACCCATTTCCCCAAACTCTCATCTTTGTCGGTACGCGCATCATTGAAACACGCCTCGGTCTGACCTGGCCAACCCGTCTGTTAAAGGTTTCGTGGATGACATCATCGAGCCGTCGACCACTCGCAAAATGATCTGCAGGGATCTGGAGGTGCTGGCCAGCAAGAAGCAGGTCAACCCCTGGAAGAAACACGCCAACATTCCTCTGTGAAACACGCCCGACACTTTCCACATAAACACTATGTAAGGCCCTGTGCTGTGGGATGATGACTTTGGCAGCAGCTGTTGACATATTTCATGTGCATTTCATCTTTCACCGAAAGCAACATGTGAAGATGCAGATCTTTCCTGGGTTGTATTTGTAAGTTTGGATTTTAAGATTTTAAGCACATCTCCTTTGGAAGAACAGGTCTGTCTCATGAATATTAATGGCCTTTTCCTCTGATTAACTCATTTGAATGGCAGTGACTGTATTAATATAATGATTTCACAGCTCCGTTTTAAGGTTTCTGATTACAAACTGTGTGCATTTCTCTGCCATTTAAACCTAAATCTACGATATGGGACCTCTGGGAATTCTGGGAAAAATATTATGGCCCAAAACTCTGGAGGTCCGTTGTTAGATCTTTACCACTGATATGCAAAGTGATAATGCCAACTGATAGTATTGTTTCTGTACTGTATTTTGTTGAGGTATCCTACGTGTACAGTTTGCGTTTTCCCAACGCACTCCTTGTGTTTAATATCCTCCGTTTAGGTAGAGGAAAAAAGTATTTCTCACAATTTGGAACTGTGCCTTTTCTCTCCAGCGATCTGAACTGCTGTTTGTAAAATAAAACTCAGACTCAATACAATGTGTTTTATGTGTTTTTTAACCGACTTCAAGAATAATGCTGCCTATTTGTATATATGATACCACCAAATTTAGAAGGTTGAAATCATAATCTATATAAATGAAAAAAAAATTGGTAGTCAGTTTTGATTATACTTTTATTGTAGTTGTAAAAGTTACTCTACAGTATCTACATTTGCTTCAATTTGTGTCAAATCAACAGAAACCATGTAGTCTATAATATAGATAAAACAATCACAAACTCAAATTTCACTTATTTAATGTCTTTCAACCACATCATGTGATTGAAATGGCAAATTGATTTTGTTCAGTTTCCTTTTAAACACCTCAAGGAAACATGGATGAAAAGTCGAAACATCTGTGGTCCCATGGCAACGGAGCAAATGTTATTCATTCAAAGGCTCCAAAACCAGCAACTAAAATGGGCCTCGGCTTGAGATTGTTTTGTCAACTTCTGTTTCAAGGTCAATAATGAACCGTCAAGTTTTACACAGTTAAGAGTTTACTGTGCAAACAATAGGAAAGCTGCAAAAACAAAGGCACGCACAGACACTGGTCCATAAATCGATTACAGATTTTATTTTATTAAAAAGAATTCAGGTTCACAGAAAAAAAAACAGGCTTTAGAGCATTTTAGGGCAACTGATGTCAACTGCACTGCAGAAAAGATCCAATTGTCTCTGATATTTACACGAGGACTGCCAAGCCAGCCAATGAGGGGGGAAGAAAGGTGTAAATGATTGATTGACCAACAGTGGGTGAATAAAAGATATGGCTGGACACATTCAAACCACATTCAAACGTAATCTGTCAGACACAAAGATCCATCATCACTGCACTGGATATGAACGATGAGCACGACAAATCTTTAACTTTCCTGGATCAGTTAACACTGTTTCGCAGATAAAAAAACAAAACAAAACTTGATTTGAGCGTTTTAAAATGAACAAATCCAACAGAGGATCTGCTGTAATACTGAACCATGAAAACGATTACAATCAGACCATACAGCGCTTAAAAGCTGGTATCCCACAGCAACAATCTGAGCTTAGTAACCATTAGATATGAGATACGGGGTGAGGGGAGGGAATATAAGTATGTAGGCCACAATTTGGCAACGAACAAGATACATAGTCAAGAAAAACCTGTACAAACATCAGACAAAAACAAAAACACACTTGATTTAAAACTTTAGTACTAAAGCTACAGAATTCAAAATATGTTTATTGTCTTTTTTTCAAACTTTTTTTTTTACTTCAAAAAAGCTGTTATTTGTGTGTTTGTGTGTGCAGAATGTTTCTGAGATGGGTGGGACTTTTTGTCCAAGGTTGGGATGCTGCTTCAACGTCACATGACAACACTCACTTTTGACCACACGCACGCACGCACGCACGCACGCACGCACACACACACACACACAGTTACATCACTTCCTCTATCGTTGTCCCCGTGTGTGTGTGTATGACTACTCAACCATCAGCATCAACACTTTACACACACACACACCAGCAGCACCACCACATACAAGGACTCGGATGGAAAACGGAGGAGAGAGGCGGTTGGTGGGTGGTAATAAGAGCAAAGATATAGAACATTTAGTGTTGAGATCCTCTCTGTGTTGGACTGAACCAGACGGATCGAAGTGCGACACCAAAGGGTGGGGGGGGTCTGTACAGAGTGTTACGCTGCTCTGTGCTGCTGATGGGGAGCGGGACCAAACAACTGTACATCTGTGTAACGGGGGAACCGTAAAAACCGCAGGTGCTCATCAACCCCGGCTGCAGGGATCGCCGCCTTCAGAGCTAAACCGACGGGCTGAGGAAGAGGAGGAAAAAGAGGAGCAGGATGAAGCTCTTGAATAATCTGGATCTAAGATTCCGGATCCTCTGGGCCCACCTGAAAAGAACAGACCGGACCCTCGCTTTGACACTTCCAGCCGATGCAGGGATCCGTCGGCGGATCCGCAAACATCCTTCCAATCGTGTCTTATAGAGAGAGAGAAAAGTACTTCCGCAAAGTTTTTTTTCTTCTTCTTAAGAGTGTGGTTGGCAGGTGATCTTGGTTAGACAGCCCAAAACCTCTCTTCTGTTTTTACTCCTGATTTTGGATCCTGGTCGTAGGATTGTTTGCGTCTTTCCCCCCCAGATCAGAACATGGGCATGCTGAATCCCTGCAACAACAGAGATGAGAAGAGTCTCAAAAAACAAGCTCAGCAGCTGCAGTGTGAGATGCTGTGTCTTTTCTCATACGACCACTAGAGGGAGCCAAAGTCAAGTTGTCCAAATGCTTCTCATAGAGGCTTTGAATATTCTATGTATAGAAATTGAGATTAATGATTTATATACAGGGCTATAATGTATGTTTTTGATAGTAATTGTCAATTTTATTTCCCCTGTTCATTTTATATATTATTTTAAACCTACAACAAAATAGAAGTACTCAATTCACAACAGCAAAATGTTATCAGTTTTATTTTAAATATTGATTAACTTGCAACCAAATGTCAGAAAATAGATCCCAGAGATCATACAGTTGTGTTCAATATAATAACAGTGTGTTTAAAAATTGTGTATTTAAAAAAAAAAAAAAAAAAGTGTGTTTAAAAGCAAAAATCCTTATAATAATGTTTCATTACAGTACAGTGGAACACTGCATTTTATATCCTAAATTAAAAACCCTAAATAAAAAAAAAGAATATTTGGCTGTTTAAAGAAATGGCAGTGTCTGTGTTTTTCTTTACAAACTCAAATATTTACTGTATAAACTAAAAAATCTTCTGGATGTAACATTCTTGTGAATCACTAAACTTCACATCTGTGTTGCATGGACTCCACCAACTTCTGGCACCTATGAACAGAGGTTTTAGCCTCACAATTCCTCTGCATTTCTTGGTTTTGCCTCAGAAACAGCATTTTTGATGTCAGCTCACATGTTTTAATGGGATTACGGTTTTGGGATTGGGTTGGCCACTCCAGAACTTTAATTTTGTTGTTCTGGAACCAGGATGCTGCTGGTTTACTGGTGTATTTGGGGTTGTTGTCTTGTTAAAACTCACATTTCAAGGGCATTTCCTCTTCAGCATAAGGCAACATGACCTCTTCAAGTATTTAGATATATTCAAACTGATCCATGATCCCTTGTATGCCATAAATAGTTGTGACATCTTAGTAAGAGAAACATCCCCATTTCATGATGTTGCAGCACCATGCTTCACTGTCTTTAGAGTAACTGTGGTTTAAATTCAGGGTTCGGTGGTTGTTTGACAAACTGTCGTCCTTGGACCCAAAAAGAACAATCTTACTTTCATCAGTTCACAAAATGTTTCTCCATTTCTCTATAGACCAGTTGATGTGGAGGGCAAGGGATCATGGATCAGTTTGCCTGTATCTAAATACTTGAAGAGGTCATGTTGCCTTATGTTGAAGAGGAAATACCCCTGAAATGTCAGTTTTAACAAGACAATGACTCCAAACACACCAGTAAACCAGCATCTTGGTTTTGAGACAAACATAATTAAAATTCTGAAGTGGCCAGACCAATCCCAGGACCTTAATCTCATTAAAACATGTGGGCTGCCATCAAAAATGATGTTTCTGAAGCAAAGCCAAGAAATTCAGAAGAATTGTGAGGCTAAAACACCCCTAGGTGCCAGAAGTCGAATAAAGAATTTGGCTTTACTCACATTTTTAAACACATTGCTATTATTTATAACACAACTGTATTTCTGGTTTCATTCAAACCTGAAGATATTCAAGTTTACAATGATAGAAAGCAACAAAAAAACCCTGCAAATATGACTATTTTGTATTAAATTCACAAACTATTACATTTTAGATCAACAATCAGTCAATTTTATCAATCCTTTTTTCTGTTGAGAAATTCTTTCATTTCAATTCAACATTTTACTTACCGACTCGTCCTCAATCATCGCTGCGGAGTCAAAGAAGTCTGGTCTTAATTCTGCCCTTTCACGTCTGTTCCTTGATGGTGGCTGGGATGGCAAAAAAAAAAAAGTGAGATGTTAATAAATGTAATAAAGGATGTAATAAAGAAGAACGACAAAGACAAAAAGAAAAAGGGGCTTTGGAATTTCGCAACGAAAATTCAGCAAAAGAAAGCGTTACTGACCAGGTCGATCACCATCGTGTCTTCAAACTCCTCGTTCATGTCCTCCAGCTGACCCCGCGATGACATCATCACGTCCTCGAAGATTGGCTCTGCGTCGTCCTCCATCAGCCCGCGCCTGCAGCAAAGACGGATTTATTATGTGATTACTTCTAGACTGACAGCAGCTATATCTGATGTCGGGTGATTTGCTGCAATCAAAGCTGCAAACACACTTACACAGTCTGCCGGACGCCCTGATTGCTGCGTGACTTGATGTAGCTCAAAGCCGTCCGGTCCTTCCTGCTCACCTCCTCCATCTTCTGCTGGCCGAGCCACGACATCTGCATCTGAGGACTGAACACACACTCTGCTTTTATACCACATTTCATGTACTTCCTCAGACAGTAAAGACCAAACATTCCTAAAATCCCTCCAGTCCAGTATGTGCCTGCACTGACTTGTGTACGTAGTCGTTCTCTGATCCGGGTTCTGAGTCGGGGTCTGGCAGGTGTTCGGCTGGTCTGTTCTCTCTGAGGACTGTGGAGGTGAGCTGAGGAGTCTGCAGCGCCCCCGGTGTCTGTAAGGTGTCGTTACGCATCATCCACGAGCCCTCAACACTGCTCTCCTCTGAAAAATGAACAGGTAAGATAATGTGATTGCAATTTGTTTTTCTTTTTTTTGTTTCGTTTTGTTTTTCTCCATAATGTCCTGAAGCTGGACAAAGAATTAGTGCATGCTCAACAAAAGTAGAGATGGAACAAAGTGGAGCAGATAAACTGCCAGAACCGGCCAAAAAAGAAGAAAAAAAAAATGGCACTGCCGCTGATTAAATGTACAGTGCATCCAGAAAGTATTCACAGCGCTTCACTTTTTCCACATTTTGTTATGTTACAGCCTTATTCCAAAATGGATTCAAATAATTTTTTTCTTCAAAATTCTACACACAACACCACATAATGATAACGTGAAAATGTATTAAAAAATAAGGCTCTAACATAAAAAATGTGGAAAAAGTGAAGTGCTGTGAATACTTTCCGGATGCACTGTATTGTCACATTTTAAATTAGAAAGAGAGAAAAGAGAGACTAAAGGAAACCCATATCCTATTCTTGGACCAGCGGTCTGGTCAGAAACTGCAGTTGAGAATTTATTAAGCTTATTAAATAGTTTAGATTCAGTTTTTTACAAGGTGACAGAAAAGCCAACAGATTTCAGACCCTTTTTATATCATGGAAAAGTTTGTTTATTTCCATAATTCCATTAAAAAAGTAAAACTCTCATGGATTATAGATTCAGGGCCCACAATTGAAACGATTTAAAGTATTTATTTGTTTATTTTTCCATAATCTGTGCTCCCAGTTCATAAAACCCACAAAAACAAGAATTCAAAAAACTAGAATACTGTGAAGAAATCAGCATAAATTTTGCAGGACAGGAATGTTTTAAACTGAGTGTCACACACTAATCATCAACTAAACTCAAAACACCTGCACTGTTTCCCCAGGTGCTTCGGTTTGGTTCAATTGTCCAAAGGATATGTCAGCTACAAAAGTTCATAGCTAAGGAGGCTGACTGTTCACAGAGTGACATGTCCAAGCAGATCAATGGAACGTCTAGTGGAAGGACAAAATGTGGCAGGAGAAGAAGATGACTGGCTTCAGTGGATTATTAAACAGAAAAGATTCAAGAATTGGCACAGATCCAGAAAGAGTGGAATGAGGCGGAAGTCACAGCTTCAAAAAACACCATGTTCAGACACATCTGGGAGATGGCCTACAACTACAAGCTGAACCAACGTAGGAAGATTGACATACAACCATATTTTGATTGATTTTATCCTGATTTCTTTCTTTTTTTTCCTGTAAAACCTGAGAAGTAAATGGTGTTCTCTTTCATAATATTCGTTTCGATGTCTCACTATGGGATGCACGCCTCGTTGCAGACCTCAGAAGCATTAATCTCATTACGCCAATCGTGATTGGCTGGTGAACGTATTCGTCCGCAGCATGTAGTTCCACCTACCTTAAATAGCTGCTGCTGACGGTACAGCCTCATTCAAACACCTCTTCTCACTCGAAGCGTATCTTGCGTCTCTGCTGGCTAGCTTAACTGTCCATGGATAGATCTTAGTTAGCTTCTGTCGCCGGGCGCTAGCTAGCTATTGCCTTTTCCGATCACACCAGATCGGATTTTTGGTGTTTATTTTTTACTCGGCTCAACTCACCCCGCCACGGTAGTTGATGCTTACGGTCGTCCATTAGCATCCGGCTAATAACGACTGCTTCGCAGCTCCCGCTTCCCTGTTTGCACTCCAGCTCGCGAGGAATGGAGGATAAAACCCCTCACACCAGAGGTACCGGAGACTCCCGACCCTGCCGCTGTGGGAATAAGATTTCGAGCAAAGACACACACCAGGTCTGCTCGGACTGCTTGGGGCTGGAACATGCCCGGCTGGCCATCGATGTTCCCGGCTCGTGCCAGCACTGTGCTCGGTTCACGGTCAGGAGTCTCTGTAGACGGCTAGCCCGCCAGGCTAGTTTGTCTGAGCAGGACCCCTACCTCCCAGTCTGCGACCGCCCGGTCGACAGCGCAGGAGAGAGGGACCCTGATGCGGAGGTGATGCCGACAACTAACGCTAGCTGGGGCTCCCAGGCCGACTTGGCTCAGGATTTCCTCCCCGGGGAGGATGTCCTGGAGCTGGACTACCGTGATGACGATGATGACGTCTCGGATATCCTCATATCAGAGGATGAGGAGGACGACGACATTTTTGTCACTCCCTCCCGGGCTGCACAGTCCGGTACCTCCGCGGGCTTTTGGGGTGGAGGCACACCAGCTTCTCCGCTTCCCAGCTCGGATTTGCTCGACGTGTGATAACGCGCGGCAGTCCGACTGGCCATCCCCTGGCCTGAGACAGTAACAGAGATCATCAGATCCCGCTACGAAGGGAAGAAGTTGCCGCTGGCTAAGAGCGGAGCGAAGCAACTTCTCCCGGTCTTCCCGGAGCTGCTGGATGAGGTCGCGCGTTCTTGGAAAGACCGACCCTACAGCAGCAGGAGCCCGATACCCGGTGCCTCTTCCCTCGACTGTGAGGCGATGGAGAGCCACGGTCTGCTCCGTATGCCTCCGATGGAGCCACTCGTCGCAGCCCACCTTCACCCGCGTCTGTCGGCCATGTCCTGCAGGAGCCCCTCCCTGCCGTCTAAATCTGACCGGTTTCAGTCAGCCTTGACTGAGAAAGCCTACAAGGCGGCAGCGCTCTCGGCCAGGGCGCTTAATGTCCTCTCCATGCTCACGGCATACCAGGCGGAGTTATGCGAGGATTTTGCGCATACGCAAGACCCAGCTGCGTGGGAAGAGATACCGGTTGTCACCGATTTGTGTCTCCGTATCCAGCGCTGCGCGGTCCAGGCCACGGGAAGAGCCATGGGAATCATGGTCCTGCAGGAGCGGGCGAGGTGGTTAAACCTTACCGGCCTGTTGGACCGGGAGAGGGATGACATCCTGGACATGCCTATGGTCCCGGAGGGTATTTTCGGCTCTCCAGCTTTGCCTCCCTCAAAAGGCTCCGATCCCCTCTCCACCTGTGCAGCGTAAACCTTTCGCACAGGGTGCTTCCCAGGTTTCGAAATTTAAAATTCCCAAACTGCCCAAGCCTCAGCCTGCCACCTTCCCGTCGCCCAGGGAGGAGGTCAGGACCAGCTGGCCCAGAAGAGCCTCGGCTCCGGCTGCGACAGCGCCGCCGCCGCCGCCCGCCCAAGCTGCCGGTTTCCAGGCCAGGAAAAAGAAGCGAGCGGCCTGATCGACCCTCTCTGTGCCGGTGATGCAGCTGGATGTTCCCCGTTCTCCAGCTCCACCAGTTCAGTTTTCATGTGTGCTTCCAGGAGGCCCCCACGCCGCCATTTCCCGGCTGCCGAGGACCGTCCCAGGACGGGCTCGGGGCGAAAGGGACCATGTTGCAGAGGATGCCGAGGTTGCCCCTCTCCCATGTTGCAAAGCACACAAACACACACGTTTTCAGTTTGAAAATAAAGAGTGTTCCGCTGACGCATCCAGGCCAAGGGCCGAGGGAGCAGCACATAGGAAAGAAAAAAGCCAAAACGAAAGTAATGAGCAGAATAAAACAGTGTGGTGGCAACACCTGCTGTCCCCCGACCGCGATGCGCGGTCCCGCTGGCGGCTCGTCCCCCTCTCGCGATGGGGGACGAGCCGCAGAGTGCGTCTCCTCTCTCCCTCAGGCGGGAGAGTTGGGCCATACTCACGGCTTCACCCTGGGTGCTGAGAACGATTTCGCGGGGATACAGGCTTCAGTTCGTGCGCGTTCCTCCCCGGTTCCCCGCGTAGTGCATTCCCGGGCTCAGGGAGTATTTCCACTTCCCAATCTATCCCCCTCACAGGAAATATCTCAGATTTGCCTTCAAAGGGGTGTGTTACGAGTACAGCGTGCTCCCGTTCGGCTTGTCCCTGAGCCCCAGAGTGTTCGTACGGTGCACGGAAGCGGCCATTGCCCCGCTGAGGCGACAGGGCATCCGCCTGGCCACTTATCTGGACGATTGGCTGTTGCTAGCGCAATTAGAGCAGGAAGCCAGGGTGCATACTCAGATTGTCATACGACACCTCTCCGGGCTGGGTTTCATAATAAACGCGGAAAAGAGCATGTTGTCTCCAGCTCAGAGAATAACCTTTCTGGGATTGTCTCTCGACTCTGTGTCTTTCACAGCCCGCCTCTCGGCGGAGAGGGTGAAGTCTGTCAGGGCGTGCCTTGCCTATTTTCGGCTACGCAGATCTGTTCAATTCAGACTGTGTCTTCGATTGCTCGGACTGATGGCGTCTGCCGTCCTTGTAGTACGTCTTGGCCGCCTCCACATGAGGGAGTTCCAGTATTGGGTGGCATCCCTCAGGCTGGATCCTGTGCGTCATGGAGCGCGGAAAGTGTTAGTCACTTTGGAGTGCGTCAGAGCGCTGCGTCACTGGCGAGCCCCGTCTTTTCTGACCCAGGGGAGCCCCATGGGCTCCGTTCTGTTCAGAAAAGTGGTTACTACAGACGCGAGTCTGTATGGTTGGGGCGGAATACACAGGGTCGGTCTGTGAGAGGGCGTTGGAGCAGCGGTCTCCGACGGTCTCACATAAATTTTCTGGAGCTTTCGGCGGTGTTTCTCTCCCTGAAACATTTTCTCCCGTCTCTCGCTGGTCACCATGTCCTGGTGAGGACGGACAATACGACGACGGTAGCGTACATCAGCCGCCAAGGGGGATTACGCTCTCGTCACTTGCTCTGGAGCAGTGAGCGTCTCCTCTCTCTGAGAGCAACGCACGTCCCAGGGGCCCTGAACACGGGTGCGGACCTGCTGTCCAGGGGCGCTCCAGTGTACGGAGAGTGGGTGCTGCACCCAGAAGTTGTGGAACAGATATGGACGCGTTACGGTTGGGCTGTGGTGGACCTCTTCGCGTCAGGAGAAAACGCGCAATGCGCACTGTTCTTCTCCCTGCGCAGCAAGGACGCTCCCCTGGGCATAGACGCACTAGCGCACGCCTGACCGCACGAGCTTCTTTACGCGTTTCCTCCTCTGGCCCTGATACCGCCCACTCTGTTCAGAGTGGGGGAGCACGGCCACACACTGATTCTGATAGCTCCACACTGGCCTGCCATGCATTGGCTAGCGGAGATTTATCGGTTGCTGCACGCCCAGCCTTGGCAACTCCCGCTGCGCAGGGACCTGCTGTCGCAAGGGGGCGGGGCAGTGTTCCATCCGCACCCAGAGCGTCTCGCACTGTGGGCTTGGCCCGTGAGTGGTTCAATCTGACTGCGGTAGGGCTCCCACAGAGTGTGGTTGCCACTATCCAGAACGCTAGAGCCTCTTCCACTAGGTCTTTGTATGACTGCAAGTGGAGGGTATTTGAGGAATGGTGTCACAGAGAAGGACACATCTCCTTTCAGTGTCCTGTCGGGGTGATATTGTTATTCTTGCAGGACATGATTGACAAAGGGAAAGCCTTCTCCACGATTAAGGTGTATTTGGCAGCCATCTCCGCCTGTCATGTCGGATTTGGAGAGCGACCAGCCAGCCAACATTTGCCGCTTTATGAAGGGAGCACGCAGGCTTCTTCCTGTCTCCCGACCATTGGTGCCTCCATGGGATTTGGCTGTGGTTCTGGAGGGGCTTAAAGGCCCTCCGTTTGAACCACTGGAGGGAGCAGATCTGAAACATCTGTCTTTCAAGACTGCGCTGTTACTGGCTCTGGCTTCAGCTAAACGTGTTAGCAATATCCATGCGCTTTCGGTGCATCCCTCATGTGCCCAGTTTGCCCCGGGCGATGTAAGGATGATTTTGAAGCCCAATCCGACCTTTGTACCCAAGGTGGTTGGCTCATGTTCCCCTATTGACCTGGTGGCCTTCGCTGCCCCGCCTGGGGAGCAGCGGTCACACGCGTTATGTCCAGTTCGTGCGGTGTGCACTTACATGGATAGGACTGGAGGTTTCAGGAGGAGCGACCAGCTGTTTGTCTCCTGGGCTAGTCCTCATAAGGGAAAACCTATTTCAATGCGACGTCTCTCTCACTGGGTGGTAGAGGCAATTGCTTTAGCTTATACGAGTCAGAGTCTGCAGCCACCTGCAGGTCTGCGGGCACACTCTACTCGTGGCTTGGCCGCATCCTGGGCCTTATTCAGGGGAGTCTCTCTTCAGGACATTTGCGGTGCGGCATGTTGGTCTTCGCCTCTCACCTTTGTCCGTTTCTATATGCTGGACGTCTCCGCCTCTTGTGTGGCGCGAGCGGTCCTGGGGCCCTAACTGGCACAGAGAGACGCTCTCCCTGTAGGTTGGTGGACGCTAGATAAGCTTGTCTGGCAATACGGGAGCTACCACATCCCATAGTGAGACATCGAAACAAATATTATGAAAGAGAACTTAAGGTTATTTACATAACCCCGGTTCTCTGAGTAATATGAGTGATATGTCTCACCAGACAACCCTTCTTGCTTGGGCGAGTGAGAAGAGGTGCTTATCTTGAATGAGGCTGTATCGTCAGCAGCAGCTATTTAAGGTAGGCGGAACTACATGCTGCGGACGAATACGTTCACCAGCCAATCACGATTGGCGTAATGAGATTAATGCTTCTGAGGTCTGCAACGAGGCGTGCATCCCATAGTGAGACATCTCACTCATATTACTCAGAGAACCGGGGTTATGTAAATAACCTTAAGATTTCTTCATAGAATTCTAATTTTCTGAATTCCTGTGTAATGTTTTTATTTTGAGCTGGAAGCCCAAATATGTAAAAAGAAACAAACTAACACTTGAAATCCTTTAAATTGTGAACCCTGAATCCATGATTTATGAAAAGTTAACTATTTTAAAGGAATTATAGAAATGAATATACTTTTCCATGATATTAAATTTGTTTGGATAGGTTCTGTAGATAATGTGATTGGAATTCAGTTTTCTCCAAAATGTATATGCCTTAGCTGGACTGAAGCTGAACAATGCATGAGAGCATGTTCCACAACAGAAGACACGGGACAGAGTGGAACAGCCCACATGGAATTTTCCCCCCCAAGACAAATTTATTGCAGCGAAGCCAAACCGAACCAGCAGTTGCTCACCTTCGATGCGTTTCTTGTGCGCTGGCGGCCGTCCCTTCTTGCTGCGGACCGAGCCGGTCTTGCTGCTGGAGCCCGACGTGACGGACATGTGGTCCTCGTCCCCTCCCGTCAGCAGGCTGTTCCTGTAGGAGATCAGCGGCAGCCACACGTCCTCCCGGCGCTCCGACATCGCCTCCGACATGAACTTCTCCAGGTACGTGTGGCTGAGGAGACGTTTTAGCATCCAATTAGAATTCGTTCAGCTCAAAGGTACAAGATGAAAGCTGTAAGGAAGAATGAAAGAAGGACTTACACTGTCTTTTTGTCTTGGCGGATTAGTTTGGAAGAGAATTCACTCAGGACCTCCAGGAAAGCCAGGTTGAGTGGCGGGAACTCTGGACCTCGAGGATTCTGGTACTTAAATGCAAACTCTATTCCATCCCTGATATAAGAGAAAGAAAGAAAGAGAGGATGAGGAAAAATCTAAGATGGATTTTATTTTTGATTCCATCCTTGTTTTATCAAGTCGTCTTTTTTTTTTTTTTTTGAGACTGTGAATGTGTTTGTATTCCGAGGACGATCTTCTTGACTTATTAACATTAATTTCAAGTGATCAGTGGAGGCAGACTATATCTATTAAATCATCATGGTTATTTTCAAGGAACGCTTAATTTTTAAAGATAAAACAGTAAAAGGTTAATTTACTTATTTAGTGTGATCTTGAATAGCAAACGTTTTGTTTCCAATGTTTGTTTTTTTTCCCCGTCAGATTTTTTGTTATTATATATTTTTTATTAATTATTATTTTCTTTTTATTTTGATTTATTCTCATTTTAGTCACTATTAAACTGAATGTTCTCCCATATGTGTGTATAGGTATATTCTGTATAGGCAGGTGTGTATATAACTTCATTTCACTATTTTCACTATTAATATTATTACTACTTATTTTATATATACACTTTGTAAAAAAAAAAAAAAAAAAAGGAATGTTAAAATATATTGTCTGAAACTATTACCCTCAACCTGCATGTCTACTCGCAAATTATGCTTATGTTAATTTAACAACAAATTGAAGATTTTTTTTGATAATTTTCTAATCCTACTTAAAACATCAGCTATGGTTTAGTGGAGTTCCTCTCTGTCTGATTGCAGCTGTTTAATCTATCAGACATGGACGTACTTGTGCAGCGTGGCGACGGCCTCTCTGGTTTTGATCTGGTCCAGGCCGAAGGTGAGGGCGAAGCGCCGGGCCAGCTCTTTGATGCCGCTCACGTGGGAGGACGTCCGGTCCAGGTTGGGACCCTGATCCTGCAGCAGGTCGTTGAACAGCTGCGAGCCGCAAAACACACATGCACATAAAATTTGTGAGTGCGCTCATAAATAACAACGAACAGGATGTGTATGAACCTCGTGTGTTTCTGTCACCTGCTGCAGACTGAGGATGAGCGTCTTGGCACATTGGATCTTGTCCGTCTGTCTAGTTTTACTCAGCGTCTCCTTGATGATGTCGCCATAATCGTTATAGTACTGAAGAAAGAAACACAATATTGTACTCAATTGTATCTGCTGACATTCCATCCTGAGGTTTTCACACAAAACCTCAACTGACTTAAATAAATCTTTGAATATGAACCTGGAAAAAATAAACTTCAATTCCCCTGTATGTCATTGAATTTATAATCATCGTGGCTTTACTAGTTCATTTTTATGCTTCATCTCTAAGCTGAACATTATTACTAAGAATAATCATCTCAACCCTGGACAACACAATCAAATTTTCACATTTAATTCTTAGAAAACCAAAAATAACAAAGATATTGTTAAGGATATTGAAAAGTTATGTCCTGTTTTATATTGATCGTGTCAACAGCCACCTTCATGTAGTGTTTGAAGATGTCTGCAGCAGCTGGCATGTCTACAATGTCGTAGATGATGAGTTTGCAGAAAGCAGCGAGCAGGTTTCTCCTCTTGTGAAGAGCCTCGATCTTGTTGGCCTCGTCCTCCTCGTCTCCCTCTGCAGGAGGAGCGGAGGAACATGTTGAATGGTTGGTTGATGCTTTTGTTAAGTTTCCAGGTCACCTTCATCTTTCCTCTAATTCCTACATCAAAGTGCTCGGAGCCAGAACATGACACACATCTGGATCACGAGATCCTCATAGGACAAGTGCCCCGCTATTTTTATTTCCTTCATGACCTCCTGTTTTTGTCGCTCTTACCCATGCTCTGGCTCTCATCATCCTGGTCGATGAAGACGTGGTCCAGGACGAAGTTGAGCAGCTCGTTCTGCAGGGTGCTGTCTGGGTTGAAGACCAGAGGTTGGAGGCCCTCCCTGCCGCCAGAGACCAGCTGGTGACTGAAGATCATCAACAGGTCGCAGAGGAGCATGAAGGCCTGAGAGAAACAAACAAAGAGTTAGAGTTTGATGGAAATTGTTACCAAAAATATCCTTGTATTGTTGAAGTGATGGAAAAGTCCACCCATGTTCATCCATGGACAAATCTGAATAAAGTGCTCTGCATGAGGCTACTTGTTATTTCAATGATTATACAGAGAAAGTAATTAAATACATTTTACTTGTGTATTTTTTGTCTAATTTGTGTAAAACATTGTTATATAAATAAAAGATTATCATTATAAAAGCATTGAAAAGTCTTAATTTCTTCAGACAAGACTAAAGTAACATATTTGTCAACAATTTTTTTTTTTATGACAGAGATTTGACGAAGATGAGACTAAATGAACGCCCTTAACCACTGACTGTGATGAAATTAAGAGCCATTTTTTGTTGACAAAGAAGTATAATTTATTCAATTAAAAACTTAATAAAAATGTGTCTTTCTTTTTTCATAATAGACTTATTAAACTACAATCCAAAAAGGGCCAGGGGTGTGTGTGTGTGCGCCTGAGTGAGGGAGTGAGGAGCATCCATCAGTGCTGTAGGCATTAAATGCAGCGATGTGGTGAGTGCTTCTTTGATAAAATGTAACTAAACAAAAAGAATACAAGTTGACTAAAACAAATATGGGCATTTGACACAATAGCAAGAATAAAACTAAACTGAAAAACAATGACAACATTACCACTGGCATATGATACACATATTGTGATTCAGTACCACAGTATTATGAAGTATCTAAATACAACAAAATGTACTATATTAATATAACAACAATCTAAAAGGAGCTGCATAACTAGTAGTTTCACTTTTTACACTTGGATGATTAAATTACTTTTACTTAACATTTTGAATATATGACTTAAGGATCTGAATACTTCTACCACTTCCATCACTACATTATAATCTGTTGGTTTTATTTAGCTTCTTTGTATGAAGTAGACCATAATCATTCAACATCAAAAGCACAACATGGAGAAATTGCATGTTTTTGGATGATAGCAAAACATTTCGATTCAATTACTACACTCCATATTTTCTTTTATATATTTAACTGAACAAATAGCTTCGTTAATCAAGCTGCCATTAACACACAATATCAGACATTGTGACAGTTTCCAGTTAGAAACAAGCTTTTTGTTCACCATGAACAGTCAGCAGGACACATTGCTGTATTTTCTCACCTGCTCTTTGACCGGCGTGTTGACGTTGGACAGGCACTGCTGGCACACAGCCAGGAAAGACTTTACTACTCTCCTGAGAGCCACCAGGTCATCCTACACACACACACACACACACACACACACACACACACACACACACACACACCATTAGCCATGTGTCACAAATAAAGAGCACTTAAATGGGAATCAATATTAAAGAGCAGTATCAGTCAGGCCAAGCGTCTGGCCCTGATGAAGTAATCAAACTTTAATGATTTGTATCCATCATCAACTAAGGTAATTGAGGCAGTAGAATCAATACTGTGGTGTCCCTGCAGGCCGAGTCTGTCTGCAGGGCACACACAGCACGATACGACACAAGAAGACTGATCCAATAATGATGCTTGTTGATTTTTTTCTCATACTTGATACATCGTCTGCCCCGGCCATCGTAGAGGGAATCATTTTCAGTGGAATTGAGCTCAAGTCATATTATGGCTTGTGATGTGTTGCTGGTTGTGTGTTATATGAATTTTGATAGCTGTAGTTTTTTTCTATTTTAAGGGGTATTTATAACACGATCAAGTGAGTAGTGGACAATCATTCTTCAAAAGAAAAGAGCAAAGCAAATCTGTCTAGTTTGAATAAAGTCATGAATAAATGATTTCCAACTATAGAAGTATTTATTTCTCTTTGATCAAAGTAGAACCCTCTGGACCTTCCAGGTATTCAGAGAAGGCCCAGAGAAAAATAAATATTTTTTGTACTAATATTAACTTATTTAATTTGTATTTTAAAAGTATTTTAATGAGTCAAATATACTCAATCACAATTTCTAGATCATTGCTTTTAACTTGGGCAATAATGTCCTGAAAAACAGCGGGTTAATATAATAGCAACAAGCACAAAAAATATTGGATTAGCATCTTTAGCAGCAGCAAACTAATATTTAAACTAACATTTTACTTTCATTCCAGCTAGAACAACTTTTTCCATAATCACCTTTTCACCTGTTGTGAAATAAACATTTAATATGCTAAAAATTCATATTACAGGCTCCTGGCTATAATTTGTATTGCTATGCTTAATTCAATTAGACCTGTACATGATCTAATTGAAGGCTCAGTGTCTGGGTCCATGGTTCCCCACTGTCTTTGATTCTATGTGTGCTAGAGGTATCATTTGTATTTTAACCCCTATTTGTTTGCTTGTTTTAAATGATTCCTTGTAGAACTTCGGCTGCATAAGATCAGGTATTCAGGTCTGTCTGGAGCAGTGCAGCGCTGTGGGCATGTAAATTTGTACTAAAGGCTGTGATAACCACCAGAAAATAAGTTTCATTCCTGTCATTCACTTTTTTCAGTCTGTAGCTTGATTGCTGCTGCTCTCTCTCTCTCTCTTTCATTTCATCTCATATCTTTTACAATGAGTCAGGAAGCAGTGGCTAATTTTACATTTAATCTCATTAAATACAGATAAATGTCCTCTCTGCTTTATACCCTGATCACTCTGATCAGGTTTATGTGATCGATTCTGTTTTTCAAAAGCTGATTTTATCTTAAGTTCAGCTTTTGTGGCAGAGCACTGTTTTTTTGTGTGAACCCAGCTGAGGAGTTAAAGTTTAACCTCGAGCCCTGTGTTGCAGGAAAAGGGTCAAATCGTTCCCCTGCAGTCAAAGGTCAATGTGTCTCAGAGCTTCAGGCCTGGGACCTGATGCCCGTGTGGTGTTAAAGTGCTAAATGAGAAGGATTGAGGGTAAGCCCCTGAATCACGGATTAGCATCCTTTCCTGTACGCGAGATGGATTTTCGTGGCTAAGCTGCTCCGCTCTGCAGAGATACAGATAAGCTCCTGTCCCTCGGGACCTCAGAGGCTCTGATTTACCTCTCAGCTCCTGCCTGAGTATAAACCTGCTTTCTGAATGTTAGGCGTTCTGTCTGTGAAGTGTATCCAGCACCTTGCTGGGAGCCCCTTCTGTGATCTTCACCAGCTGCCATAGGATGGAATAGTGGGAGCACTGCAGGGCCTGGACAGCGATCTGCTCCGGCATGGAGCCCTGCTCGATGCCCGCCTTCAGCAGCCGGTAGCAGTTGCCGAACAAGTCCCACCGCGTCAGGTCATGGGCGCTGAGGCAGGAAGCAAGATGGAAATAATGAGGTTTCACAGTCGTGCTACTGCAGAGCTCGTATTTAAAATATCAAAGCATCCCGTTATTAAGATTAGAATAGACAGAAGGTCAGAAGTAAAGAAAGTTGTGTTCTTACTTGTGGAAGGCCGTGAGTCTCTTTAGAGTAGATAAAACATTGTAGATGTCGTCTTCATCCGCCTCCTCAGCCTGCAACACAACAAACACCTGTCAGTACAAAACTAAACTTTATTTCTACCAGACCCTAAACACTGACATTTAAACCTCTCAAGTGTTTTCTTATTTATCAAAGTAACTTGTTCACACAACAAGTGACAGAGTTCATGGTTCCTACAGGTTTCTTCAAGTTAAAGTCAAGTCTTTTTGAGACGATACATATAAACCTTAATACCCATTTCACAGACAGATATTTTTATCAAATGCTTAGTATGACCGTCTAAAATATTTTTCACTAAAACCTAATCTGTAGTAAGTAGAGCATTGTAAATATGATGTATTACAGGAAACTGAGTGGGGAAAAGTCATTTGTTTGTTTTTCATATATCAATTTATAATGAAACATTTAACTTGCAGATGGTCCCTAACACAACCACAGCCAATGTCATTAGACTGGTGACGTGGAAATGCTGTTTTCTGGTGAAACACAAAATGGCAAGGAAAGTTGACGGTAATATTAGAGTATATCAGAGTATAATGATGTTTCTGTATAATATACTCTTTATTTATGTGGACACTGCCTTGGTCTCTAATTAAATGCACAGATAAAACCAAATGTCAAAAAAAATATCCAATAACGAGCCAACTTCACTGCAGTTTCATTCCTGAGGTAAATTATCTCGCATGCATAGCAACCACCCTGACAACGACACGAAGATTCTCCTGACAAGCCAGAAATTTTGGGCCATGACAGATATGTCATATAGGCTATCTTATTTAATCAAGTTGAATCATTTAATCAAATCGTTTTACTGGTTCATAAAGCACTGAACGGTCTAGGGCCTAAGTATATCTCTGATCTGCTGATTCCTTATGAACCACCCAGACCTCTTGGATGGTCTAGACCAGGTCTGCAGGTCTGCTCCAACTCTCACTGTTTTTAAGTCAGAGCTGAAGACTTTTCTGTTTGCTGCTGCCTATTCCTGGTGCCATTTCTTAATTATTTATTAATGGTATTTATTATTAATCACTGCACTGTAACATTGTTCTTGTTTTAATTTTAGATTTTTGTGTTTTTAAATTGCATTTTCAGATTTTTTATCTAATGTAATTATATTTAAGTTTTAACTTCTGATTATTCTTATTTTTTATTTATATTTTTTATAAATAAATATATTTATATTTCCCCCCTTTAATCAATTGTTTTTAAATTGTATGATTCTTGAAAAGTTTTATACAAATAAACTTCTCTTGCCAAAATAATAATGGTTGAAAATGATACTTAAGGAAATGGATACAGAGAAGTTAAATACTGCACATATTTTAAGACCCAGATATCAAAATTTCGCCTTAAAGTTTTTTTAAGGTATTATTTATAAGCCTTTTTAACACCCCCCCCAGGAACCCTGGCAATTATTTGAGTAAAGAGCTCAGAAAGAAGTTCAAACTTTGCCTACATCTACTCATCTGCACAAATTCTACAACAAATGTATTTTCTTTTTAAAGAATTGCTTCTGAGCCCGCCCATCATCCCGTCCTACCTCCTGCAGCAACTCCTCCACGGAGTGCGTGAAGCGGTCGGTCATCTCGTCGATGAGCTGTGAGCGGGCGATGTCCACACGGTTCATGATGGTGTACTCCTCCGAGCAGAGGATGCTGTAGGTCTTGCTGCAGGCCTCCAGCACGTCCATCTCGATGTGCTTCTCCACCACCAGCCGGATCTGCTTCAGCAGGGCGTCCAGGTGCTTCTCCATGCGCCCGGCGCTGTACACGTCCAGGTCAAAGAACTGGGGGATCTGCAGCAGGTTGGCCACCTTCTCAGAGTCCGCCTGGTACTGTGGAAGCGATGAGATGGGAGGAGGGAATCGGATAAAGAAGCCAAGAAACGTAGGAGCCAGAAATAAAAAGAACAGAGTGAAAAAACCCTAATAAATCTGCCTATCAATCAGCGCCTGACCTTTCACTTCTCCTCGTCAAATGGTCAATTACATTTTGAGTATTTATCCAGCGCACTTCTCCAGAGTGACATACATTCAATAACACTTCTAATGACTACATAAGTAACACTTGATCAATTATTCCAACAAACAAATCGATCACCTCAGTCCAATCGTTAATTAGTGCCATTAGTCTTTTTCTTTCTCTATAGCTGGCCCTGTGCAGGCTGCAGCTCGGTCCAGACTTACCTTGGACAGCAGCATGGGGAGAGCCATGATGAAGTGCTCTGTCAGTTTGTTCTTATCGTCTATCTGGGTTTTCCTCTCCTTGGCTGTCAGTACCTGGACACACACAAAATGTAAGATCAGGTGTGTCAGAGGTGTAAAAATGAGCAGGGGATGTGTTCAAAAGTTCTGACCATATTGAACAGACATAGACCGCACTAACATTGACAGTATTACTGCCTTGAAAGAGCATTTTCCAATTGGCTTAACCTGAGCAAGGCCATAGTCAGAGTAAGCAATAATCAAATTACATGTAGAATATTCCAGTTGTATTATTAATGCAACTTAATTGTTCTAAAAAGAAGTCCCACATGCATGCAGAATAAAACATGTGATCAGGATTAGTAAAAGAGAGTTTGAGTGGTTTGGCTAAAATTTTACTTGGTTTAACGTTATATTATCACCAAGGAAATAGTAAACATCATCTGACTTTCGGTGAAAAAACAAGTGAAAACAATAACCAGATTATTGTTTTTAAATTCCCATTTTTGTTGCCAGGTTGTGAGTCATTAATGAGACTAATCTCTGCAGCATTTAGATTAGATTCAGCTTTACTGTCATTACACTTTTATAAATACAGAGTAAGAAAATGCAGCTTACATCTATACAGAAGTGCAAACAGCAGCATGTGGAGTATAGACAATATGGACAGTATGTATAGATAAGAGCAGTTTGTATAGTTAAATGCAGTAAAGTGGATTTAGGATAGTAGGTAATATACAGGAATATGCAGTAATATACACTAATTATACAAAATGTGCCATGAACAATTATAGTAAGTGGTGAAGAACTAGAGTAAATGTAGTATAAATTATGGATATATTATAATATAAATATAATATATATATAATATATGGAGAATATACAGATGTGCTATGAGCAAATATACAATGGAGTACAGTGCCTGACAAAAGTCTTGTCGCTTATCCATTTTGTAGAAACAATTGCTAATAACCTTACTTTTAATTAATTCAATTCAAAAATGGCTAATATGAAAGCTAAGACCCTCCCAAATAATGGTGAATATACGAAAATAAATTTGTTTCACTGAAAAAAGATTTATCATTTAATGAAGACATAAAGGTCAAATTTTGGCAAGACAAAAGTTTTGTCGCCTACAGAAAGTAGTGTGAAAATTGAACAAAAAATGTACTTAAAATACAAAAATATGTTACATAACATAAGCAAATTAAGTAGTGGTGCTGTGAGATCATACAATTTATTGGTGATGTCATCAGGAACAGCAAAGAAAGGAGTCTTGCATGCCTCCCAGAGTTCATCAACATTCTTGGGTTTTGTCTTCCATGCTTCCTCTTTCATCCTACCCCAGACATGCTTAATGATGTTCATGTCTGGTGACTGGGCTGGCCAGTCCTGGAGGATCTTGATCTTCTTTGCCTTGAGGAACTTTGAGGTAGAGATTAAGTATGCGATGGAGCACCATCCTGCTGCAGAATGTGTCCCTTTTTATGGTGGGGAATGTAAGAGGCAGCTAAGATTTGTTGATATTTCTGACTATTTATGTTGCCTTCCACCCTGCAGATCTCTCCCACACCCCCATACTGGATGTAACCCCAGACCATTTTCTGAGTGAATGCAGGCTCCAGTAGGTCTCCTGCTATATTTGCGGCGACTGTGGTGTAATTCAATAGAAGATTCATCGGAAAAATCCACCTTTTGTCACTTTTCCAATGTCCATCCTTTTGACAGGCTGTGGGCCTTTTGTTTAATGCTGGTTTCTGGGCACTGATTCGACCATGGAGGCCATTTCTAGACAGAACTCGACAGACTGTTCTGGTTGACACAGGGACTTCAGGTGACCAGGTCTTGTGGAGCTCTGCTGCAGTAGAAAAAAGGGCTGGCTTTGGATTTCCGAGCCAACAACCGGTCCTCCCGAGCAGTTGTCTTGTGGGGTCTGCCTGACCTGGGCTTGTCAAAAACGTCTCCAGTCTGTTCATATCTTTTTTTATCCTCTGTACCCAACGCTGAGACACATTGAAGGTGTCTGACACATCAGCAGTGGATCTGGTCATCAGGCTCTTGATAATTAACACTTTGGTCTCAGGAGGAATCTTAGGCATCTTGTCAGAGGTCAGGTTGCAGTTGATGTTGCAGTCTAGGGCACTTGGGTTGTTTTTATACACACCTGAGAGTTAATTGATCCATTATTGGTAACAGGTGAAGCTCTAATATGGGATTGTGTGCATCATTTGACAAGGCGACACGACTTATGTCTTTGCAAAAATTGACTCAATGGGCTTTACCAAGCTGTAAACATCAAAACACTTTTCAACAGTTTTGTTTGCCACTGAAATGTTATTCCAAAACCTGTTGGGATTAAAATGACCCATTCTTGTAAGAAAATATTGATTACAAATATATTTGAGGGACACTTCAGGTCCATGTTTATCCAAACAACAAGACTTTTGTCAGAGACTGTATATACATATAGATAAGTGAAATGTAAAATAGTAAACAGAAATATGAATGGAATGTTCTATGATCAACTCACATAAACATCTCAATCCAAATATTGTCATATTTAGAATAAGGAAATGAAAAGGGCATGAAAAAGAAAACAGGTTTTAAAGTCTTGCTGATGGGATCTCTACAAGTCTTGTCATTTGGCTTCATCTCACCTTCTACTCACCTGTGAATCCACTCAAACTGAGTATTGAAGCAGTGGTTGAGCTTCATGCTGTGTGTGTGTGTGTGTGTGTGTGTGTGCGCGCGCACGTGCGTGTCCTACCCGTTTGCCAGTGCCTCTGCCAACAGGTGGGTGTGCCTCTGCTGCCTGTCGGATGGTGCAAACCATCAGCTCAATCAGCGCGCTCTCCTGTCTGTCTGACAACACTGCAGAGACAGCAACGTAGATGAGATGAGAAGATGGACCCGGAGAAAAAAAAACACAACAGGGAGGGACCGTCAGTGGTGGTCAGAGAGAGAACACACACAGTTTTAAGGAATGAAATATTGCATCATCTTTTGTTTTGTGTGTGTCTTACACTCCTCTCCCTGTACAGGTTCCTCCAGCAGAAGTTCAGCCATGCACTCCCAGTCCTTCAGCAGCTCCTGAGAACTTTCCCACAACGAGTCCACCAGGTAGGCTGCGTGCTCATGGAGCTACAACACACACACAAGGAACCAATCTTAGGACAACTTAGGAGGTGCAGGTTCTAGGGACACTGTGTGAAAACGTCCTTAAAAGCAAGCCAAGTTTATTTGTTTAGCACATTTCAACAACAAGGTAATTCACATAAAAAATAAAAGCATCAAGATACAATTTAAAAACAGTTGATTTAAATGGGAAAAAAAGTTTCAAATTGAAATAGTAAAATGAATTAAATAAGATTAAAATCTAAAAATTTAGATTAAAAACAAGAACAAAGTTGTATAATTATTATAAATAAAAACAGCATAGTAATATAAAAATAGCTGATTAAAGGGGAAAAATAAAAAGTTAAAGTTAAATAAAAAGTCAAAAACAAGAACAAAGTTACAGGGAAAAAACTACAGCAAAGATGTTGCATTTCACATCTGGAGATTTTGTTTTTTGAACAAGCTTTATCAATGAGTTGGTCATTACAAAAATGATGATACATAAAATAGTAATAAATGAACATGTATATAACAGATATAACAAAGCCAGGGATTCAGATTTTAGACCAGGAGGAGAGACTAGTTCACAAATGTTAGACAGAGTACAGTGATTAATAGTTTTGATAGCTTTTTTGTTTTTGGAATGATGGATTGTGTAAATGTATTGTTTTAATTCCCTTTCAAATACCAGGAACTGTGGTTTGTGGTTAGAGAATTTGGCCTTATGGATATGATATTTGGCAAGTAACAGGATCAAATTGATGATATAATATTGATTGTTTTTTTTGGCATTATATGAAAAGATACATCTGCAAATGAAAGAGAAAACTCTGAATCAATGTCTGTCTGAAAATTTCACATCTAAAGAGAAAAGGTCATTGAAGAATCCATTACCTCATAGGTTATATGGGATACTGTTTCTTTTATTGCCACCAGGACTGAGCGATCTGATAAATTTTTCCTCAATAACTAAACAGAGAACCTCTCTAATGATATCGGTGTGAGAATGCCAGGGTTTACCACACTGCACCACACCAAAAGGTTACAAATGAGTGACGGTGGTGGGTGTTACCTCGCTCTCCAGAAAGAAGAGCACCAGCATGCGGATGAGATTTCCGTTGGGACTGCTTCTCCCCCTGCGCTTGGCGAGTGCTTCTTCTGCCTGCGGGTCGTGACGACTGAACAACCTGACGGGACGAGACGGAGAAGTCAGGAGGCAAAAAGGTACAAAAGAGGAATAGGCAGAAGGAGAGGGAGTGAAAAGTGTGTCACAAGGCAAAGAAGATATACCAGAAACATCCAGTATGTTTACATGCAGAGCTTAATGGTTCAAAATTAGAATTTTGCATCAAGTCCGACTTCTGTCGTATCTGTTTACATGCAACTGAGAATAATCGGGTGTCTGTGACCTCTGTGTCACCAGAAAGGCCGGTTCTGGCAGCTTCTCTGCTCCACTTTTTTGTCCCATCTCCATTATCCAGCTTCAGTCCAAATAAGGCAATATACATGCTGGAGAAAACCCAATTCCACTGGCATTATCTAGGTGTGTTAATTCTTCTATGAGAAGTCTAACTCGTTCCAATTTCAATCCAAAATTTATTTATGCATTTCAAACATCAGATCTTTGTCAGATTAACACAATTCAGCAATTTCTAGTGTCTCGTAAACGTACTGACTATTTCATTTCAAAATTATTTTCAGATTGTTGAGAAAAGGCCTGAGGATGGACTTACTTCCTGTGTAGGAATTCTCCAGCAGCGACAGCCACTGGCCGGTGGGCAGAGTAAACCAGGTGATACACGTTCTCACAGTCCTCGTTGGACAAAGCGTCTTCACTGCCCCTGCAACAGTCACAACAGGACAGAGTTACACTCAACATGTACAAGTCAACCTCAATGAATCCTTGGTAAAACAAAATAAGAGAGTAAGAGAATCATAATAACAGAATAGCTGTGTACAATTATACTAAAAGTCCTTCATTATCATGGAGGACCACTTGATGCACAGGGAGATGTAATGATTGGTTGAAATTGATTTGGGCAAATCAATTTTTTTTTTACTTATTTTTGATATAAAAATACAAATAAAACCTTCTAAAATGCAGTAAAATAAGTGAACAATAGCACTAGCATTTGACCTTAAAGAATTGAAAAGACATTTCTGTGATTCTAAACAGAATGAATTAAGATTAAATACTTTGGGCAAAAAAAAATAAAAGTATCAAAGCTTCTCACTGCAGGATGAGTGTGACCAGTCTGATGGCCTCTACAGCCACATCGTACTCCTTATCCAGGGTCATTGATACTATACGGTCCTGTCAAAACACATACATTTGTGGATAAGAATTAATAAGCATATTCTCTTTAGTTTCAAGAAAATCCAGATTTTAAGTGTAACTGTGATTCTGCTTTCATTCTTGCAGCGTTACCTTGAAGCGGTTGGTGAACAGCTCTAGTTTGGGGAACAATTCGCGGTTTGTGTAGAGATTCTGCAGAGCCTTCAGACACTTCAGGCGCACCTCTCCTTGCTGTAAAAAAGGTGAAATAGTCTGTCTGTGTAAATATTATCATACTTCAATCTAGTCTCAAGGCAACATGACATATAACAAAAGATGTGAGAATTTTCACCTAAATTAAGTGTCTGTGTATGAGACTCACCCTATCATGTAGTGTCCAACCAACATATTTCAGGTAACTATCATTAAGAAAAGCATCGCTGTACATCTTCATCCACACTCCAATCTCCTCAATACAGATAGCTCTGATCTCAGCGATTGCGTCCCTGAGGAATCAAAAGGACACAATACTGTAAATTCTACGACCACCTAGTTTAACATTATTGTTTTTAACAGATTTTAAATAATGACAATGACCGCATAAGCCGCAACACCAGCAGGAAGTTTACCTGTAGCGATGCACGAAGATGCCTTTGAAAATGGAGTTCATCATGTTCTCGATCTCGTCTTGGTTTTCCTGAAGCTGCGCAGACAAAAAAACAGAGATAACAGACAGACTGGATAAGAAAAAGACATTTGTCAAAAAAAATCTGTAATACAGAGTAGTATGACTAGAAGCTTAACCCTCTATTGCATGAAAAATTACTTAAACATGGTAAAAAAAATGTTTTGAATGTTTTTACTACTTAAAATGGCCTAAATAATAGATATATTTAAGAAATATAAGAAAAAGTTGAAAACAAACTATGACATCTATACTATGTAAGTCAATGGGACTCAATTAGGTTTGTATGTACTAGAAATTTTCCATATTTGCATATTGTTGCCAGATGGCAACAAATCTATTTAGCATATTAGGAAAAAATATAACACCAAAATTGAATTAAATTCAAGTTTAATTTATTATTTGGTGAAAACTTATCCCAAATTTTGACTAAAAGAAAGTGATGCTCACATGTCAAATGTCCATGAGCAAAAGGGACTGGCAAACAGGATATCCTGTTCATGTGACCTTATAAATTATATGTCCTTCAAAAGTAAAAGCCCCTTTTTCAGACCTAACTGTAAAAGCATAGATTTTACATCACAGCTTTTAAGAAAAATGAAGATAAAGTAATTATTTCATATGGCAATACTGTGCAATATTATTCCTAATTATAAAAAATAAAATACATTCTTCATTGCAATTTCACTACACAACAAAACACCAGCAAATACTCTAAATTAACGATTGTTTAGATTTTCCATCATCGTTAGACATGTGTAACACTTGAGATTCTGCATTGTTGAACGATAGTTGAAATGTTTCACATAAAGACGAACCTCCTTCCTTTTCTGTAGCAGCAGTTCCAGCTTCTCGTTGGCCCGTTTGCCGGCTATCTTATTCCTCTCGGCCTCGTACTGTCTCTGGGTGTTGTCCTGGTGAATGCTCAGGTTCAACGCCACGTTCACCAGCGCCGTCATGAGCTTCATCGCTACACAGAGACGAACACAAACACACAAACACACTCAATGATAGATAAACACTCTAAAGCAAGCTTCCCTATTTCCTGGTCCCAGAGAGCTGGTGCGGCTGCAGAATTCTGTTCCAGCCAAGCAGCAACACACCTGCTCTACTACTGAAAGTCCTTAACAAGGGCTCTAGTGGTTGATTAGTAGAATCAGGTGTGTCCATAGTCAATAATGAAGACATTAATGTCCAATATAGCAAAGTATAAAGTCAATTACTGGCTCAAAAATATATCAGTGTACCTACAGATTTATTCAAATCAAATGAAAGTTTTAAGACCCTTTTATGACCATTTATATAAAAGTTATTATCTATTTCATGGCCTATTTCACAGACATACTGGCCTTTTGTTCCTTTATATTTGTATTAATTACATACTATGTCCATATAAAATATTTTATCACTAAAATCTCACTTTAAGTCATTGTGAATATTATCTATTACAAAAAAACAGAATGATAAAATCTAATAATTTATTTTTCGTGAATATTTTTGGGTAATAAATGTCACTAAAACAGTGATATTACATAATGTACACATTTTAAGACCTAGATATCAAAATATAAGACATTTTCTATTTTTCTATTCTATTTTTCTTTTATTATTTTCTAATTCATTAATTCAATGCTTTTAAGACTTTATAGACCCCACAGGAACACAACACCGCACAGAAGTAGAAATACAGTTTAACTTGTTCCTTAAAAAAATAAATACTTCACTTATAACTTCCTTCCTCCTACTGCTTCAAGCGCGTACATTATTCTAGACTAACACACATAACACTTAAATTTTATTTGATATGCTTCCTTAAATTTCAAGTGACAGGTGGCATTTCTACTGTTGATCTCACAGGTTTATAAAGGATTTTATTGCCTTCACAGACGCTGAGCGTCTTTGAACAGGGCTGAGCTCTTGTTTGACTATGACAGCTGTGCTTTTACTCACAGCCAGACAGTCAAGTGCTGCTCAAATAAACGTCTCAGAATCAAACCAGCGTCATTACCTGCTAACGTGGAGGTGTGTCTGAAGGCTCGGACCTGGGAGTCAGACAGTCCGGTGAGGAGGGAGATCACCGTGTCCATCATGTACTCGTCGTAGATGATGCTGTACTGACACTGGCGAATCAGAACGCTGATGAACTCGCAGAAGTTGTAGCGGAACTTTTTCCACATGGGCCCGGGCATGGTGAGAGGATAATCACCGCTGTCCTGGAGACAGAAACATGGCAGCAGCGATCAGGGCAACCGTGAATGTACATTTCAACTGTTCAATGCTCTACTCAAATGTCTCAATCTAACATCACAGGTCAAAAATGAGGTTCAACCATGGGTCAAAACAACCTAATATCTATTAATAGGTTTTGTGTGTTTATTTCTTTTAATTCATTCAAGAATAAAATTGATTCATAAAACATTTTAACCAAGTTGTATATGTACATAATAATTTACAGCTTATCCAAAGGATTGTCATTGGCACAAATCTGTCCTACTCTGAAAGGCCAAATCTATGTAGTATGGCGTTTCTATACTATAAAGAGTTATTGGAATTCACATGAGCCATACATTCACATGTTTATATTCTATGGATTTATGAAAAGTCATATAAAAAATAAATATAAAAGGTTTAGACCCAGCTTTATTTAGGGGCCTAAATATTTTTGTTGGGGTATTTTAATTTATGAATGAACATATCAGGTCAGGTGTGTGCTTAGGGACATGAGTTTTATTAACATGGGGCTGCCTGATATTTCCTAGCTGTCCTTCCATCTGCTCAATCACTGCTTATTGTTTATTCTCTCCACTGCCTGTTGTACTATGTGATGTTAAAGTGTCTTGTCGTTGACCTGATAGTCGAGTGGTTATAGGCTTCCAGTAGTGGCTCAGATAAACTGCTCTTTTTAAGATTTGGAGCTTTAACTTCTTAAGCTCCAGGCCTATTTTTAATTTTTTTCTGCTTGAAATAACACAATAAAGACCACAAGGCCTTTGTACATAAATCTGGTATCAAAAGAAAGCTACAACATGTGGGTAACTACAGAAGTATCAGAATAAATTCATATGTTTCTGAGACAGAGCAAATAAAGGTAGAATATTAAAATATATATATATATATATATATTCATATTCAATCTCTGAAACAAATTCTGTTTTACAGTGAATATTATCTTGGAAAAATTAGTAAGTTAGTAGCCCAAATAATTCAGGAACCAGTAGTCCAATGTACACTCACCGGCCACTTTATTAGGTACACCTGTCCAGCTGCTCGTTAACACTTAATTTCTAATCAGCCAATCACATGGCAGCAACTCAGTGCATTTAGGCACGTAGACACGGTCAAGACAGTCTCCTGCAGTTCAAACCGAGCATCAGTATGGAGAAGAAAGGTGATTTGAGTGACTCTGAACGTGGCATGTTTGTTGGTGCCAGAAGGGCTGGTCTGAGTATTTCAGAAACTGCTGATCTACTGGGATTTTCACGCACAACCATCTCTAGGGTTTACAGAGAATGGTCCGAAAAATATCCAGTGAGCGGCAGTTCTGTGGGCGGAAATGCCTTGTTGATGCCAGAGGTCAGAGGAGAATGGTCAGACTGGTTCGAGCTGATAGAAAGGCAACAGTGACTCAAATAACCACCCGTTACAACCAAGGTAGGCAGAAGAGCATCTCTGAACGCACAGTACGTCCAACTTTGAGGCAGATGAGCTACAGCAGCAGAAGACCATGCCGGGTGCCACTCCTTTCAGCTAAGAACAGGAAACTGAGGCTACAATTTACACAAGCTCATCGAAATTGGACAATAGAAGATTGGAAAAACGTTGCCTGGTCTGATGAGTCTTGATTTCTGCTGCGACATTCGGATGGTAGGGTCAGAATTTGGTGCCAACAACATGAAACCATGGATGTGGTGGAACGGGAGATTCGCATCATGGATGTGCAGCCGACAAATCTGCACCAACTGTGTGATGCCATCATGTCAATATGGACCAAACTCTCTGAGGAATGCTTCCAGCACCTTGTTGAATCTATGCCACAAAGAATTGAGGCAGTTCTAAAGGCAAAAAGGGGTCCAACCCGTTACTAGCACGGTGTACCTAATAAAGTGGCCGGTGAGTGTATGATCAAGATAGGTGCATATAACTGTGACTATAGTAGCTACCTCATCGAACTCCTCTGTCATCTTGCGAATGATCTCTGCGTTCTGCATGTTCCTGAACATCTCGATCCTCACGGTGCCTGGAGAGGATTTTAATTTAGAGTTATTCCAGTCGTCTGACACACACGTACAGAACACCGTGTTTCAGCGAGGCGGTTTGTCTCCGTCATTACAATAAGCTGCAGTGGTTTTTACCTTTGCACCCGGAGCACTGGATGAAAAAATTGATGAGGTCCAGCAGAGCCAGGTCTCTGTCCTGTTTGTATGACTCAATCCACTCGTCCACCACAGACTGTTCACAGGAAAGCACAAGATTTAATATATGTCCCACACGTGTACACTTGTAGTTTTCAGATACTGTTTTGTGCCCTTGGTGCACTCACCTGCATGGCGCTCTTGCCCAGTTTGACCACTTCGAACAGCGTGACGGGGTCACCGCCGTCTCCATTGTGTTGAGCCACGCCGTTGGCTTTCCCTCGCCCCCTGGCTACGCTGACCGTCTTCTCTGCCGGGGACTTCCGAGGCTTCTTACTGGCCGTCTGTAGGGCAGGAGATGGTGATTACACAGGCAGGGTTCCTACAGGTTTCTTCAAGGTAAATTCAGATATTTTTAAGACTATTTATATAAAATTCACATTTATTTCACAGCCTATTTCATAGAACGAAGAGTCTTTAATTTGTTCATTTATTTCTCAAACAATCCTGAACAATGAAAATCAACAAATAAAATTGAGATCCCACTGTCAACCCCTTAGCTCTGCACTCTACAGTACAGTAAACAGAGTAGGGAAAAGTCATTTAGTTTATTTTTGGTGAATATTTTTCAGCAATTAATTCATACTGAAACATGTAACATGCAGACGGTCCCTAACACGGAAAAAAAGAGAATGACAGTAGATTGGTGACGTGGAGATGCTGCTTTTTGGTAAAAGAACTCTTTATTTACATGGACACTGATTAAAAGCGCAGATAAAACCATACATCAAGAAAATATCCAATAACCAGCAAACTTCACTACAGTTTGGTTCCCGAGGTAAATTATCTTGCATGCATAGCAACCACCCTGACGACGATACTAAGATCCTAGAACGCAACTCCCGACAAGCCAGAAGTTTTGGGCCATGACAGTTCCGCCCCTTTTTATTTAGGCTACATTATCAAGATAATGGTGGTTAACTTTTGAAGAAAATGCGTTATGGTGATGTTACATTTTAAGACCCAGATATCAAAATTAAAGACCTTTTAAAGTCTTTTTAAGGTATTATTTCAAAATTCATAAATTCAAAGCTTTTAAGACTTTTTAAGATCCAGCGGGAACCCTGACAGGAAACAACCCAAACACTCCAAACACGGGACAAATACATGTAATCACACTCAAAACACAAAAATTCAAACAGTCACACACAAAGGTCATTTCACAGATTAAACACTAAAAAAAAAAAACGCAGATGCAGACTCATACCGTGGCTTGTTTTCCAGGCCTCCCTCTCTTCTTCTTGCCTTTCGCCTCTGGATCGTCAATCTCACCCATGCTCATGCTTAAACCCACTGCATCTGTTGCCCCAGACTCGTTGGAAGAGTCCCTGATGAAGCAAAACACATGTTGAGACACTTTGGCTACAGTGCCAATGCAATTATTAAATGTATGAATTGGCAAGTGAAGTCACGGTCTTATTTTAGTGAGATATAAACACTGACAGTGTTGTGTTCACAAATCTTGTGCAACAGTCGTGTTTTGGAGCTCCGCACACGCACTGCAAATGTTAATCACTCGAAAAGTGATGCAAACGTTTTGAAAAAACTTTCAAAAAAGACCACAGCACTAACAATAACAGCAGAACATATTACAAACAGCAGATTTGAAATCTGAGATTCAATGTTCAGTTCATGTTTGAGATTTTCTTTTCCTGTGTTTTGGTTAACGTGTGTCACTCACTGCAGGACAGGAAGCTCTGAGGTGATCATCCTGGTAAACTGGGGGTGGCGCTGAGGTGTCTAAACGTGTGAGTGTCTTCAGGACTGAGAGGTCCAAAGGCAAAGGTAGGAGACAGCAGCTTGGATGGGGGGAAAGGTCCGGAGGGGCAGGGAAAAAGGCTCCAGGACTGACTGCACTCTGGCACTTAACTCTCTTCAGCTCCTGGAAAAAAACAAATGTAAAAATGCTTATTAAAGCATAAACTAAACAGTAATCCCCAGTATATTAATGATAGGTGCTTTGTTGCATCTTTACTGAAGTATGAGGTAATGTGCATGTGCAGACAAATCTTATTTAGACAGATTAGTGAAGCTATTGTTTTTAATCTCCAAGTGGTTTCAGCACTGATACAAATCTGACAGTTTACACGACTCGTGAAGGTTCTGAAAATGTCACAGTTGTAAAATGTCACTGAAAGCGGAGAGAGACGGTTCAATCTTTCACTCTGGTGGAACAAGGTGTGGAAGTGTGGAAACGGGGAGAGGACGACACCAACTGGCCACTTTGAGAACTACACCAGCAAAATATGAGGCGTGTGGGGAGGATTTGTTCACGAGTGTTGTAAATCTATTCCAGTAACACCTTTGAAGCTTAAAATGATTTTTTATTTAAATCTTCACATTTTATCAATTTAGGAAACAATTGTTGAATTAAGAATAGGACAAACTCAGAATTTTGAAACCATTGAAATTTTGAAATCATTTTAAACTTTGTGAAATTAAAAAGTAATTAAAAAAATATCTTTCTGCTTAAAAAAAGAAAAGTAAATCGGTCAAAAAACATTATTTGACAAAGGATGGAGATAAATATGATACCCAGCAAATATGGCCTGAATGGTGAAAACTCACAGGTGCCACAAGATGATGAAAATTCCATCAAACAATTCCAGAATGCCCTGCAGCCAGAGCTGGCAATAAGTGTCAATTCTCAACCTGAATTAACTTAATTAATTAGTCGTAACATGTCTACCTGTTCATACCATAATGAGAGCAAAGAGCAGCAGAAGTGGTGCGATGCCACACCAAACCACCAGAGGCAGTATGATCCACAAAGTCCTCTGTCTCAAAGTCCATCTCCAAACTGCCTAATTGGATTTTAACTGGGGGAAGTGATCTTCGAAAAATCCCCAAACACTAATTTAACACACAGCCCAGCTCCACTTCAGTTCTGCTCACTTAATAATTGTTTTAAGAGTGTATTTTTCCCCAGAGTGTGTGTGAGTGTATGCGTGTGTGTTTGAAAGTAGGTCTGGGCAACAGTAGGGGGCAGGCTAAGAGAGTGTGTATTTAAATACTGTCTTCCACACAGTGTTTGTACTGAGGAATAGCAGAGGCAGGAGAGCCCTCTGTTTAAACACACTGAACTACACACACACACACACACACACACCTCTGTCTGGCTCAGTGTTCTTACACAGCGAGGCTGTCATCTGAAACAACACGTTGAGAAAACACACTATTTACCAACAGTCCAAAAACCCAAAGATATTCAGTTTATTACTATGTATTTGAAAGAAAGCACTGGATTACTTCAGATCTCTGTTGTGTTGTTGGTTTTTAAGAGCATTTAATGAAATCTGAATCATTTCCAAACTTCCACAGTGAAACTTCAAAAGGCAGAGCTAAACCCAGGGGCGCTGCCTGGGATTTGACCCGCTTGCAACCACATGAGCCTCTTATCGATTTTGGCTTGATATTCCTGCTGCATAGATGCGAGACCTGGATTGGCCCCGACTCTGCTGGCACATGCTGCACATATAAATGTCGAGAGGAAATAATCCACATCCAAGGCAGAGAGTGTCACAATAAAAAAATGATAAATCCACCTGTGCTATAAAAAGAAAAATCATTTTATGTACCGTGAAGATTTTTTTTTTGCACACAGGTTCTGTGTCAGCAATGGCATTTAAGGTATATTCAACTAAGTTAAAATGTAATGGTAAAAACCCTGATATCTAGAATATACGAGCAAAAACGGAAGAAAATGTGTCACTATGTAAAGGGCTTGTTGAGATGCTGAACTATAAATAGACTGCATTTCCAGTCTTTTCAAACAGTTGAAGCACTTCACAATACATTTGTTCACCCATTCACACATGGATGGCTGCCATGCAATAGGCCACTAGCTCATTAGTAGTATTCTAACCAAGAACACGGCAACATGGAACCCGAGGGAGCCAGGAATCAAACCGGCAACCCTCCTACCTGTAGACAACTGCTCTACCGCTGAGCCACATCGGCCCTATGACCTGTGTGACTGTGAGTACGTAACTCTATAATTTTAAGATGTCACGCATCCGGTGGGTCCAAAGTTTCATAAATATAGATTTAAGACTTTTTTCTCTTTGTGTTCATGTTGGTTTCATGTCATTTGAAAGTCCATTTTTACCTTTTTTCCACGAAAATTGCAAGGAATATGTGATTTTTGACACAAAATGTCACATGGTGTAACCAGAAATGATCAATTTTAAATATTTGTACACACACACACACACACACACACACACACACACACACACACACACACACACACACACACACACACACACACACACACACACACACACACACACACACACACACACACACACACACACACACACACACACACACACACACACACACACACACACACACAATTCTCCTTGCACTCATGCATGCACAATAAACAAAGTCTGTGCCTGCTAGAAATGTGCTGGAATAGATGTGTTGTAAAAAATCTAACCACTGAAGCACAGATACAGTCCAACATAAACTGTAGTCGAATTGGGACAGAAAAAACAGTGACAGTAAACACAGGGACACAAGTGTAATGCCTGAAGTTAGCTACAGAGGGAAAACA